>CM042448.1:6839780-7317280 GCA_023631565.1 Gymnocephalus cernua | reverse complement strand
ATGTAGAAGTGCCGGTACTGCTTACCGGTGCGTACCGGCCCACTTCGAGCACTGAGCTAACTATGAAAACACCAACTTTGCCATATCTTGGCCAAAATGAATGCAATCAACACAAAACATTAGATTGTTGTTTGTCATGACCCTCTGAAGGCGCCCCACACATTTTACAAAAATTGGCCACTAGGGGGCGCTACAGGAACAAAAAGTTTATATCTAATGAACAGAGCATCCGATTTTTACCAAATTTGGAGGGTTCCATCTAGGGTCACTCTTGAGACCACACCTACTGTGGGGTACTGATTGGTCAAAGTGGGCGTGGCCTATGAGACTCAAGTCTAGATTCACCCCTTACACTGATGTGAGCCACTTTAAATTTACAGGGTAGATGTACAATGGGAAACGGACCTTAACTACAAACAATTCCACGTGGACCACTAGGTGGCGCTATAATGTTTTTTGCCTTTTACTCCAATTACACATCTCACATTAGAAAACCACACATTTCCTTGTTTGTTGAATCAATCTGAATCACATGATGTAGACCACGCCCATTTCTGCTGAGTTTTCGCAATAACGCTCAATGCGCAAAACCAACTTTTCCGAACTCGTCCTAGGCCGTGCTACTGAAAAACAAATAGCGAGAAAAGATATTCCGCTTTTGCTCACCATCCCTCCCACCTTCTCTTTTTCTGTCTCTGCTCTCTCTCTCTGTTTTTTTTATTCCTCTGTGCCTTGTAAACTGTAATTTGTACACTGCTTAGGGGAACCTGGCAGGAGAGGCGACCGGCATTTCCATTTGAAAAGAGGCAATCACCAGGCTGCTGCTGAGCCTATTGTCTGGTGGTGGTGGTGATGATTGCGGCGGCAATTTACAGGCAAAGGAGTTAACCTTCTGGCAAGGTACAGTATATTACACCCAAGGTTTACGTCTTATGTTTGCTGATACGCTGGCCCAATATCAAAAGTTTCTATATTTCCCTCCTCCACAGCGCTGTGGAGGAAGGTCTGGCAATGCAAGACTATTCATCACCTAAATGAAATAGCTGTCAGTACAGATTGGACCAGACTGGACCAAACTAAAATCTTTAAAGGGAATACTGCGCTCACAAGATTTGGTATGTGTTTGGGAATGCAACTCGAAAATTTTGTGACGTCACGTTGGGAGGATTTATGGGTACTGAAGTCCTTAAAATTCTGTGTTTAAACCTGGCAACTGCAGCTTTTTTTATTTTAATTTTTTTTTTAGAAACACCACATGTTCTATGTTTAATCAGTTCAGTTGAATCAGTTATGGCTTCACTCATCTCAGACACACAGCCCTTCCCTCAGCTCTTCCTCACGGCTCAACTTTTCTTTTCTCCTGCTCCGACAGGCTGTCTGTGACAGGTGCAGAGTGTGTGTTTGTGCATGAAAGTGTGTGTGGTTGGGTGTGTGAAAGGACCACCCCCCCACCCCCACACACACACACACCTGCTGTCCTTTCAAAGAGAACGCACAAAACCTGGTCGGTAGTGCCTCCATATACATCTGACCAAAAGTTGCAAAAAGAATTTTGCTACGTTAAAGCATGCGCATTTGACACACCAAACAACTTTTGACGGCTAGCTACCAAACACAAACTTACTCATATGTCGGCCAAATTAATTGGTATCAGCAAAAAAACGACATGAGATGCTTATACAACATCCCACTACGATGTTCTGTACCAAATTTGAGGAAGATCGGCCATTAGGGAGTGCTAAAATCAACGTAGACCAGATTGGGCCCTTTTGCTCCATCGATGTTGATGGGATATTTGCATCACAATGTACCGCAGACCTTGCGGCTCACACCTCTCGATATTTACCAACATTTGCCTCCGCACCGTCAGGCTTTAGGTTCCGCTTTCGCACGCTCCCCGGGACACCGGGAACGACTTGCATTGGTGACACGGACCCCGTCATAACTGCTTGCAGTTCTAGTTGCTTTTTAAATTTAAATGTATTAATGTATTTCTATTTTCTTTTATTGGCGCATATACGTTGGGGAAACGTATGATGAGCTGCATGTCTCCTGCCCTTTGCCCTAATGTGCATAACACATGTGTTATACCTTATGCGTGCACACTCCCGGAGTAGTGCCTTTATATTTTATCCAAAATCCATAACTCAGGGTACCCCCAGAATCTTCCAACTTAAATTCAAGGCTTTTAAACACCTTTTTAATACCGTTTCAAATTAAATTCAATGCCAACTTGGTACCCATTCTGACAGAACTATGGAGAGGAAAATGTCAAATATGTATACATTTTAAACCCTAGAAAATACTTCTGTACAAGTAGTGTACTATTACTTAAGGAAGATGTTGAATGCAGGACTTGTAACTGACAAGTAATTTGTAACTCTACAACAGTTTGTTCTACTTTTACTGCAATACATGATGTGAGTAAGTCTTCCACCTCTGTAAATCACCAACAACAGTCATGCATGAATACCAGCAGCAGAGTTTAACACTGAAAACACACAGCTCAGTTCAGCGTTTACTTGCAGCTCTGCTACAGTAGCAGATAACCGTTAACGTTACCTGCCGGTCACATCATCTAAACAGTCCGCTCACAGTGACGTCCTGCACGGATCAACAGATGTTAGAGTCCGGTGGCTGCTCGCTCTGTTATAAGATGCACACCGAGCAGATAAATGTGCACAAAGCCAATCTTTGCAGATGTTACCGCTCTGTGTTTAGCTAGCTAATAAGCCATTAGCCTGTTAGCTTGAGCTTTGTCTGAAGGAGCCAAGCGGCCAGCCAGGCTCCTTCTCACATCGAGACATTCCGCACATCCTCCGCTCAGTTTAACCGCTAACCCATTTTAATTAGCCTACATTAGTAACAGTTACTTTTGTTACGGTATGAACTTCATCCTAGGAAAGGCAAAAAAATATAAGACCTTTGTAACAAAATCCAAGACTTTGTATACCAAATTCAAGGCTTTTAAGGCCTTAATTCGAGATTATCAAATGTAAGACTTTTTCAATGCTTTTAAGACCCCGCGGGTACCCTGATAACTGCACTTAAGGCTACTTAAGGATTAACGGTGTCACGATTTCGATTTTAAATTGAAATTTATTGAAATTAAGTCACAATCTTGAATATCAAATAAAAAAATTGAATCGTCGATACTGCCACGCCCCCATGCCACATCCTGTCGGCTTGCCAAGCGGAAAGAAAACACGTGTTGAAGTGCTGCGACTGCGAGTCAGTCAACCTCCTGTTACTTAGCTAGAGCCAGTCAAAAGATAGCATGGCAACTGCAGATGGAGACACATTGTCAGAACTTGAGCCCCCTCCTCTTTCACTGAAGTGTGTGAAAGTGTGGAAATATTTTGGATTTTATGTTGATGTTTGTGTTGTTGTCAAAAAAGCCAGTTTGTAAGCTCATGTGCGAGTACCATATTCTGTGTTTACCATTGTACATTAGCCGAGCAGCTAGCAGATATTCCTTCTACTTATAGCTTTATCCCAACAAAACCGCACAGTTGAATTTCAGCCAGCATTAGGGCTGGGCGATAAAACGATAACGATATGTATCGCGATAGACATGTAATCAATATCAATACAAAATGCGTTCGATAAAAGTTCGATAATTTTTTTTCTTCGTCGGAAGAAACCAGAGGTTTCAAAGCAAGCTTGGTTGCATGAACAAAGGCACTCAATCTCTGGTAGCCTAGCAACGTAGGGAGTGACACGCTAACAGCCAATCATGTAACAGTATTGTGTTTGGTTGCGCCATATCGTTGTCTCGTGTTGGATTCTTCAATAACAGAACTGGCGTGGAGTGATAAGTGGAAAATGAGTGCTGCAGCGAGCGCGGAAGTTCTTGATGAAACGGGAAACGTCAGCTCGCCAATATGGCAGTTTTTGGGATTTTATAAGTCTGACCAATGTCGTCTGCAAATTATGCAAGACCATCGTCCCCACCGCAAACCTGTTTTACCACTTTAGCCGCGCTCACCCTTTGGAGCACAGCCGTATTCGCCAGCAACGTCCAACAACATCTGCAGCTGGAACCCCGCACAAGCAGCAGAGCACCACGGAGAGGTACTCTCAGCGCCTTATGACGGTAAAAGCTAAACGGTACAAATAAATAACGGAGGCAGTGGCATATCACATAGCCAAAGACATGCTTCCGCTGAGCACTGTTGAGAAGCCAGGTTACCAACCACCCCCCCCCCCCCCCCCCCCCCCCACCATGTACGGTTTAGGCTGTACCGTGACTGTTAGACGGAGAAAAATAATAACTATTACTGTGATGTATCAGGTTTGTTTTTTATGTTACAGATGTAAAGTCTACTTCAGTTTTATTTCAATTTCTCCTACGTTTACAAAACACTGCACATATTTTAAAACACTTCATTCACCAGAAGTGTTTTCCATGGTTGTGTTGACATTTCTGCTTTTATAACTGAGAGGATTATAATCGGAGGAAGGTTAAGCTTAAAATAAAAACGTTTAAATTGAATACATTTTTTTCTCCTGGTCCTTATTTTAAATAGGTCATAAAAAATATCAATAATTATCGATATCGACTGATATGAAACACTTACATCGTGATACAGTTTTCAGCCATATCGCCCAGCCCTAGCCTGCATGCACGTTTTGTAGCCTAAACAGAGCAGTTTATATTGGTTATATTAGAGACAGCAACAAGTTTGCGGACTGCCCAAGTCGCCTTATTTGCTATCAGTCTCCTCAGCTGTTGTACTGGCTCAATGGTGTTTTAAACCCCCAATTTAGCCTTCAAGGCAGCACAGCGACCGTCGTCTTCAACCATAACCATTGCCTAATCCTAGTGTCTTCCAGGCAGCGCTGCCTGGAAGACGACGTTGGGGGCTTTAACACCAAACTGTGTGGTGCGAAGCGTCTGCCCTCATTGTCGGTAAACTTTTTTTTTCTTTTTATTTCATTGACAAATTGTCATTTTTCCAATTGATTGAAGATATGTTATTGTTATATTATGATGTTAATAAAAGTTTTAAATTTGACAATCTAATGTGGGCTAGTGTGGTACATTAATGTGGTACATTGCGAACAAAGGTCAGATATATTGCATACAAGTCTAGTCTAAAAGTGGCATAGCAACCTGTGCTTTAAAAAAGAAGTAAAAATCGAGAACTGAAACGAATCGTGACCTTAGAATCGAAAATCTAATCGAATCAAGGATTTGGAGAATCGTGACACCCCTATTAAGTATTAAGGATGAATCATGCATTGAATGTCTGGTATTGTCTCTTTACTTTCTTTTAAACTATCTCTTTTATAAATTTGTGTGTGTGTGTGTGTGAGTGACTTTTAGAGGCGCTTTTATAATTATTTAATCACCTGCATTGCACTTTTGCAGATGTTTTGCACCGAAAGGACTGCATCCAATTTTGTTGTACATGTACAGTGACAACAAAGACTATTCTTTTCTATTCAATAAAATATCTAATAGCGATCATCAGGTTACCTTGATAGTCGAAACACTGCGAGTACGTGTGGTCACTGTAGATCGAGTCCATGTTAAAGTGACTTCTGGAACTTTCCTCCGCAAACTGCCAAACTCTCTATGAACGTAAAGTCAAACGTCCGTCTGAGCGCCGTCCTCCTCGAGTTCTCTCCGGCCTGTATTGGAGAAAAAAAGACACAACTTACAAAAAAGTAAAGAAATAGGCTAAAACACGTGTCTTTTCAGTCCAAATGTGAATAATTCGAACTAGGGGTGGAACGGTACACAGAAGTCACGGTTCGGTTCATACATCACGGTTCGGTACAATGGAGGGAAAGGCGGAGCTAACGGCGGAGCAAACAGCAGAGCTAACAACTAGCTAACAGCAGAGCTAATAGTGAAGCAAACGGGCCTGGAGTAGAGCTGGACGATTTCCCCCCCTAAAAAAAAATATGTGATTTTTTCATAAAAAACTTCATTTACGATTCGATTCCCCCCCGCACCCCCTTCCATTTAAAACAAAATAACTGTGAAATGTAAATATATTTCAAAAATATATATTTATTGCATTTAATTAAAGTGCATCAACAAACAAAATTGCAAAGGCAAACCCTTTCTCTAACTAAAAAGTCACTGTGCAGTGTGCAACAAAGATTGTTAAACATCCAAATTATTTATACTGTATTTGGACTGAGCTAATAAAACCAACAAAAAAAAATAAAAAATATGAATCGATTTGACCTACCAACTCGATTTTTAAATCAAATCGACTTTTTTACCGACTCGACATATAGGTGGAGCGTGGGAGGTTCAGAGCTAAGGGGGGGGGGCACATATTAGGTGTCCGTGTACCTAAAGAAGTGCGTATCTAACAGTAGTTCCGCATTACATTAATTAATCTGCACGCAAGTTTTATTTATTTGTATACCGTGTATTCTAAGGGTGCTCCGATCAGGATTTCTGGGGCCGATCACCGATCGCTTTTATGAACTAAAAATTACGCCTTTACGTAACAGTCGCACATGCTTAGAGAATGTATCAGTAATTGTTTGGCTTTTTGTCCTAGCTCAAAATCTAAAAAAAATGTCCTTTCAATCACTGCAGACATTTCTTCAGCAAAACTAATTTGTAGTTTTGTCAATTTTCAGAATTTTCTTTTAGCTCCATATCAGGGCTGAATAAAAGTGAAGCTAAACAAAAAACTTCCCAGTCGAATAACAAAAAAAAAAAGTCTTTAAATCTAGATAGATTTTAAAGAGACTTCACATCTCTTGGGATTTCAAGAACTACAGCTCAACAGAACCACAGCTCAGGGTACCCCCAGGATCCTCCAACTTAAATTCAAGGCTTTTTAAGACCTTTTTAATACCATTTCAAATTGAATTCAATGCCAACTTCGCACCCATTCCGACAGAAGTATGAGGGGAAAATATAAAATCTTTAAACATTTTTCAACCCTAGAAAATAAGTAAGCTATTTGAATTAAATAAAACATTTTATTTAAATTATCAGTCATATTTACCGGATTATAATATAATATTATAATATAATCCAATAAAATAAGATATATTACACTGCATAATGAGTACTTTTACTTTTGGTACTTTAAGTATATTTTGATAATACTTTTGTACTATTACTTAAGGAAGTTGTTGAATGCAGGACTTGTAACTGACAAGTAATTTGTAACTCTACAACAGTTTTTTCTACTTTTACTGCAACACATGATGTGAGTAAGTCTTCCACCTCTGTAAATCACCAACAACAGTCATGCACAGCTCAGTTCAGCGTTTACTTGCAGCTCTGCTACAGTAGCAGATAGCCGTTAACCATGGGCGTCAGTTTGGTTTGAAATGTGGTGGGGACAGAGACGCATTCGGAAGTGTATTTCCAGAAGTGGTGGGGACAACGACGCATTCATATTTTTTTCTCTTTCGCGCAGGTCATGTTTTGAAAGACGTTGTCCAGGGGCCTGTAGGCTACTACAAATCCAGTTTAACATGCCCTGGATTCCTTTCAGTTCCCCAGCTGCACTAACCCTAACAACCACGGTTAAACTGTGTCACAACGTTTATCAACTAGTTGAATCAACCCAGGGTTTACCAATCTAGAGACGCGCGTTCACATAAAAGAGGCGGTGTTTGCAATCAATCTACCAGAGCCACATATTTTACATAAGAGCAATTCTACATAAATATGAAGAACACAGACACGGTTTACAAGCAAAAGGCAATCCAGTTGTTTCCTAGAACAGGAAGAAAAACTGGCAAAAAAGCCGACGCTGTAAATGTGTAAGTCACAACGCTTATCAGTCCCTCCAGACAAATGCAGAGTTTTGTGATTGTTGCGGGCAGAAATCCTTGATTATGCGGCACGTTTTCTTATAAAATGCGATGGAATGTGTGGGATATTTGTGCAATTTTATGCGATGAAATTGCAGGAACTTGCAAAAACTGCGGTTTGATGAAAAAGAGATTCCCCCAACCATGTTGTCAGTAGGCGAAATTACGTCACTACATAATGTTCCCATGGCAACATGGGAAAATGGCTGCTCTTGTGTGAAGTAAACGCAACATTTTTCAACTTCCTGCTGAGATATATGTGACTTTTTTGCAACGAAAATGAGGGGATTATGAAATCATGCAAGCCCCGCATATTTTGCACGGAAATCGGCAATTTATGCGGCTAAAGTGCGGCGTAGCCTATTTGAAAAAATGCGGACCCACATAAATATGCGGACTTTGGCTGATTATGCATTGAATTCTGCAATCGCATAATCACGTTTGTCTGGAGGGACTGGCTTATCAATCAGTCAGGCACAAGATGTGACCATAATTACACTTGTTCTCTCCATAAACTGTCGTTAGTCTATTCAGTTGCAACCCTGGCAGTGGGAAGCGATCGTGGGAGCAAATAAAAAATGTAAAAACATAATTCAAAGCGATGCGCGCATTGGCAATACACGGCTCAAGAAGTTTACAAAGATAGGCCTACGTTATTCCCTCCACTGAAAATCTATAGGCCCTACCTTTCATAAATACCCATCAGGGTACAACGGGGTTGTCAGTCTCTGAATGTTGTAACTTAAGAGCGCATCTCTCTCTCTCTCTCTCTCTCTCTCTCTCTCTCTCTCTCTCTCTCTCTCTCTCTCTCTCTCTCTCTCTCTCTCTCTCTCTCTCTCTCTCTCTCTCTCTCTCTCTCTCACTGAACTCCACCCATTCAGTCAATGGATCTTCTGGTGATGCCGTTATCAATGGAGTAGGCCTATTGATTGGTCAGTAGGCGGAGCTTTTACACCAGTTGATCTCTGATCTCCAACATAACCTGCTCCTGACCAGATTAGGCGTTCAGCATAATTAAGTTACCACGGCGATTGAACCCGGTAACAACTAATCCACCGTGGTGGTACAGAAAACCCTGGGTTCAGTACAGGCCCCTGTAGCTTATTAATGTAAATAAATAAAAATGTATTCAAAAATGTGATGATGTCCGACTCGTTTTATGAAGAAGAAAGCCTTAAGTTTTCAAAAAGCATTAGATATGACCCGCTATGTTCTGCTTCGTAGCATGTTGACAATATGACATGACGTGGTTTAATGTACATAAACAATAATCATTTCTCTCTCATATTGCTCCTTATAACCACCGAAAACTCTGAAAAAATTAATTAATTATTATGGACGTTATCTGACATTATAAGCTTGTTTCTGCTTCACATCTTCAGCAGCAGCGGCTGTGGGTTGACTCCCCACGGTTCTCATGGGCTTAATATAACGTGAAAAAGCTTAACGTGGTTTAATGTTCCTAAACAGAGATCAATGATCACATTTCTATCTCATATTGCTCCTCATGTACAGTAAGTGATCTTATGTGTTATGAACTTTATTTTTTAACTAAATTGAGCTTGAGGTTTAAAAAAAAGTGGTGGGTACAAAATGACTCATGACAAAATCTGGTGGGGACACGTCCCCACCGTCCCCCCCTAAAACGACGCCTATGCCGTTAACGTTACCTGCCGGTCACATCATCTAAACAGTCCGCTCACAGTGACGTCCTGCACGGATCAACAGATGTTAGAGTCCGGTGGCTGCTCGCTCTGTTTGTTATAAGATGCACACCGAGCAGATTAATGCGCACAAAGCTAATCTTTGCAGATGTTACCGCTCTGTGTTTGGCTGGCCGTGCTTACGAACAGAATCTACTACAGAAAAAAAGCATTTAAGAGTCACAGCATGCACTACGCAACGACAACGGCACAGAGGCTTCTAGGTACCGCTTCCCCAATAATGGACTGCTGGATTTGGGTTGTGATACCAAACAATATTTGTTGGCTGGAATCAACCTCATCTATCAGTACCTCCATTTCTGTGTTTGAGAAGTTCCTCTACTTTGCTCTCTTTCCTGTTATTGCGGTGATGGAAAAAAATCACATTCACGTGGTTGATAAATGGCACGTTGTTACCATATATGGTTATTTGGTGGCCTTCCTGAATGCAAATGGCCTGATCGTGAATGAGCGTGGTCGTTAAGAACAGGTGGGATTTATCAAGACTGATTACTCACTGATGTGAACAAGATTGGCTTAAGCATGTTTGATAAACAGATATTTTTGTACTTAAGCACGTACTAAATGTCACTCATATGACAGAATTTAGAACATTTTCTACGCACTGTTGTTAAATGACGCCCATGGTGTTTTTGCTGCTAAAACTCAAGCTGTGAAAATTTGAATAAACGTTTAAAAAAAAGGAGTTGAATTGTTGAACCAGCTCCCAAGCCTTTATCGAGTTGAAGGCAGTCACTGAGGGCAAAGCACCAGATAAGTAGACAAGCAGTGAGAACGGGAATGTGTCCTGGGCCACATGGCTGACCGCCTACTCAACTGTGAGCGGAACTAGGCTACTTCTCATTTAAAGTAGTTTTAATGTCACAGAAACCACGGAGTGTTTTGGCTGTTAAACACAAAGAAACATCTCCTTACCTGTAGAGTCAGCAGAAACACAGAAGGACACGAGCTGAGTGCTGTTGGTCTGCTGTGCCCAGCTCCCCTGATGAAAGAACAAAACACATACACGCTGTGAACGGACAGGCTGACTTAGCATGCTAGCATTAGCCTTCCATTGACGACAGAACTCACTAAAACATTCGGATAGCGAACTCAAACCACCGCAGAACTCTCACAGGACGAGTCGGATATTACATAGAACAGAATACAGTAGTTTGCCCTCATTTGAGTTACAACTAATAACTTTTATACACGTTTAGCAACAGAGCGCGAATCATTGATAACATACCTCCGGCCATGTTGGAAAATCCTCTGACCGGAGCACGCACGCACGAGTGTATCTACGTCATCACGCAGAAAACGTCGAAAACGCACACGTACGCGCGCCCACTCGAAAAACACACAGGAGATAAAATTCCCAAAATAAAAGAATTTATGAAATAAAGACGGGTTTTTTTATGAAATACATAACCTTTGTCCATATCACCCGTTACATAAGTAGCATACATTCACTTAAGTAGGCCTACTGTACTTAAGTATGAAATATAAGTAAGAAGTAAAATTCTGAACTTACCAGCTGCTAAAGGAACCCACATACATTTAGTGTACAGTTACCCAGAAGTCGTGTGCATGAATACTTCCGTATTACAATTAAATTGTATATTATATTTATGTATTATATTTATATTGTGACACCTTCACAACATTTGTTTTGTCCGTCCAAACCTCAACATTATTATCAATACATTATTAAAGGGTTTTTATATTTAAAAATTACTTCAACCATCAAAATAGTTTCACATTAATTTTCTGCCAGTCGACTAGTTGATTACTGTGCTGATGGTTTCAGCTGTTGTGAAGTTTCATGTACAACTAAACGTCAGATTTTATTAACTCGTCACATGTTTTGGATGTAAAAATATGAATTTGCAAAATAGCTAAAGCTGTCAGATGAATGAAATGAAGTAGAAATACTCAAGTAAAGTACCACAAATGTGTACTTGAATGAATGCTAATTGTTTGTACTGCAGTTGCGCTAAAGTGTTTCCTCCTTTATTGTAGCTCAGTGCACTGTCAGAAATAAAGGTACGGTTGAGGTCTAATAATGTTCTCTGAGGTACAACTGCTGGTGATGTACCCCAAAGGGTCATAGTTGATCCATAAGGTAGACATTTGTACTTGTTCTAGGTTGAAAGGGTACATATGAGATCTATAATGATTGATGCATTCATGTTTTCATCACTAATGTTGCAGCTGGTAAAGGCGGTGCTCATTCTAATGACTTTATATGCTGCTGGGTAGTTTTAATCTACAAATATACATCATTAATCACTAGTTGATTATATTTTGTTTTGATAATCAGAATTTGTAGAGTAACTAAAGCTGTCAGATAAATCTAATGCAGTGAAAGGTACAATGTTTCCATCTGAGATGTGGGGGGATACCAGTAGAAAGTCGGCTATCGCATATCGCACATTTTCCTCATATCGGGCAGCGCTACACAGACTGCGAGCATAACGTCTGTTAGTTAACAAGACAACTCCACAGGGCACATTTCACTTTTCACTTTGATGCAGCGATACACAGGGGAACGTGCAGTCTCAAAACGGCGCCCCATTTCAGTTTAAAGACACGGTGTGCTTGTTTTGTCGGGGCTGAACGTGGCCCAGGACCCTGTGACATCACCGCTGGGTGTGGTTTAAGGTGCATGTCACTTAAGGGACCGACTGCCTGGTTTGAGCGTCTTTCAGATTCTTCCTCACAGAGTGGCTCGGAGGCGATTTTCAAATAATCAATTTACTAGTTTTTTATCACAGATAACAGAAATGGTTGATGAATAAGCTATATGTATATTATAGCCTATGTTTGCATTGCTCTGCATTTCATGTGTTTTTATGTACCATGAATTCAGTCGAGTGAAGAGGAAACGTGCTGTTGTTTGTTTCAGCCACTAGATGGAGGCAGAACTTCACTGATGGACTAACAGGATGCAGAGTGAAAACCAGACACACAGTTGAGAAAGATTTCTGAGTGAAGATCATACAGCTGATGTTTAAAGAGATACTGTTTGGTCATTTTTTACGTCCTTTCTTAGACATTTGAACAGCCTCTGTTGTCATTGCTACTTTAGAAAAATAATAAAAAGAGAAACAAATTCTGCTGAATGCAGCGCAGCATTTTCAGGCTGGAGGACATTTGGGCTCTGGACCATATTTTTACATTTAGTCTTTGACATGTGTTCTCGTGGTGACATAAATCTCCAGTGGTATTCAGAGAAAAGGAACAGTAGCTGTATGGGTTGACTGAAGTTTGCCTGTTTTTAATGCTGAATGTTTCAACTGACCAACAATCCTGCACAAACTGTACAGATCTTCCACTTTAAGAACAGGTATATTTTAACATGTTTCATATATTTCTTTTAGGGCTGCACGATTAACCTAATCACAATCACGATGTCACTCTGTGTGTTACATAACCGCATAAATGTGTGATTTAGGTAAATAAAAAGGTGGGCTGTGTGCGTGGCTCTCTGTGTGCACTGCAGTCTCCATGTTGTAATACAGAATGTATTAATTTAATAAGAATATTTTTGTCATAAAATATTAAGTATTGCACTTTGCATTTTCAAGTTGAATAACACACATTTCATTAAGTTTCTGTATATTCCTTGCTAGTCAAATCCACAGAGACATTTAGCATGGGCGTAAATCTGATCTAACAGTAGGGGGGGGGGGGGGGGGGGGACAATAAACATCAAATTTCTGAAGAACAATTTTTGAAGGGGACACAAATAATACAGCCACAATTATACTCGTAGAGGACATGTGTACACAGAGGAAAGCCTTAATACTATCATTAGTGTAGCATGGAGACTGTACCATTATCCTAAAATCTGACTAAAGTGATCAAAATATTCTTCTATAAAACCATGTATTTATTTTTAAGTTGTTTACAATCAAGCCACAAAAATACCTTAAAACATAATGACTTATTTTGAAAAAGGTGTCCCCATATAAAAGAAATACAATGCTTTTGTACACTTGTTAAATTAGCTGATCATAATGTAAATTAGTGAGCCACTGGTGAAGCTCATCTGCTAACCCTGACAGCCACACACCTCCAAAAATATGAACTAAGCTCAACACACTTACCTGAGACTCTACACCTGACTGTCCGTGGCCTCCCTGTTCCTCACACCTACCTGAGACTCTACACCTGACTGTCCCTGGTCTCCCTGTTCCTCACCCTTACCTGAGACTCTACACCTGACTGTCCCTGGTCTCCCTGTTCCTCACACCTACCTGAGACTCTACACCTGACTGTCCCTGGTCTCCCTGTTCCTCACACCTACCTGAGACTCTACACCTGACTGTCCTTGGTCTCCCTGTTCCTCACACCTACCTGAGACTCTACACCTGACTGTCCCTGGTCTCCCTGTTCCTCAGTTCCTTCTGTCTCCTTTGCCTGTGACATAGTGACGTTATTATTTCCATAAGCACCCATTCTTATAAAGATGTTACCAAATTGTCTCGATATGAGGACTTATTGTACTTGCTTGGCTTTTGGGGCACTGAAAAAGGATGTTATGTCTGTTTATCCTTTCTCTGTCATTTTATCTGGGCAACAACAACACACATCTTTAACGTCAGATGTCTATGAGTTAGGTTCATATGTTCACCACGCGCTCATATTATAATTATAAAATGATCTTGCGTCCTCCACATACATATTAGGTTTAGTCTGGGACAGAGGATATATATTTAACTGATCAGCCACTTAACATCATATTGAGCAAAACACAACTGTAGCTCTTCATTATTAACCCTAATATCAGTTCACACACATAACGTTAGGCTTATTGCCGTGTTAACGTTAGCTGTAGTGGGTGCATTTATATCCAACAAGCTAGGTAACATTACGTTATATTACACTAACATAGCAAACTTTTTAGTCATGACTAATTCATTAATTACTCAGCATCATTTCTATTTGAGAAAAGAACAACTTCATCTGATGTTTAATGTGAATAAAATAGCCTTGAACCGCCTACTTACTACATTCCTGTCACTATCCGATGTGACTGTGAGTCGAGTGCAGATCCTAACGTACAGCAGGCAGTCGACCAAACCACTGTGAGGCAAGGGAGGGGGGGGGACTCAAAATGTTTCTAAACTTAAAAAACATTTTTAGGGCTTTGTATTGTTTTATAATAATAATAATAATAATAATAATAATAATAATAATAGATTTTATTTGTAATGCACTTTACATTTAGAGCAAATCTCAAAGTGCTACAGTTAAGATCATAAAAACCTGGTAAAAACATGGTAGGTTTTACTACTTACACAGATATTTTAAGTATACATCATGTTATTTACAATACACAGCATTGCTTTAATGATATTTCTAGGGGGGGGACAACCCTTAGATAGGGGAGGGTCCTGACCCCCCCGACCCCCCCTGGGATTTACGCCCCTGTTGTTTAGGAAAATAAAGGTCCAGGAGGATCTTTAATGGAGACTGTCCTCATCACCAGCGGGAGGCAGCAATGCAGTAACACTGCCTAGTCTGCCGGGAATGGACAGAAGAAGAAGAACACTGCCGGAACTCTACAAGAAGAAGAAGAAGACGACGACTACCGTTCATATGTTACCGACCTAAACACCGGAGCAGTCAGCGGAGAGAAGCCGTTAGCTGGATCCAAATAACGGCAGAAAACCCTGAGGAGTTAGTTTGCTACTCAGACATGGACCGACACCGGAAACAGCTGGAGGTGGTTTTAAACCCGGAGAGGAAGCTGCGAGGAGGTTTGTTTTTACTGCTGTGCTAATGAGGCTAAGCTAACATTAGCTAAACCATTCACAGCCTGTTAGCCGTAGCTAGCTCCTGAAGCTAATGTGTTTTAGAAGAGGATTCTTTTATTATTTACAAAAAAATCTGCTTTTATGTATTTGGTTCATGTATGCACACGTTTGTTTACTTTATTATGAACCAAAATGCTTTTTGTAAAAGCCATCTTGGCAATAAACCTGATTCTGATTTATTCACTTTTTATAAAAAACGTTTCGGTAACAATGGGATTGTTGCTTCTGGTTTGTGTGTTTCCGGGGAGCACTTAGAGTGTGACACACTGACCAAGTGTGAAGCTCAAGGGGGCAAGCTTGTCTCCACAGAGTGAAGCCTCCCATAGCGCCATTTTGATGCTAATAAGCCATCACCGCCCGTTAGCATCCCATTGACTGCCATTCATTTTGGCGTCAATTTGACGTACATATCATACAAAGTATGTTCATGTATGGAATAAAAATATACAGCCACAGTAAGAAACAAATCTGAAATGCCAATAAATTAAATCATATTTAACATTGTGGGAATGAACATCTCTCCTGTCCTCAGTTTGCTCTGCAGATGCACAGACTGTCTGTCTCAGTTATAGTTTAGATTTGTGGCAAACTAAGAGTACACAACAAAATAACAAAAATGATAGCTTCCTCTTTAGGTTATTTATAATATATAATTTATAATATAATTTCCCCGCTCCTATGTGTAGCGGTTGTGTGCTCCGTCGTTGCCTTGTGTTAATTATGCGAAGGAAACTCTTATCATTTTGACAAACCCGCCATTTATTCACAGCATCTAGCGAAGGATTAATCAAACAGTCAGACCCCGGTTTACACACACACAAACACACATACGTCTCACTGCAAGTGCAAAATAAAAAGAGGTTAGCTGGTTAGCTAGCGACACATGTCGCATTGGCCACCTTAGCTAGCTAGCTAGCTATATAAATAAATAAAGAAAACCACCGTCAACTTTACATTAAAAGAACAAAATAAACCACTCGTTTTGTATAAAATTAAGATAATTAAGAACGACAGCGGAGCTGATAACTTGTGCACTTACCAAGGGGACAGCAACGTCTGACTGCTGTACCCCCGGGGTGCACGACCCAAGTCCATAGGTACGTTGCGTTTAGTGACCATAGTAAAATTAAGCTACAGTGATACATGATGTGTGATAATGGCAAGTGGGATCATATTTGAACTCTGTTGCATATGCAGGAAAACCCTGAATAACTTACCTTCAAGATGATTAAGCTGTATGCGCGTCACAAGGCGCATTTGCGGATTCAAAACACGCATGGCGTGTCTCAAACCGCGCAGGGAAGTGTGCGGTTTGAGACACACTACCAGCACTATTTAAACTGACTTGGTATTTCTAAGTTCATGTGCAATAACTATGAAACCGTTGAATATTATGTGAAAATACATAATAAAACGTGCTCTTCCCACACAGTTTATTTATTACATGAATTGCAGATATAGTTTTACTTGAATGATTCCAGTTCTCACTGATACTTACAATTAGAAAATAAAAATTGAGACAGTTAACCTAATAAATATTACTACACCACAAAATAATTTTTTTCAGCATGGGACTACTGAAATAAATCCTCAACTTCAACTCTCGCCTGCCTGCTCTCTGCGTTTGGGTCCTATTATCCCCTGCTCCCTACAACAGTTTCTGAACATCAATGACATTCAAAACCGTGATAACTGAAACAGAATGCAGTGTGTATACAAATATGTATCGCAAACAGACCTAAGTAGTACACAGATAACATGTAACATGAAATTCAATACTCCGCACCAAAATGATTTTTTATTCAGGAATTCAACTGTTTCTCATGTAAATCTGAAAATGAAAAAAAAAAAAATCATTGAAATCATGAACTCGAGTGTCATTCTGAAACAAATAAAACAAACACAATGACTGCGCTTTAACCTCAGCAACATCCAATTAGGACAATTGGGGCAAGTTTCGGGATTCGGGACAACTGCTTGGATTATATGGTTTTGACATGTCTTCAAAAATTGGATTATGAAGTTAATGTAACTGTTGGGACTCCAAAGATGAATTTGTCAGTCCCTTCAAGATATTGTGGCATTTTTCTTTAGATTGTTGTGGCCAAAAATGCCTGAATTTGCGGCAGCTTTTGTAAAAAAAATGCGATAAAAGTTGCAATGTCTTTTTTTTATTTTTGTTGCAATGAAGTTGGGAGAAACTGTGTGATTTTTATTTTTTATTTTTGGTATACTTCTTTAAAAATAAAATCAAATTTAAACATATCAGTGGCTTGTTGATCTTTACATTGTTGGTTAATTTGCTATCCTACAACCGCCAGCCTGCTCTTATCTCCGGCTCTCTGAAGCTCTGGGCAGAGCGGTGGACAATGGTGTAGAACATTACTACATACATTCCTGTAATCTTACGTCGCAACATCTGCTATATTGGTGTATTGTGTATTATTATCAATGCGCTTTGTATGCTCGTTAGTTATCTTTCTTGTTCTTCTACTTGTGCTTCAAAACCCCCCATCTTACTCAAAGGTACAACCTGGCGGCAGAAGCATAAAATCAGTCTAATACACTGTAACTATCAACACAAAGTTTAGGAGCGCAATACTAATGATTTTATTTGAAGTTCCCATTATTTTTGCAGTCTACGGTTAAGACTCAAACACACAGCGCTCTGAAGCAGACCTGTGCATCACCTAGTGTCCACTCTCGCTGTAAAAATAGAGATGCGCAAGTGGGCATGCTGCCGCAGATGTGTCGCGTTTGAGCTCTGTGTATTTTTGCCGTAGTTTCGGTTTTCCACCTCCGATGTAGAGCAGCGTACAGCCACTTCCCTAAACTTTGTCTCATATAGAGACCAGAGTCTCACACATCTCTGTGTGTCAGAAGGTCTGAGATCTACCATATCAGCAGAGCAATCATGCACAGCAGACTATGGTGCAGGTATATTGTTTTCTTAAATATAGTGACTTTATTGTTGTAATAGCCTACTTAACTTTCTCAAAATTTCACAACTCTTCCAAATCTCAGAGAACACAGATGGGATGAGTTATATTTTCAATGTGCACAAAGTTTTAAATATGCTCAAACACATCTCAAATATTACAGTCCAGTGCTTTATTAATTACTTAAAATAAAAATAATGTATAATTGAGGTGAATAATTGGCATATGCACATTTAAGGAGGTTACTTCCCCAACAAAACACGCAAAAAGAGGAGGGAAGAGTAAATCATGCCTAGGTTACATGTGTGCTGACTCAGACAAATAGAAAAGTCGATCTACAGGAGAATAAATAGTTGAAAGCAATACAGAATGCCTGAGAGCCTTACTGCAATATATTCCATGAATTTTTTTTATTTGGATTGTAATCTATGTGTCCCTTTACATAAAGATATTTCCGGGCATACACTGATTCGTAAATAGGTAGAAATGCAGGAAATTAAGTTTTTAACGCTCAAAAGATTCTGGGGGAGGACCCCCACACCCCCCCACATCACAAGTCACCACACAAATCTGGAACCAAAACCTTGGCCTTTGGGTTGCCAGGTCTGTTATGATTAGGCCAAATGCTGGTGCCATCTAACTAACATCTACTAACTGGAAGCTAAAATTAACATACACTGGCCACTAACAAGTTGGGCCAATCACCGTTTTGCATTGCATTCAGTTCATTTAAACAGGTCCGGGCTAAGCCCCGAACATCCTTAAATCCTAGAAACGGTCCTGCTGGAAACAATAAGTATGTTTACAAGCACACCAATACTCCGCTATTATTCGGAATATTGTCATATTCCGAATTTGATACAGGTCGTGTAAACAGCATATTCCTGTTGGATATTTCGAATAAGGTCTTTTTCTTATTAAGACAGGGAATATTCTGGTATTATTCAGGTTTTAGAGGGATTCTTTGGACATGTGCACAGTGCACAGCAGTTGGTACTAGGGATCGACCGATACGGATTTTTTAGTGCCGACGCCGATTATTTCACATCAGCCTTAGCCGATGTCCGATACGGGCTGCCGATTTTCTTGAGCCGATATTTGGAACCGATACTGCTTTTGCTCCCTCAATTTTCTACATGAAAAAAAATGAGCATGTCTAAGGCTAATATGCCGCCTAATATGCAAAGACGACACACTAGTAGGTCTAAACAATAATGTAAAAGAAGCTGCCAGATTTGTCAACCACAGAACATAAATCAGCAGAGGAAAATAATGTGATGTCAGATGCTCATTAAGGAACAAATTGTTCAAGTTTCTGTTCTAAACTGCATCAACGTTAAAAGGTATAAATATTCAACCACGTAGAAAACATATCTCAAAGTTTTAAAAAGCAGCACTCTCATATTATCGCTGTGATGCGTGTGTCCCACTGAGTGACACACACACACACACACACACACACACACACACACACACACACAAACTTCTGTTTGGTAGCTGACGCTGACTGACAAACTCAACCACCATTGAACTGGATTGATAATGATAACGTCAGCAAACGGCTCTAAACACAACACGGTGCAGTTATGTCCGACGCGTGTGTTGTGTGTGTCTCTCAGACACAGACATACGTGTCTAAACCTCAGCCAGCTGGTCGGTGAATACTCCCAAAAATACCACGGAACAACGTGCGCGTATGTCTGGTACATGATAAACGTTAACACAAATTAATATTTAACTACGTGTAAAACATCTGTCATCATTATGCTCTTCTTGAGTGGGCGGGGCTGCGCACTGACTGCGATGGCAACTCCGCCCAGCTGTCTGGTGTGTGTGTCTGGACGCTGTGGTGTGTGTCAGCTGTGTGATCGCTGAATCAAACTCCCAAAAATAGCACGGAAACACGTCGTCATTACTTAATTCTATGACCAGTGTTTGTAACGGCTAAGTGTATGGCAATATTTCAGCTAAGTCAAACAGTTAAAAGATGCTTTGAAAGTTTAAAACTCAACGTTGTCTTAGCAGAGTTCCAGCAGTCTGCTAATGGGGGAGGGGCAGAGCATGGTCTGACTGCATGTGAACGGGAGCGTCCCTAGCAACACAGAGCTGCCTTTGTGGATGCCTGACTGTAAATAATGCCGGGAAAATCGGCAAATGCAGCAGCCGCGTATCGGCCAATGTAAATACACGTAAAAAACGCAAATATCGGCCCGATATATCGGCCGGCCGATGAATCGGTCGATCCCTAGTTGGTACTTTTATAAGGTTGGTGATATCACAGAACTTCATAGTTAGGCAATCATCAAATAAGCAAAATGTAAAAAATTTACTCTCTACAAGTACACAATATAACAAAGAAATATGAGCAATACCAAAAGTAGGGCCTATGTTAGAAATTAGAAGTAAAGTTATTACAACCAACATCTCCAAATCAGAAAGTTGGGACAGTATGGAAAACACAAATGAAAGAAAGTAGTGATTTCTAAATGCACTTTGACTTGTATTTCATTGCAGACAAAACAACAGCACATAATTGAATGTGTTCCTCATGATTTTTATTGTTTTTGTTTCAAAAAAACAAAATTCCTATTTTGGTTCTTGCAACACATTTCAAAAAAAGTTGGAACAGTAAAGCATTTACCACTTTGTAATGTTGCCATTCCTTTTCACAACACTTAAAAGACGTTTAGGGACTGAAGGTAGCAAGTGATGAAGTGTTTCAGGTGTAATTTTGTCCCATTCTTGCTGCAAACAAGTCTTAAGGTGGGCAACAGTACGGGGTCTTCGTTGTCGCATTTTGCGCTTCAAAATGCGCCACACATTCTCTATTGGAGACAGGTCGGGACTGCAGGCAGGCCAGTCAAGTACCCGTATCCTCTTCCTCCGCAGCCAGGACTTTGTAATGTGTGCAGAATGTGGTTTTGCATTATCTCGTTGAAATATGCATGGACGTCCCTGGAAAAGATGTCTTCTTGAAGGCAGCATATTGTGCTCCAAAATCTCTATGTACTTCTCAGCATTAACGGTGCCATCACAGAAGTGCAAGTTACCTTTGCCAAGGGCACTGACACAACCCCATACCATGACAGACCCTGGCTTTTGGACTTGTTGCTGGTAACAGTCTGGATGATCCTTTTCTTCTTTGGACCGGAGCACACGGCGTCCATTTCTCCCAAAAAATACCTGAAATACTGATTCATCTGACCACAGTACACGTTTCCACTATGTGATGGTCCATCCCAGATGCCTCCGAGCCCAGAGAAGTCGACGGCACTTCTGGACACTGTTAACATAGGGCTTCCTTTTGGCACAGTACAGTTTTAACTGTCATTTGTGGATGTAACTACGTATTGTGGTACTTGACAAAGGTTTGCCAAAGTAGTCCTGAGTCCATGTGGTGATATCGCTTATAGATGAAAGACGATTCTTGATGCAGTGCCGCCTGAGGGATTGGAGATCACGGTTGTCCAGCTTAGGCTTGCGCCCTTGTCCTTTACGCACTGAAATTCCTCCACATTCCTTGAATCTTTTAATTATGTTATGCACTGTTGAAGGTGAAATAAGCAAATGTCTTCCTATTTTTCTTTGAGGAACATTGTTTTTAAACATTTCAATAATTTTCTCACGTATTTGTTGGCAAACTGGCGATCCTCGGCCCATCTTTGCTCCTAAAGGACTAGACCTTTCTTGGATGCTGCTTTTGTACCAAATCATAATTACAATCACCTGTTGACATCACCTGTTTAGAATCACATCATTATTTAACCAATTTATCTGATTACTAGCCCTAAATTGCGTAAGACACAGAGCGGCTTCAGTCAGGGACGGACTGGGACTAAAAAACGGCCCTGGACTTTGACTAGGCCCGGCCCAAAGCAATCGACGCGCGGAAACTCGACAACAACAGCAATAACGCCTGCCGCCTGTCATGAGTGTCACAAGACTTTAATTGTGGCTCGTGACACTATACCATCCAAATTATAGCAATAGCACAGGGGTCCGTTTCAGGTAGGAGGTTCAATAAACTCTGAGTCTGACCTCTGACCTCTGAGTTGATTTACCCTGAGATGGGAAACTCTGAGTTTTCGGTTTCACAACAGCTGATTCGAGTTGGTTCAATCAACTCGGAGTAGGTTGACTCAGGGTTACGCGCTTGCACCAAAGACAGCATGAATGGAGCCATGATACTACGATTCACCATGGCAACAACCGCAAACAAACGGGTCGGCAGAAATACTCATGCACACATATGCGAGTTTGAACATGTATTTAGTTAAAAAAGCAACACAGCGGCTGCTGCTGCAAGAGAGAGAATTTGCGTTGGAGAAAATTGCTGCTAAAGTAAATGCGTATATTCCAATATAATGTATATCATATTTAATCATAAGCTAATATTACTGAAAATCTATTTCATTTAGGTGCAATACTGCGGGCGAAAACGTCCTAGGCTACTAATCCCATTCTGAGGCTGCAGCACCATCATTAACATAATTATAATTCATTATCTTTCATTTCAAATGGTTTACATCATTCACCTGCAATCCTGTGGAACTCCTTTTTAATGTCTCTGACTGGTCTGTGTCCAGGGAACACTACAAATGTTTAAACTCTTTACTTTCACTGACCTGCTGGAGTGGGTGTCTTTCTCTGCTCTTGGTCTAAGCTCAACTTGAATAAACAAATGATGGAATGGATTAAAAAAAACATATAGATAAATAGACAGCATGGAATAGATTGTGTAATATGCAATACAATCTATTATACAATCTATTCCATGCTGTCTTAAAATGAATTTATTACTTAATAATCTTAATTATTTTTGCAGTAATTAATCTTACTGCACAAATAACACATCAAAATGAAAATACACCATTACAAATGTAACTTCTGTATTCAAAATCTTCAGTTTTAAGCATTAACTGTAACGTTACCAACATTTTTAAAAGTAAAAGCACAACATATTTCTTAATATTAGCTACTGCATGTCGCATTTTACAGCTAAAATGTTGTTTAGCTGTTTTAACTACTGTAATCATTAAAAATGTAACAACCTGAATATCACTTCCTAACATCATCCCTAGCGAGTAACTCTCTTTCTCCTCATGTTCCATACTTACTTGCCCTGTATCTGCCTGTGAGACCAGCTCATCTTTCTGTCCCTCATCATCACTGGTGGCATGTTGCTGCATAGCTGTCTGGCTCACTTCTTCACTGCTGGCTGATTTTTTTTTTCTCTCGCCTTCTCAGCCCCACCCTTTTCTTTCCGTTTTTTACCCGCGGCCGCGTTATGCATATTGTTTGTTTGTTTCTATGCTTCTATCTAACATCCTTGCTGTTGGTTTCTTCCCATAGACAGTATTCTTCCTCCTCTTCCACTTCTTCTTCTCCTTACTTGGCGGCCACGGCCAGTTGGCATCCAACTTAAAGGTGCATTGCTGCCACCTACAGTACTGGAGTGTGAAACAGATTAGTGGGGGAAAAAACAGGTGATGACTGCATGGGTGGCGGGTGGTGGGCCGGCCCGCCGGCCGTCCTGGAGTACCGGCCGTTCTGTGATTCTCCAGATCACACAGATGGCCAGTCCGCCCCTGGCTTCAGTACAGAAGAAATTGTCAGACGAGCACTCCGTAAAGACAGCAGAGATTGCCGAAGTTCACTCCATGCAGATTTATTTGCAACAGTTACATGTTAACAAGTAAACCGAGCTGTCCCGTACACATGAACTGACTACAGACGATAGTCGATCGAATAGATAAGTGAATCTAGTAGGGCTGTCAAAATAACGCGTTAATTTCGATTAATTAATCTGAGAAAAAAATAGTGCGTTAAAAAAAATAACGCAGACTAATCCATTCCATATTCACCCGGAACCGTTCTAGCCACCATTCGACTGTAAAATGAAGGAGACAAGAGAATGCGTTGCCACAGGCAACAGAAACATGTGACCCTAGTTAACACTACACTCAACAGCAGGTAACGTTAGCCTACCGCTAGCTAGCAGCTGGATTAAACACGGTTAAAATGCAGACAGCTAACGCTAAACGGTGTAAAGTCTGACCTTATTTCACTCACTGTATGAATGTACTTCTGCAGCTGCAGCCGTTGTTGCAAAAGCACAGACGGAGACGGTACGTTCAATGGAACTGGTAACCTACAACCTCGTGGTGCATGTGTGGATGTTTTTGGCGTTCATTAGCAATTTACTAGTGAAATAACCCTATTCGTGATTTAGGAATCCTGAAGCACATTTGAATTTATTTTCTCAGCATATTAGGTCATATGATATACATCACTGTTCAAATAATGACCATATAAAAAGAGTTTTTTTTTAACTTTAATGTCACTAATGCTGATTATTCATTGATTCATTTGAATTGAAATATTTAAAATACTTTCACAGCAAAAATTATGTATGTGATTACTTTAGATTAATTAATCAGTCTGTAATTAATTCAATTATTTTAGCGATTGACAGCCCTAGAATCTAAGTATCATAGACTCTTTTAATACAGCATTATGGGTGGTCAGACACATTTACCCACATAATTAACTAATTTTCCCTACATCTAAGAATTACTTTAAACAGATTTTATCATTAATTCTATTCCTTACTACTTGTCTCCACTTCTTCTCTTTCTTGAGTGCACCTAGGTCTTCCTGACCCAGACAGTTCTCTGTCAGTTTCTTACGTACACTCTAGTCAAACAGAAGGTGTATCATCTTTGCTATTTCTGGAGATTACAGGTGTTCACCATTTCCTCCCCCCCCCCCCCCCTCCCACACAGGTCATATGGAACAATTATATTTAAAAGATAATTTTTTGGGCATTTTGGTATTTTTTTATTTTTATACATTAAGACATGAAAGGGGAGAGTTTGGTTCCGGTACCCAACGGTACCTTTTTTCTGTAATAACCAGAAAATGTTTTTCAGTTATGAAAATAAATCCATACCTATGTATCCTATATACCTAAGAAATTTTGTAATTTACTTACATTTTACACTCAAAAAACATGATAAAACAAAATAAAACACCTCACTCTCCCCTTTCCAAACCTGTCCCTACAACCTATTAAATCACACCATTATTAATGTCTTAAACTACATTGTGACTTTTATTTTTGTACATTATTCTATTACAGCCTATTTTCTTTTCATGACCGTTTTTAATTGCTCTTTGTTTTATGTAACACACTTTACGTTGCATTGTTGCTGAAATGTGCTATAAAAATAAAGTTGCCTTGCCCTAAAACCTCCACGTTGTCAGTCACTCACCAGGGCACAGAAACTACTGTTGGCCCTGCATGTCTCAGAGAAAGTGCAACGTTAACAGCACCAGTTCAGTATCCAATCCTAACAGGGATGTCACAGCCCTTCAAACTTAGGAGTGAAGACTGGAGAGTCTGCTGGGAGACAGGGTTAGGTGGCTGTTCCTTGTGACTACAAAACAGCTGCCATTTATGAGAGCTAGCTTTGTATGCAATTTCCTAACAATTCCAGTTAATTTGCAAGAATGAACAAGTTCGTCATCTGTCAACATCACGCTTAAGGCATTTTAAAACCTAAAATTCTAATTATTGGTTTTTAGACTTTTTAGCAGGATTACATCTCATAATACTTTTAGATAATTCATTCATTTCCTCTCCTTTCAGACTGGATTTCCACTCAACACGTCTAAAATACATGGATTCTCATGTGTTTCCTTAAATGTCCAATCTGTATGAAAGCTTTCTGGCAGATAGAGCAGCCAAATGGTTTCTCTCCGGTGTGGATTCTCATGTGTTTCTGTAAATTTACACTCAGTGAAAAAGCTTTCTTACAGACTGAGCAGCTAAATGGTTTCTCTCCTGTGTGGATTCTCATGTGTGTATGTAAGTGTCCACTCTGTCCAAAGGTTTTCTTACAGATTGAGCAGCTTAATGGTTTCTCTCCGGTGTGGGTTTTCATGTGTCTCTGTAGATGTGCACTCTGTCCAAAATCTTTCTTACAGATTGAGCAGCTAAATGGTTTCTCTCCTGTGTGGGTTCTCATGTGTTTCTTTAAATGTCTACTCTCTCTGAATGTGTTCTTGCAGATTGAGCACGTAAACGGTTTCTCTCTTATGTGGGTTCTCATATGTTTCTGTAAAGTCACAGTCAGTGAAAAAGATTCCTTACATACTGAGCAGCTAAATGGTTTCTCTGTGGTGTGAATTATCATGTGTGTCTGTAGACGTTTGTTATCTGCGAAAGATTTCTTACAGACTGAGCAGCTAAATGGTTTCTCTCCTGTGTGGATTCTCATGTGTCTCAGTAAATTTCCACTCTCTGTAAAATCTTTCTTACAGACTGAGCAGCTAAATGGTTTCTCTCCTGTGTGGATTCTCATGTGTATCTGTAATTGTCCTCTCTGTACAAAGTCTTTCTTACAGAATGAGCAGCTAAATGGTTTCTCTCCTGTGTGGATTCTCATGTGTTGCTGTAAATTTCCACTCTCTGTAAAATCTTTCTTACAGACTGAGCAGCTAAATGGTTTCTCTCCTGTGTGGATTCTCATATGTCTCTGTAAAGTTACAGTCACTGAAAAAGCCCTCTTACAGACTGAGCAGCTGAATGGTTTCTCTTCGTTGTGACTTCTCATGTGTCTCTGTAGAGTTCCGCTATATGCGAAAAATTTCTTACAGACGGAGCAGCTAAATGGTTTCTCTCCTGTGTGTACTCTCATGTGTCTCTGTAACTCTCCACTCCATCTAAAAGCTTTCATACAGACAGAGCAGCTAAATGGTCTCTTTCCTGTATAAGATCTCATGTGTCTTTTCAGATGTCCACTAGTTCCAAGTTTTTCTCCACACTCTTTCTCACTAGTATTACATCTTAAATCACTGACCGGGACTTCATCATTATTTAGAGAGTTTAAACTAGACTGATGTTTTCTATTATTCTTCCAATCAGCACTGTCATCAGTCTCAGGTTCAGAAGAGTCTCCAGGCTCGTCTTCAGTATCTGGTTTTAAATGTGTATCTGGATCTGATTTCATGGCTGGTTCTGGTCCTCCACAGTCCTCTCCATCAGCTTCTGTTTTTATCTCTTCAGTTTGTCTTTGATGAAGCTGTGAGAACTCAGGTTTCTCTTCATCATCTTCACTCTTCACAGGGACAGGAGTGAATGGGAACTTGGTGATATCAGCCTCCTCCAGCCCTTGAAGCTGCTCTTCATCCTGACTGATCCAGAGTTCCTCCTGTTCCTCTTTAATGTGTGGGGGCTTCGTGTCCTCCTGGTCTAGACTGGAGCTCCACTCCTGCTGATGTTCTTCACCAACAATCACTTTCTGGACATCTGAAAGTAAAGCTGAAAAACAAACAGCCATTAATGTAAGGCAACATTACTTACATAATTAGCTTAATGCACTCCTATAAGGACGCAGGTTCATAATGACATCATCTGTCTTACCCCAGGTCCCCAAAGTCCATCAAACAACACTGAGCACACCTCACTGCAGAGTTTTTAGCCCAGAGCTAGTAAACTTCAATTCTGAAAACTCATGTTGCCACTCTGCTCTCCAACCAGCTGTAAAAGCTGTGCTAGTCTTCTTTCTTGGATCTTGACATTTAGACGTAGTGACGTCTGCATAGTGAGTCTGCAGAAAAGTCTCTAGGGTACATGCTCTTCACACAATCTAGTTTTTATGACAATTTTAACTAATCTTCACCTCTGTCTGCGTGTGTTGACTGCTCCACCTCTGTCAATATGTAGAGAGGAAAGAAGCTTGCATTTACACACTCAGATGCTTTTGGAACCGACATTTTGCACCGAAAGATAAATCATTTTTCGATACTCATAGGATCATAGTATTTCTTTCGGTGCCATAAAAGTATCGACGTTTGGTGCCCAGCCCTATTTATTGGACTGGCTCCGGGTGAAAGGTAAATTTGGAATGGATTGATCTGCGTTATTTTTTTTAACAAGTTATTATTAGATTAATTAATCATTTTGACAGCCCTAATTTATTTACAAGACTGTCAAAAGGGAGGCAGGTATCTCCGCTGTGAAACTAGCGCTAACAGGATCTCCGTTTGCAGAGTTCAGGCTGTACCTGACTCTCCCGGTGATCATGCTGCTCTGGGGGACCGGCGGTTATAAACGTCTCGTAGTGCAGTGATTCCTCTAGAATTCTTTTCAGCGGTGGCTGTGTGTGTGTGTGTGTGTGTGTGTGTGTGTGTGTGTGTGTGTGTGTGTGTGTGTGTGTGAGTGTTGGACGTCAGTGTACGGGCTTATCTGCTAATGTAAGCTACCAACAGTTACCTTGACACCATCCAGCAAATAGACGGTACTGTAGGGTGATTTAACGTCACCGCTCATTTTACGCACAGTTTAACAAAACAAAATGCTGAGTGAACATTACTAGCTACATTTTTCATGTTGGTTTTGAGCGTTATGCACCCCCACTAACTTGGAAAACGGTTTTAAAACGGTAACTTTAATACAGCCTGTCGGAGGAATACACACAGTCTCCTGCAGCGGGGAGGCAGAGGGACCGTAACCGCAGCGCTAGCTAGCATTAACTTCTTGTCTCATCTGGGGTCTGATAAACAGTAAATTCATCAACTTCATTGTCCAGAATGCTATTTTCCAATAAACTGTAGCTGTCATATTTCACGGCCGTGAGTGCGGATTTCATGTTGCGGCTTTCGTCGCTGTTTATCACTTAGCTAATTGAGTGAATTAGCCACTCCTGTTGTTTATTTGGTTGCCATAACTTCGCGAGTGATGACGTCCTGTCACTGGTCCAGTTGCTCTGCTCAACCTAGAGGGAGAGAGAGCAGATGACAGTTCGCTTGAGTTCAGTAGAGCAGACGGCGCTACGACTAGGGCTGGGGAAAAAAACGATTTGATTTCAAAATCGAGTTGGTAGGTCAAATCGATTCATATTTTCAAAAAACTCGATTTTTTAGATAATGTTTTTTTAGTTCAATCCAAATACAGTATAAATAATTTGGATGTTTAACAATCTTTGTTGCACACTGCACAGTGACTTTTCAGTTAGAGAAAGGGTTTGCCTTTGCAATTTTGTTTATGTTGATGCACTTTAATTAAATACAATAAATTAGGGCTGTCAATCGATTAAAAAATGTAATTGAATTAATTACAGACTCTGTGATTAATTAATCTAAATTAATCGCATACATCATTTTTGCTGTGAAAGTATTTTAAATATTTCAATTCAAATGAATAATCATCATTAGTGATATTAAAGTTAAAAAAACTATTTTTATTATTTTCACTGTAGATTACCAGCTTCATTGAATGCACCGTCTCTTGTCTGTGTTCGTTCCAACAACGGAAGAAACACAGTCAAACTTTAGCGTTAGCTGTCAGCTTTTTAAGCGTGTTTAATCCAGCTACTAGCTAGCAGAAGGCTAACGTTACCTGCTGTTGAGTTGTTAAGCTGTTAACTAGCCAGCAATGTTTCTGTTCTGCGCACTCTGTTCTCTTAATAAGCTACATCCATGGTCTCAGAACGGCTCCGGGTGAAAGGTCAATATGGAATGGATTAATTGCGATACATTTTTTTTAACGCACTAATTTTTCTCAGATTAATTAATCGAAATGAACGCGTTATTTCGACAGCCCTACAATAAATTTATATTTTTAAAATATATTTACAGTTCGCAGTTATTTTGTTTTAAATGGAAGGGGGGTGGAATCGAATCGAAAATTGAGTTTTTTAGGAAAAAAAATCTCCCAGCTCTAGCTACAACTTCATGACTTTTCATGAACAGCTGAAGCAGTGGTAGTGCGCGGTGTACATAGTGGAAACCCTGTTGTGTGTTTGCCCTATTTCTGATACTGTGGCGCTGGAAATGTTACTATGGCAAACCACCACTATTTAGAAATACTAAATCATTCTCAACTACTGGGGTGATTTTGTAGGGGAGCGCATCTACATAGAAAATAAAAATTAAAAAGGAACTCTACTAATGTCAACCATAGGGATGGGCATGATTAATCGACGATCGATAATTGATCATTAAGAATTTCTTTGATCACGTTAATTTGTCATCGATTAAACTAATGCAGGTTGCGTAGTGTGAGTTTTGAAGCAATTAAATGAATTGTCACTGTGTGGCAGCAATTAAACATTTTACCGCCCGTGGGCGCCATAGGCTGCTCAGTTACCTGCGAGTTTCCATTTTGATTTCAAAAGTAATCATGAAGAGGTCACGGCGAAGTGTGGTGTGGGACCATTTTGATTTAAAAAAACGACTTAGTTCACTGCAAACACTGCGACGTCGTGTATAAGTACAACACAGCCACGACTCAAATTATGTATCACATATGATGTACCACATCCGTGCATCTGACATCTGACCCTGGTTAATGTCGGTGGCGGGGCGTCCTGCTCTCAGTCTCAACCTAGCATCAATTCGGCGTTAGCACGGAGGAGCTGCGATGCACAACGAGCAGAGAAAATTAACCAAGGGATCTGCAAGTTCATGGAGATGGATATTGGAACCAGCATATCACATTCCGTCACGACGTACCATCACACGACTGGTAGAAATTAACTACGAAGAACGGAATAAGGTTCCTCGGCCCGGGCTGGCCAAGTTAGCGCGGAGGTAGCTACCTGCGTCCCGGCCGGCGGGTGTTTACGGCGGCTGGACTGACGGTCACCAGGTAGCGGTCGAGTCTGACCCAAGATCATGTCAACCTGCTTATTTTTCTCAACAAAAACCAGTAGACTGGTGCAGAAGTTGTATGTGAGTTACTGGTTATTTTATATTAGGCTTTGTCTGTACTTTGGATAGTTTTGAGTTACATTTTGAGTCAGATCTAAGTATTATTATGTTTTTGGTTAAGATATTAAACATGATTCTTTTTATTTATTATTTTGGAACAAACAAGGGTCTATGTTTAAGAACGCCGGCTCACAGCAGCAGGTTCCGCTGCGTCAGAGCACCACAGCGCATGTTTGTAAGTTTAGCCTAACCTTCAGTTTAACTGCCACAAGTTGTTCTTCTTGTAATTAAGATCTCATCGAGGAAAAACACGCCGTATTTTAGAATTTTCATTGCGTTTTTAATTTATAAAACGTTAAATAAATAATACATTTTAATATAAAAATATTAATGACTACAATCGACGACGAAAATGTTATCGATTGCCCATCCCTAGTCAACCATTCTTTTTTTAACTTGAATGCTTTACAAACACAAAAGCAAGTAAGGCTGTGACTACTCTTATGAAGTGATTTTGCAGAGGGACATTAGGTAGTTAAATACACTGGTTGACTGACATGACACCATTGTATTCATATAATACTATTAATCCAGGATAAAATTAATGATATTACTAATGCATACATGTTGCTTCCTCTAAATTTCAGGTTGAGGTTGACTACTGGGGCCGGCTTTTTGTGATTGGTGGTTTGCTGTGCATGCAGAGCCTGCATGTCACACACTTGCAACACACTGTATCAAAGAGCACTTAAATCAGTGTAAATGACATATCAGACACAGACTGCTGTCGTAGATTAGTGTTACGTTTTCAGCATCGCAGCTCCAAACCGTATCGTTAGCTGGGGACAGATGCCTAACTATATTAGCTTTAGCCTGGCTGGTAGCAGCTTTCTGCAGTGAAAAATGGCTGGGAGATGTGATCACGTTGCATTAATCAGGTGATTTAGTTCGTCTTTGCAGCGTACATAAAACACTGACTACTGTAGCTCCACTACCCATGGAAAAGTATGTGCATCACTTTGTCAGCTGCAGCTTACGGTACTTTTCTACACACGGAGAGCCTCACTTCCCATAACAAACCCCGTCAGACTAACGTTACGTCACATACACACGCTGCCCACATTGTTTTGGGTTTTGTTCATTTCAGTTTCAATACCAATAGCGTCAGGTAAGGGCAGACCTGAGCAAAGCAGTTATAATCACAAGAGGTGAAAGTTTAACGAGTAACGAGCGCAGGTAGAGCCGACACGCGTGCTGTGACAGTTTGACTTTACACTGTGTGCAAAATTATTAGGCAAGTTGTATTCCTGATGACTTATTGTATTGTAACAAATACATTGCTCTGTCAATCAGAAATGTTAATAAACCTCAAATCTGTAATCTTTTGTCTTTCTCAGGAGAATATCTATGTGTGCAAAATTATTAGGCAATTACCAGTGTGCAGAATTATTATGCAACTAAATGAAAAACAAAAATGTTCCCATCTCACTTGTGTATTTTAATTTCGTAGAGTAAGAGTAAAACTCAAAATGGTCAAATAAACACTTCTGATATTTCAAGGAGTATTCAGTGACCAACATAGCCACCCTTCTTTTCAATAACTGTCATGAGCCTTCCATCCATGGAATCTGTTAGTTTCTTGATCTGTTGATGATCAACTTTTTGTGCAGCAGCTACCACAGCCTCCCAGACTCTGTTCAAAGAGGTGTATTGTCTTCGCTCACTGTAAATCTCACATTTAAGAAGGGCCCACAAGTTCTCAATGGGGTTTAGGTCAGGTGAGGAAGGGGCCCATGTCATTATTCTGTCATCTTTAAGGCCTTTGAGTGGAGTACTTGGATGCATGTGATGGAGCATTGTCCTGCATAAAAATCATGGCTTGAAGAAAGTATCTTCTAAAAACTGGCAGTAGTTTTGGGAGTTGATTTTAAGTCCATCTTCAACCCGGAAAGGTCCAACTAGCTCATCCTTAATAATAGCAGCCCATACCAGTACCCCACCTCCGCCTTGCTGGCGTCTGACTCGAAGTGGAGCTCTGTGCCCATTAGTGATCCAGCCAAGGGCCCATCCATCTGATCCGTCAAGAGTCACTCTCATTTCATCTGTCCATAAATCCTTTGAAAAATCTGTCCTCAGGTATTTCTTGGCCCAGTCTTGTTGTAGTGGTCGTGTTTCAGCCTCTCTTACCTGGGCCATGTCTCTGAGCACTGAACACCTTGTACTTCTGGACACTCCAGGTAGGTTGCATTTCTGAAAAATGGCGGCACTGGAGGTTAATGGGTTCCTGGTAACTTCACGTTTAATTCTTCTCAAGTCTCGAGCGGTTAATCTGCGTCTTTTTTTTCTCCACAAGTTTCTTGCGACCCTGTTGACTATTTGCAACAAAACGTTTGATTGTTCGGTGACCACGCCTCAATATCTTTGCTACTTCAAGAGTGCTGCAACCCCCTGAAAGGCATTTTACAATTTTAGACTTTTCAGAGTCTGTTGAATCTTTTTTTTGCCCATTTTGTCTGAGGTAAAGAAGCTGCCTAATAATTATGCACACCTTGATATAGGGTGTTGATCACTTAGGCCACACCCTCCCTCATTACACATCACCTGATAATGCTTAAATCAAATTAGCATTCAAGTTTATATAGCAGGTCTCTCTCCTGACTAGGGCTGCAACTAACAATTATTTTCATAGTCGATTAATTCGTTGATTATTTTCTCGATTAAACGATTACTTTAGTTAGTAAAATGTCAAATCATGATGAAAAATGTGAGCCAGTGTTTTGTCCACAACTCAAAGGTATTCAGTTTACTGAAACAGAGGAGAGAAGAAACTAGAACATATTCACATTTAACCAAGCTGGAATCAGAGAAATCTTCCTTTTTTTATAAACAATTACTCAAACCGATTATCAAAACAGTTGGCAATTAATTTAATAGTTGACAACTAATCGATTAATCTTTGCAGCTCTACTCCTGACCTCTACGCTGGGCCAGATTAACCATTAGGGCAACTGGACACTTGCCCAGGGGCAAAGGACATATAAGGGGCCCTGGGGCCTTTCCTAATTATATGCGGAATCTTGCAACCCGTTCAATCAAAATATTATGTTAAATCACGTCAAAAACAGTGTCTGTACGTGGTCAAGTTGGTTTTATATTGGAAGATCAAGCTGCATAATAGATTTTTCGAATGTGTCGAATATCTAACGTTCAATATAAAACCAACTTTACCACAGTCTGTCACAGCGAGTCTGCTGCGGTGCGGTGGCCCTGCATCCCGGCAAAGACTGGAGCGACTGAGCTGGTGAAGTTTAAACACACGTTTAATTTAAAGTCAAATTTGTAATGAATGTAATGTATGCTAAAAGGCGAGTCAGCGTCAACAACAGCGCATCTATTACGTTAGCCAAAAGTCAAATCGCTCCCTCGTGATTTGTAAGAGCATTCTTCGGAGAGATATAGATAGACAGTCCAGACACGACACGTTCAGAATTAATAAACTTTTAATAAACTACAGAACAGCGCGAGCAGGAAGTGGCGCGCTTCACGCGAGCAGGGCTATGCTCTGAGAACGGAGACTTCACTAATGATATAAAACGAGTATAACGAGGTTGGGTTGTCCATCCTATTAAAGGTTTTCATGTTCCAGTTGTTCCACCTCAGAGGGGAGAGAGAGAGAGAGGCTGACCGTTCGCCTGAGATCAGTAGAGCAGTGTATAATTACGACTTTATGACATTTCACAAATAGCTGAAGGAGCGGCGGTGCGCTGCTGCTACCTGCATATAGCAGAAACCTTGCGTGTGCACGCGTGATGCTGATGCTGCGCGATGTTAATCATGCGGCGCCCGAGTGCATTTGACCGGCATAAAATCGCCATATGTCAGACTGACCGGCCGGTCGCCGGTCATGGCCGATCACGTGAAAACAGGCCAGTTCCGGTCACCAGTCGGTCAATCTGTGCTATTAATCATATCAACATATCCATATTGAGCCTAGCATCAGTTTAATCATCTTATCAGTCATCTGGTGAAACAAGTCAACTTTACTGTAACCACAATTTTACTTTAACCACAGTTAAATTAATGTCAGTAAATAAATGCCTGCTAATTATGAAGCACAGATGTAATTAATTTAGGAGACGTTGAGTGGCTGCTTCCTGGCCACAGATTGGGAGGTCTTCTACCAGGACAACAATATTGACAATATTGCGGAAACTGTAATAAGGTATATTAATTTCTGTGTCGACACTTTTGTGCCAGAAAAGACGATCACGATATATCCCAACAAATAGAGAGTACATCACACCTGAAATTATAGCCCATACTTCCTTAATAACAAGTCAGGCTTCTGCATGGCTCAGTGGATATGTACAGTATGTCTGTACAGTATCCTCAGCATAAAGTGCATTCAAGAGACAGAACAGATGCACAAATGTTTAACAACTTTTTACAATGAATCTTTCACAGAACTTGGTGGCTACAGATTAATTATTTAATGTTTCAATATGTAGCCAATCAATTATCATTTGACTGCAACAGTGAAATAAAGCAGACAGCTAGGGAAGCCTTAGCGTAAAACCAGAGATTATTTCTAAAATGCTAAAATGTGAAATTATCACCAGCCATGAAGCAGGCAATTAGTTTGTATGGAGTAAAAGTAAACCATTGGCTTCACTGTTGCATGTAGTTCAAAGTGAAGATCATGTTTATTGTTTCACAATCAACTATATCAACATTTTATGTCGATGCACTACTATATATTCTTATTTAATTTGAACAAATGGGCCTTACAACTGGCCTCTTCCTCCCTGTCAGCTTCATCCTCCTGATCACTAGGGATGGACCCGAACATTCAAATATTCGTTCGTTCTGGTATTCGATTTGAAAATTTGACATTCGAACAGCATCACGCGTGCACACGCAAGGTTTCTGCTATATGCACGTAGCAGCAGCGCACCGCCTCTCCTTCAGCTATTTATGAAAAGTCATAAGTCGTAATTATACACTGCTCTACTGATCTCAGGCGAACGGTCAGCCTCTCTCTCTCTCTCTCCCCCCCCCCCCCCTGAGGCTGAACAACTGGAACATGAAAACCGCACTCACGCGGGTCCCGTGAAATAAGACAGCTACAGTTTATCAGGACATAGCGTTGGGCACACTGACTTTGATGAATTTACTGTTTATCAGACCCCAGATGCGACAAGAAGCTAACGTTAGCGAACGCTGTGGTCCCTCTGCCGCTGCAGGAGACACTGTATAAAAAAAAGAGACGCTGTATTCCTCCGACATGCTTTATTAACGTTACCGTTTAAAACGCTTTCCAGGTTAGTGGGGATGCATACCGCTCAAAACTAACATTAAAAACATAGTTATCTTCCCTCAGCGTTTAGTTTTGTTGCTAAACTGGGTGTAACGCCACACTAGGGTACTGTCTATTTGCTGGATTATTCCAGTAAGCTAACGTTAGCAGATAAGCCTGTTGACAGCAACGGTAGTGTTCATATTTATGCACAATGACAAATAAAGCAAACTTGCTAAAAAAAAGGAACTACACGCTGTTTTCAGCCAACGTTACTGTTGACGTTCAAACAGGCTCAAATGTAAAATTAAACTCGTTAAAATGTACATTTTTGGTGTTATATCCAAAAGCCAAAACATGCATTAATATCGCAACAGGGTGTTTATCATGAGAGATTAGAGAGTTTGGAATCTGGCGGTCTAAATGACTGCTCACAGCAGTTCTAGTAGTTATAGAATTAAACTGCAGGTTTGCTGCAACTCAGTTCTTCTAAAATCAAGGCTGAAGATTTTTCTCGTTGATGCTGAATTTCTTTAAATTATTGTTCATTTCTTCTTACACTGCACTAACTTTTATTCTTGTATTTCATATCTAGTATGTCTTAGTCTATTTTAGCTGTGCCACTGCTCTTTAACATTTTATGTGAAGAACTTTGAATTGCCTTGTTGCTGAAATGTGCTATACGAATAAAGCTGCCTTGCCTGGTCATGTGAGGGTTTAAGTGAGAAATAAGCCATGCAGTTGCTAAATCTGTTTTCAGTTCAGATCGACAAAAGTCAGTTTAAAAGATTTGTCAGATTTTTTTAGAGGCTCTTAGTCACGCTCATCCCGCTCGTCATTTCCGGGTTAGCACTCCACCAATCAGATTGGTCATTGAGTCCGACTGCCCGCCCTCCGAACCAGCAAGTCAGTTCGGCCAAAATGAAGGCCGACGGCTCCCCCGACGGACGACGGCACGGAACACACCGAACAGACTCGAGTCGCTGACCTCGCCAGACTGTCCCACGGTCGTTAGAGTCCCGTACGGTAAACGTCAGCATCACTGCCTCTGTCGCTGCTACAACAAAGTTTAAAAACACCACACACAAGCACTGAACTGCCTGGAGGCCTGTACCACGAAGCAAGATTTGGGGTTACCGGGGTAACTTCAGGTTCAACCTGGATCACTTGTTACCGGGTTAAATCGCCTTGGTGACTTATGTTGAACACCTAACCTGCAGAAAAGTTAAAACATTTAGAGACCGACAACCCCGTTCCCTGATGGGTTACTTTATGAAAGATATAGATTTTAAGCGGAGGGAATTACGTATCTTTGTCAGCTTCTTGGCAGTATGTTGCCAATGCTGTCATCGGTTTGAATTATGTTTGTATATACAGTTAACTTTTTTGACCACCATTTGCCTCATAAAAAGGTGAAAAACAGGAATTGCTGTGTCTCTATGATCCTATCCTGTCCTATTCATGGTAGCCTACTTGTGGACATTGCGCCGTCATCATGTGCTGTGGTAGGGGGGCCCGCCTTGACAATCATGCATAGGGGCCCGGTGTTGGCTCGTTACGGCACTGCATATAAGAGATGAGATGACTGACAAAATCAGGAGTGGCCTACGCGCACCACAACAACAAAAAAACACTGGTGAATGCGCACCATAACACATGAAAAACACACACGGGCAGTCTGTCCAGGATTTCACAGTCTTTTTTTGAGATTGTTGCGGCCCAAAATGCCTGATTTCGCGGGAGCTTTTCTAAAAAAATTGTGATAAAAGTTGCAATTTCTTTTGTACAGTTCTTTAAAAATGAAATGGAAACTTGTTTTGGGGAGAATAATAATTATTACTACTATTAACGAATTACTCTGGGCTGAGATTTCCTAGGAACCTTACTAAAAAGGTGTGTGTGTGTGTGTGTGTGTGTGTCTATATATATATATATATATATATATATATATATATATATATATACATACATATTGTATTTGCTCCCACGGGTCCGCTGACATCTATAAACAATGCGACAGAAAACAGAAGGCCTTATTGTCAAATATTAAGTTTACTAGTGCTACATTGATAACACCAGTATACTGGTACATTGCTGATTAAATATATAACTACTGACCTCGACAAAACAAATAGTTCCTGTGTGTTTTGAGCTCTGTCTCTGGCTCCATCATCACTCAATGTTTCCCCCACTGGATGCTTAGATACAGTACTCCCCTTTCCATGGATGTTTAATCACATTAGATATGACAGCCATCTCAGTGTTGACTAAAAAAGACAGAGAGGAGGGAGGCAGAGCCTGTATGAGGCTGGAATACAGTACACTGACATTGATTTGAGGCATTCTGCAGTCTGCTAAGTAAGGGATAATGTAGAGCGAGGCTATGTAGCGGGCTATCGGCTGCTCGTATTTACATTAAACTGAACATTTCCGTTGACGGTAAAGTGAGACGAGGTAAATGGCTTCATGTCCTCATTCATCTCGCTTCCTTTTTGCACAGCCGCTGCATGTTGACATACCTAAACGTGCAATGTAAGCTAACTAATCAACGTTGTTGTCCCTATACTACGGCTGAAGTTACTGCCTAGCAATCATAAACCGTATATAAAGATGTAGCGATATGCGCTCACCAGATCTGCTGTCACTGCTTGAATTGGAGGACACAAGTTGCTCCACGTTTCCCCATTTTTTGCTACAGCTGATAAATTATCCGGACTTCTTTCAGCGGATTGATTGCTGATAGCTGTCCTCCAGAGTGAACAGAACTGCGTCCATAGCAACGCTCTGCTTTTGCATGGCAACGGTGTGTTATGCTTAGCAACGGTCTGTTATGAAGAAATTACAGACCGCATTCTACATTAGAATTCAACCAAGCCATGTAATAATTCTTGATAACAGACCGTTGCTAAGAATAACAGACCGTTGCTATGCATAGTGTGGTCAATTTATCAGCTGTGGCAAAAGCACCTCCTGTCCTCCAATTCAGGCACTGACAGCAGATCTTACTTATTAATGTACTTTTTCAGTTATGACTGACTTTCAAACTAGATAATAATAAACGTTACATGGCATTATAAACCAGAGCCAGCTCATACAACAACGACTCTCACCCAACAGGGTAACGTTAACGTTAAGTAAGAAAACATAGAAGAAGAATATCTAACATTGTAAACGTGTCCCACCTCTCCGCTGGCCAGCTGACAGTTTCCTCTCAGAGTTCATGTTGAAGTGTCTCTCCTCAACTTCTCCCCGACCTGCAATTTGAGAAAAATACGAAGCTCACAACATATCCAATAACAAACGTTAGCAGGAGCTAGCTGCGGCTAACGTTAGCTTAGCGCGCGGACTCCCTGCAACAACAGCAGTAAACGCGTTTCCGGTCAGAGAAAGAAAACAGACCTGCTCTTTGTAGCTTCTTTTCAGGTTTTAAAACCTCATGCAGCAGTTTGTGATGTTTGTCTCTGGAAGGACACCAAACACTGGCGACTTTTACTCCGCCGTCCTCATCACGAGGGAAAATGAAAACAATGGGACGGAGGTCGGAGTATCTTCCGTGACCTGGAAACACAAACACAACTTCCGCCCTTCAGAATAAAACAGCGTTTTAAGAGTCGATTTTACCCACTGTCTCTTAATCAGATGAGATAAGATCAGTGGTTGAATGTAACTTAGTACATTTGCTCATGTACTGTACTTTTAAGGTATTGTCATACTTTATACTTCTAATGAATTGTACTATTTGACTTGGATTGACTGCACAGCACAGATTCCGGCAGTACTAAATGAGGTCTCTCTGTTCTCTAAAGCCTCTGGTTGACGTTTAATATGAAAAAATGTGAAAGATATACACTATTCACGATTACCCTCTGATTATTGTGTATAATAAACCTGTAACTTTGAAGTTGAATATTTAAGCATCATAGTTCAAAGAATAAGAATATAAGGGAAACATCTACTGTAATATAGAAAATGATATACAGAACAGTTGAACTATTCTAAATAGATGGCTTCAGAGGGACTTATCCATCTTTGGATTTCCTTTGCTTTCCGAGATGGAGAATGTATCTAGACGTATCTATCCAGCCTATACTTGGATATCTGATAAATCCATCCATCCATTCATCGTCATCCGCATATCGGCCCACCACTAATATATATATATATATATATATATATACACATTAGTCTATGTGTATATATATATACCACCACTAATATATATATATATATATATATATATATATTAGTGGTGGGCCGTTATCGGCGTTAACATGCTGCATTAACGTGAGACTCTTATCGGGCGATAAAAAAAATATCGCCGTTAATCTATTCTCAAAGTTGGGTTGGGAGCTGGTCTATAGGCTACTACGCAAGCTATGATGACTTCCACCTTGATATTTTAGCGCGGATGTATACAGCCTACTGACTGTAAAACAGTTCATCACAACCTCTTATGTAGGCCTACAGTTCAAAATTAATGTTTAACTGAATAAGCAGTTAGTAACAGTGTTTCCCACACATAGACTAATGTGCGGCGGTACGCCTCACAATCAACACCGCCTGCCGCACGCATTTACTTCCCTCGCTCTCCTCCGTCTCTCTGTCACTTGCGTCAGCTTGCCAGTGTGTTAATGTCAGAGTCCCGACCCGACTCTTAGCAAACCAGCGATTTCGCCCGCTTTAGAAAGTCAACTAGTCGCAAGTTTGCGGTAACATGCAGTTGGATTGTCGAGGTCAAAACACTACACGTAGCAGCTGTAAATCAAATAGGCTACATGTATTATAAATAATGTTATGTCATTTTTTTTTACTCTTACACTGAATGTTTGCTGCTTCAATGTATTGAAAAGTCCGCAACTGAAAAAAGACCACCGCAGAAACACCGTAGTAAAAACACAAGTAGGCCTAGTACATCTTATTGAACATGATTTATTTTCATCACCAATTATCATAGTAGAATAGCCTTCTCAAGCAGTTTGTGATGCATTCTGGAAACAGGAGATGAGCCCCTGGTCTAATGCGCCACCTGGCTTGAGAAACCCATTCTCAAAGACTTACTTTTAGTCATTATTTGGGTAGCACACATATTCTGAATGCCTTCGGCAGAAATCAAATTAGCCATTTTAATCTAGATTAATCTAGATTAATTCCAAGATTACAGTGAGATTAATCTAGATAAAAAAAAAATCTATACCCACCACTAATATATATATATATATATATATATATATATATATATATATATATATATATATTCTTTCAGCTTGTTTATTGCTGAGGCAATATGGTCAAAATAAATGCTTTTTAAAATGTAATAACAATAACTTATAGCAATAACTTATTTCAACAGTATATTGCTGTTACACAACAAAAACAACCACTAGATGGGGAAAGGGTATTTTTACAATAACTTTGAATGCACCACGAGACTGGCTAGGCGAGTTTCAAGTGAACGCATCACCTGTGTTGTTTTTCCGACAAAGGCAGCGGCAGACTGTTGTACGTCCCGGTATTGGAATCCTCTACAGTGAAATACAGTCACACTTTACACCGTTAAACGTTAGCTGTCAGCATTTTAACCGTGTTTACTCCAGCTGCTAGCTAACGGTAGGCCTAACTTTACCTGCTGCAAAGTGTATTGTTAAAGGGGTGATAGGATGATTATTTAGGGTATTTCACACAGTTCCTTAAGGTCTCCTAATAGGGTGTGTAACATTGGTTGGGCTGAAAAAGGCCCGGTTGCTATTTTTATGGGTCCTAAACCACCCTGTGAATATGGCCCTATTTTGAACAAGAGCTTTTCTTCCAAATTTGGTATGCTCATGAATATTTAAATAAGCTACACGCTGATTGGTTGAGCGAACCACATACACACGCAGTGGAGATGAGACAGCAGTCTCATGTTTCAGACACTGCAGTGTTATACATTGTTTGTTTACTATTTGGTTATTAAATTCACTTGTGATACTTCTTTATGCGAGAAATCAACTATATAAAGCTCAAATATGGGCCGTTTTACTAAAATCGATGGTTAATTGCAAATTCAGTAAGACGTGTCGGACTTCAGGAGCTCCACGGCAGCCCGCTGAGCTCCATACCCAGGGCAAAGTCATCGATTCTAGGTTAAAGGACTACCGGGGTTCGGGGCTAGCTAGGCATGTTTCCCATTCAATCCTATGGGAAGATCGCCCTTACACTTTCGGCATAATTATAGTATATTTACAGTTTGAATGTCGTCACGCCACTTATATTACAGCTACCCTAAGGTGCTACAAAGCTAATACTAGTGTCCGATTTAAATTTAATGCATTTCAGTCCCTCCAGGAGTTTGTGGCATTTTTTTGAGATTGTTGCGGCCAAAAGTGCCTGAATTTGCAGCAGCTTTTGGAAAAAGAAAAATGCGACAAACGTTGTAATGACTTTTTTATTTCTGTTGCAATGAAGTTGCGAGAAACATTGTGATTTGGTTGTTTGGTATACTTTGGTATACAGGAAACTTGTTTTGGGGAGAATAGAACTACTCTGGTTAAGTTTTCTATTTTACCTTACCAAAAACACTCAGGATGCTGCAAATGTTGGTATAATATGAAAATGGCTGGTGGATTATATATATATATATATATATATATATATATATATATATATATATATATATATATATAAATCCACACACACACACACACACGGTTTGAGAGACTTCAGCAGCGACATGTTGACGTGTTAATGTGTTGTGATGACCAGATAAACTCTCTGATAATCATCTTTACTTCCTGAACAAGTGAGGCAGCATGTGACCGCGCGCAGATAACGCTTCTGTGGAACTCAAAAGATAAGTCCAGACCGTGTGAATTAATCATATAATAACCTTAAATATCATGTTTCCCACCCGTCGTACGTGTCTCTTAATAAGGGAGTTTCTGTCAGTCAGCGTCCACTAAAAGTTCTGTTGTTGCTGCTGACAGACTCATATTATTATTCTACGTGTCTGACAACATTATGGGATGGATCCCATAGTTTAACATGAAACAGCCCCAAAATCACCATCACCAAACTACACCAGACTCCATGTAAATAATCACTACTTTTAGTACTCGACACCAGACTCCATGTAAATAATCACTACTTTTAGCGTGTATAGAGCCAGACTCCATGTAAATAATCACTACTTTTAGCGTGTATAGAGCCAGACTCCATGTAAATAATCACTACTTGTAGTGTGTATAGAGCCAGACTCCATGTAAATAATCACTACTTTTAGCATGTATAGAGCCAAATTAAGGGTTTATTTCAACCAGACCAGAGTGGTGATTGTTGGAACAGTGGAAAGATGAACCAAGATGGCTTTTGGTAGTTTTATTTAGTTTCTGTCCACTTTGAATGAAGTGAGTTTTACAATGATAAAATCACAGATTATTTACATGGAGTCTGGTGTAGAATACTAAAAGTACTGATTATTTACATGGAGTCTGGTGTAGAGTACTAAAAGTACTGATTATTTACATGGAGTCTGGTGTAGAGTACTAAAAGTACGAAAAGAAAAATGACAAAAACTTCAATAAAAGCGACAAAAAAATACATTTAAACCCGTAAATTGCTGTTTTTGTTTTGTTATTTATATTTCCGGAAACTTTCACATTTATATAAAGTGATGTTAGACGAGTATCAGCCAATCAGCACTCACCATGACACGCAGCAGCCTCAAGCAGAAGCGTCTTCAGCTCCGGGCCAGTCCCCCTAAATCTAGAGCGCTCCTTTAATGAGTCATTTAGGAACTCTAATACCTAAACAGGCAGAAACAGACCATAATAAGTTCAAGTTAGGGATGCACCGATCCACATTTTTTCACTTCCGATCCGATCCCGATACCTGAATTTGGATATCGGCCGATACCGATACTATTCCGATACCAGAGCTGTTTGCTTTAATATTATTATTATCATTATTGTTGATTTTATATGATGCTGAAATAAACTCCTCTCAATGGGCAAGTATGATATGTACGTACGTATGCATGTATGTCCCAAAAGGCAACTTGAGGTAAGTATAAGGAAGTCAGAAAAACAGGAAAAATCTCATTCTGAAAACAGATATGCAACTGTAAGGGTTTCAAATTGATTGTCATGTGAATATTTATTACATTCCCAAAATGTCAAATACTTCAGTCTTGAAATATAAGAAAAGTGCAAGTGAAAAAATCTCTCTCTCACACACACACACACACACACACACACACACACACACACACACACACACACACACACACACACACACACACACACACTATCAATAAAACAGTGTGAACAGCGCAAATCAAGTACACTGGCTCTTGTAGCATTAACAAATCAACGTTTTAAAATGTCAAATATCTGAAATATTAGAAAAGTGCAATAACTGTAAACATCTTACACACACACTTAGTTACACACACACACACACACACACACACACACACACACACACACACACACACACACACACACACACACACACACACACACACACACACACCTCTGTTTTCACGGCTGAAACAGCGGCCGCCGGGACACGATCCGGGTCTCTGGGGGACGCAACAACGGGGAAATGAAACGCCACAAGCCGGCGACAACACCGGGACAGACGGTTGTGAAAGTCCTGTTTTGTTTTTGCATGTTGCTGTCTTGCTCTGCGGTGTTTCCACTGTGAAGTATTTCCAAACAGCGGACACACAGGATAGCATTGAGCTAGCCACAATGCTGCTCAACGCTACTATCCTGCTAGCTGGCTGCAAACTGCGGAATGGACTTCCTGAGCGTGGACGTGTCTCATAACTCTGTGTCTCATTGAGCCGCGCCTCCGTTCAGGAAATCTATTCCACAGTTTGCAGCCAGCCAGCAGACCAGCCGGCAGGAATCACTTTTGGAGCCATTTCAGCAGACAACGTTAAAGTGCAGACATGGCTCATGGAATCGGAAATCTCCGCAGGTTGGATCGGGAAAATCCGATACCTGAATTAACGCTGGTATCGGTCCCGATACCGATACTGGATCGGATCGGCCCCATCCCTAGTTCAAGTTCAAGTGTATTGTCATGTGTATTTAAAAGTACAAAGTACAGAGAGAATGTAATGAAATGTGTTTTTGTCTCTTCTCATAAACACTATCAATATAACACCCACACACACACACACACACAGACACACAGAGAGACACAAACACACACACACACACACTCTCACACACACTCAAACACACACACGGACATACACACACAGACACACACACAAACACACGTACACAGACACAAACACACACACACACATACACACACACAGAGACACACACACGCACACACACACACACATACACACACACACAGGCACAGACACACACACACACAAAGAGACACACACAGACACAGACACACACACATAGACGCACACACACACACACACACACTTTCTCTTATCTCTGAATAATGTGTGTATGAAGTCACGTCAGCCTCTGTGGTTTTAGACTCGTGTAAAGAACATAGATTACTGGATAGAGAGCTGATGCTGCGAACTTTCCTCTGATGACGAGCTAAAGAGGTCATGTTTGTTAAAAACAGATAAAGAGCAGCTGCTGATGAGGGTTGTTGTCGTGATCTGATGAGGGTTGGCGTAGAGCGTATATATGAGCTGAGTGGTGTCAGTGTTTGTTGACTTCGGAGCAGAATGGCTGCAGTCACAGAGCTCTCCTTCCTGCTGTTTGCTCTCATCAACAACATCCATGCACAAGAGCGGATCATCCTCGGAGAGGAAGGAAAGTCTTACACCTTCAAACTCCCCAACAACACCAACTCCTGCCTGATCTCCACATCTGTTGGTGAGGAGAAGCTTGTCCTGTGGAACACCTCTTACCTCTGGTCCAACACCTCTGACCTCTGGTCCAACAAGTCCTCAGTACCTGAAGACCTGAAAGAACGACTTGTCAGCGATCTGAAAACTTCTTCTTACACCATCCTCAACCTGACCCGTTCAGACTCCGGCCCATACCGAGAGGAGTGTTGGACTGAGGGCAACGTGACGCATGACAACAACATCACTATCACTGTTTGTACTGAAATAGGTTGGACATGGAGCAGTATCATAGTGAGACTTGGAGAAACAGCGGACCTGCCATGTAAGGGAGCAGCTGATAATCTGGATATCCAGTGGCTCAAACAGGACTCTAGATATGAGCAAAAAACATGGAGCAGAGTTTTTGGGGACAATACGACATCAGTGATGGACAATGATACAGGAAGATACCAAGTGGTGACAAACACATCAGCTCTTCGTGTTTCCAACATCACAGCAACAGACATTACAGACTACAGATTTCTGGTGATGAACCAACAGCAGTGTGTTAGCAGTCAACCTGTACGGTTGGGACTAGAGTCTGAGATAATCTACCGCTCAGTGGGAGAGACCGCTGTGTTGCCGTGCACTATCACTGACTCCACTGATGAACAGCCCCCACATTGGTCTAAACTGTTCTCCGCTGACCTAGGACAACTAAACCAGACCGTTCCTTCAGTAGACCAAAACTACTCGCTGGTGTTTTCATCTCTAATGTTAAATCACTCAGCTTGGTACATCTGTAAAGCCTCTAGGACAGAGCAACGTTATTGTCTAGTGGTCTGCCCCAAATTTGCCCCCCCTGCTGTAGAGCTCTTCTCAGAGGGAGAAGAAGTCACTCTCAGATGCAGAGATTGGAGAAAGGGTTGGTCGCATTATTGGTTTATCAAGTCAAGCCGAACAGAGGGACGGATCTTTAGTTTAGAGTATAATCAGACCATGAGCAGAGTGAGCAGGTACCGTGATAATAGAAGCCTGGTTATCTCTAATATCTCAGTGGCAGACGCAGGGGAGTACTGGTGTGCAGTTACTGACCGATATGGTCAGTGTGAGTCAACAGAGAGAACTGTGTTGGTGTACTTTGAGCCCTTTGGGATTTACTCCGCCTTCTTCAAAGTGCGATGCTCAGTGCTCAGTGTCCTGCCGCTGATGCTCTGTGCTGCTGTAGTCGCTGTGAACCTGAGGACACGGAGAGGAGCGCAGCTTTAATACGCAGATATGATCATTTCATCATTGGCTTTAATACAGTCTGGCATACACTGGCTTTAACACAAGGGACGGGACACATTCATGCAGAGAAGACATTTAACCTACAACACAAAACACAGAAACAACAACCAGAAATGATGTGAAATAAGACATAAATACCCAATAATTATTATAATAATAATATAAACTAAGTTCTGAATGTTAGAAGTGAACAATTGATCCTGACAGGGTGCAGATGTTCCCTTATCAGCTGTTGGTATGTTGTGTGTGTTTGTGTATATATATATATATATATATATATATATATATATATATATATATATTAAATAGATGTTTTACTGTATATAAAGTATATATATATATATATATATATATGATTTATGTATATATATATATATATATATATATATATATATATATATATATATATATATATATATATATATATACATATATTGAGTTAGTTCATTTTTTCTTGACTGTGTGTCTGTGTGTGTGTGTGTGTCCAGATGTTTTATTGTAAATCTAAAGATTATGTGATGTTGTATATTATATATGAAGGAATACGAATTGTCTTTAATGCATTTATAATAGTTGTATTTTGCAGTGTTGTCAGTGTTATAAACGTGTTATTATATCTTGGTCTATATCTATAATCTATCATCTGTATAATAAGCATTATTAATAAACAATAACACTTGTTCTGATTGTGATTTATGATTAATTATTATAAGCAACATATCTCTGGGTCTGTAAAATGTTTCTTATGTTAACTTCCAGTAAGTAAAGTTGATTTCTAGAGCACATTTAAGCACATATTAATCTGACTAAAGAGCTGAATAAAAGAACATTAAAATGTAAATATTAAAATGCAAAAAGATCCCAATGCCAACAAGCAGCAGAATGATGACATGATGAGAACAGACTGAGAGATTATAGAGTTATAATGTGTCTTTATCCCAGATATAAAAACAGAAATGGAGGGAGCACATCTGATATGTGAAGGCAGCAGCTTCCACCGTCATGGAGCAGCAGCTGGAAAGGCTCGGCCCCATATTAGAAAGGCTCGGCCCCATATTAGAAAGGCTCACTCCCATATTTGGCAGTTAGCAGATGATCTGTATCTGTGTTTTATTATAAAGTTAATGAAATAAAAGGTGTTCTACTTTGTCTCAGCTCCAGCTCTGAGTCTCTCCCTCTGCTCCCGTCTCACTCACCACCGAGTCTCACTTCATGTCCCGCCCACAACACTATCTGGTTGGTAGATGTTAGACCAGTATCAGCCAATCAACACTCACCACTGAGTCTCACTTCAGGTCCCGCCCACAACACTATCTGGTTGGTAGATGTTATGGTGCGTTCTTTTTGCCTCCCAACTCGTATTTTACGAGGTCAAAGTCGTAAACACGCCCCCTGACCTCGTATTTACGAGTTCGGAACTCGTACATCCACCGAGGTACCCGAGCTGAAAATCCAACATGGCTGCCCCCTGTATCGACAGTTGTAAAAGCTGTAGTAACATAGTTATAAGCACTTATGTGTTATTTGTGTCTCACTGAATCAGTCGTACACGCAGCGCTGTCTTCTATCTGTGTTGTCATGCGGTTTGTATGCACAAAAAAACAGCGTATACGTTGTTTAAACTGGCGTTGCTAACAATGGCTAACCTGGCTAGAGCTAATGAAAACAATGAAAATCCAACTTGCAAAAAGAACGCATTCAACTCGTGTGTGACGTCATTCCCAGTTGCGACCTCCGACTCCCGAGGCAAAAAGAACGCACCATTAGACCAGTACGGCGAGCGGATTGTGCCACAGATAACCTACAGAAGGAAACTGTCATGTGACTCTAACGTGTGGATTGACTACACCGTCGCCAGTGTACATCGTAGTTGATAAGTAAGCCGCCACACCTGGGCATCGTCGCCAAAAATGTCCACCCCCCCCCCAAAAAACAAATATATGTATTGAGTGAATTCAAGTTGTTATAGCCTATAGGTTAAAATGTCTTTCAATTTGTTAAACATGTTCCAGGACCTTCTTCCATTATAAAAGTTGCTCTAAGTACTAACAGTGTAAAAATAATACAACAAATGAAATAGTAGTACATCATCAGCTTATGTGACCTGCACTGTCGGAAGAATGAATTGTAACTCTAACATTGATTGAACATTGGCGCCATCTACTGGATCATTTACACTAATTGCCTTAATATTTAAGCTTCACAGATCTGTTTACATGTAACTTTACGTATGTATGTGCATATGCATTACGCATGTATACACTTGATTATATACAACTTATATCTGTACATAGTAGTCAAACGTTCATGTGTAACGTTACCTTGTTCATCTTTGTTTTTAGCCGTAACGTTATGTCTGTTTCTGTGTTAAAGCAACACAAAGCCAGGCTCACATTCCCTTGTGTTTACACTTATGGGCCAATACAGCAGTTTCTGATAAAAATACAAAATATGCTGTAAGTTCTTTATTAAGTATCTTATTATATATATATATATATATATATATATATATATATATATATACTGTATATATAAATATATATATATAGTCATTATTTGAACAGTGACAATAATAATGAAGAGATTATTTAACTTTATTATTCATTGATTCACTTGAATTGAAATATTTAAAATACTTTCACAGAAAAAATGATGTATGCGATTAATTTAGATTAATTAATCAGAGTGGGCCGAGTATTGCCAGTTTGCCAACAAATATTTTTTCAATTCAATTAAATTTTATTTATAGTATCAAATCATAACAGGAGTTATCTCAAGACACTTTACAGATAGAGTAGGTCTAGACCCCACTCTATAATTTACTAAAAAAACAACAAATCCCCCCAAGAGCAAGCACTAGTACAACAGTGGCAAGGAAAAACTCCCTTTTAGGAAGAAACCTCGGACAGACCCAGGCTCTTGGTAGGAGAGCCTTTGCCAAGGGCACTGACACAACCCCATACCATGACAGACCCTGGCTTTTGGACTTGTTGCTGGTAACTGGCATTTGTGGCTGTAACTACATATTGTGGTACTTGACAAAGGTTTGCCAAAGTAGTCCTGAGCCCATGTGGCGATATCGCTTATAGATGAATGATGATTCTTGATGCAGTGCCGCCTGAGGAATTGGAGATCACGGTTGTTCACCTTAGGCTTGCGCCCTTGTCCTGTACGCACCGAAATTCCTCCTCATTCCTTGAATCTTTTAATTATGTTATGCACTGTTGAAGGTGAAATAAGCAAATGTCTTCCTATCTTTCTTTGAGGAACATTGTTTTTAAACATTTCAATAATTTTCTCACGTATTTCTGCACTACTACAACCACTATTTCTAGCCACTGTTTATTTACTATACTGTGATGCCCCCCAACGGCACGTCAGACACCTCCTACCAAGAGCCTGGGTCTGTCCGAGGTTTCTTCCTAAAAGGGAGTTTTTCCTTGCCACTGTTGCACTAGTGCATGCTCTTTATTTATTTATTTTTATTTTTAAAAGGGGACAATACATATTAATGAACATTTTCACAAATGTAAATATGACAGATTATAGCCTTAGGCCAATTTCCATCTGCAGACCCCCTGGCAGGTTGGTGTTACACACAAATTAATGAATACACACAGAGACACTATATGCAGACTATATACAAAGGAACAAGGACAAGAACAGTAATCACATCATGTTAAAACAAGCAATAACAACACGAGTGGACAACAAGAGACATATAGAAAACAGGAAAGCATCGGCTATAGTGAACAAATCACAAACTGTCCTGATATTGCACTAACTCATATTTTATCAATCTCTATTGCACTGACCCCTATAGCACAACCCATGTTATACTGGCACTTATTTCACAACCCATATTGCACTAATAATTGTGTCCCTTTTTATAATGCACTGACTCTCTTTTAAATCTGATATATAATGATTACCTAGACATGATCACATGAGGGGGGATTTGTTGGGTTTTTTGTAAATTATAGAGTGTGGTCTAGACCTACTCTATCTGTAAAGTGTCTTGAGATAACTCGTTATGATTTGATACTATAAATAAAATTGAATTGAAAAAATATTTGTTGGCAAACTGGCGATACTCGGCCCACTCTGATTAATTAATCTAAACTGCACCAGTTCAGTATCCAATCCTAACAGCGATGTCACAGCCCTTCAAACTTAGGAGTGAAGACTGGAGAGTCTGCTGGTAGACTGAGTTAGATCGCTGTTCCTTGTGACTACAGAACAGCTGCCATTTATGAGAGCTAGCTTTGTATGCAATTTCCTAATGAGTCCAGTTAATTTGCAAGAATGAACAAGTTTGTCTTTAGAGTTCATGGATCTAAATGGTAAAAACCTGTGCAGGGCTTAAAGTGAAAAAAAATCCTGGGCCTGAAACTTTTTTTTTGGAGGGGGGGGTGTCACAGTGTAATGTGTCAATATGCACACATTAAAGTTAATGTGTCTGGCAAAACGGTTTCAGTCCTTACGTTCATACGATAATAAAAGTCATAATTTTTAAGGAGTAAAAAGTTTTAGAATACATTTTTACTTCTTCCAACCATACATTAAGGCGAGACACTACAGGTGAATAGGGTAAAAAATTTAAATAATAGATATCACCATGAAACTTCCTCAGTTGATTACTTACACAAGTATATAAAAAAAATGTATTACAAGTTTTTGAAATCTTTATGTTTAATTATGCAAATTATACATTATGTCATTAAATATGCGCGATTTTGCATATATTTTCGGTAGATAGATCTGAACATATGATAAAGCCAGGTGCAAAATTCTTTTTTCATTTTGTTTACACACAAGATGCAAACAAAATTACAGAGGGGTTTCAGGATATCTGCTTTCATTACCTAGGAAATCCAAATATACTGTCCATAGCCTTAAAAAATCGATTTTCGCCATGTTTTTTTGATTAAAATGTCACATAAATCAGGCCAGGAATGATTTATTAACAAATCCCTCTGTAAATATCTTAAGAATACTGCCAGGTGTATAAATGGAAAGTTTGGTGTATATAGGTGCTACACAGGCTGAGAAGTATCTACCGGAGAACGACAAAAAACTCATTTTGAGAAAACGGCATTTAAAGATTTAAATAGGGGATTTTAATACATTTCTATTGGAAAAAAATGCTAAAAAACAGAATAAATGCTCAGGCCCTTAGTACTAATACTATAGAATATGTCAAGCTCATGAAAATTGATTATTTAGTAACATGGCAGCAATATAAGGCCTACAACTGCAGTAACTCAATGAGTTAACGTTGGCGTATCATGCACAAAGTTGGGGACAAAACCCACGCTAGACAGTTATATGGATGTGGTTCTCCTAGGAGGAGGGACAGCAACTCCACTGGCAGCTAAATATGGATCTGCCTGCCACAGCCTGAGTACTCACAACCACTTTAGGATCCCAAAAAGTACACATTTGTTTAGTATTATATAGTAATTATACAAAAACTGTTGTGTAATGTAATTGTTTTGTAATATAGTGTGCTGTATCGCATTCAGTAAATATAGTATATAAGTGACACCTATATATTTAATATATGACAGACATGTAGGCTGAATTTCTGTATATTTGCTTTGAGAGAGAGAGAGAGAGAGAGAGAGAGAGAGTCCATACCTGTTACTCTCCGTTGGTGTCTCTGATTTTAACAACGTTTTAACATGAAGGCCAGGATTCCCCAACACTTAGCTAGTAGTAATCTGCTACAGAACCCATGATTCTGCGGATCAATACTAACTTTAATCCCTGCGCAATTATGACAAATTAAACCACTGATCAGTCCATTCAAACGCACTACATGAACTATCAGCCACCGCTGTGTGCGCTCTCATTACCTCCGCTGTCTGAAAACTCCTGTTTTCTGAACAACAGTTTACACATCGACGTACTATGTGAAGACATTTCATCATTTACTGTCTTAGTTTGTAATCCCCTGTGTCTTCTTGCTAATGACAACTGTTATTGTCTTCTCTAAGATGATTTTTGACGCATTGTTTTCATTCGCATCTACCGCGGAAACTGTTAGAGCGCGTCACGTGACGATTCTGAACGAATCACGTTGTCAGAAATTGGCATCAGCCAATGAGATTGCGCATTTAGAGTTAAATCCGCCCTTTTATTTTCACGATTGGTTGCTGATAAAAAGGAAATGACCATATTTGGATCCGACAGCATTGTACAGCAGAGACAGAGCTTTCCAACGGTATGTGACATGACAGGGTGCAGACAGCGATCGCGGAGCAGCGCAATGATTTAGAACGTCAACTTTTGTTGAATTTAGGCGAAATTTACCGACGCGAACACACAAAGTATAGTAAAATAAAGACCTAAATGTGTATTTCGGACTTTTATTCACCACAAGTCTGAAAGAATACATGTTATTGAAGACAAATAGCACAAAATCTCAAAATTGACCAGTGAAAAAAAAACGATGTTTTTGCCTGCCGTGTCTCGCCTTAAATTAAGAGTCAATGTAGATTTCCATATTGCAATAGTATCATAATCCTACAATGAATCATTGTGAAAATAGATCTTTCTAGATGTTGGGTTGTTACTTTGGCCAGGTCATCATCAAAAAAGCGAATTAGTACATTCATGATTTTGTCCATGTTGACATTAGTTGCTTCATGTACATTTATTAAAAACTTGGCATTGTTTATGTTTTCATATAGCTAGACGTGTAAACTCTGGGACAAGGCCGTTATGTTTAATAACTGTAAACTCTGGGACGAGGCCGTTATGGTTAAATAACTGCCATGCTGATTCCAAACAGACAGCTTTGTCAAGGTAGTTTTGGCTTCAGATAGCTTTTACACAGTGGCCATCGTTAATGACAAATCGTGTTCTGCTATGAACGTGAACACACGTATTGTTTGTATCATAAGCACGGTCGGTCAGTGAAGGCGCAGTCGCAGCGGTAGCCGTCGTTGCCGGTAACTCTCGTATGAGAGTGCGCGGACCGAAGCTTTGTGACTAGCATCTAATGACTAGCAAGCACTTTCTTACCGCTGCTGCCGTCCCGTCTCTTCCTTCAACACGCTGCAGAAGCGCCCGGCTCCTCAATCTGAGGCACCAAGTGCTCAACGGCTTAATTCCCGTCTCCACCCGTTTCCTCTTGTCCTCTATTCATGCCCAGCACCATTTTTTTTTAACTCCTTTCTCAACTAAAGCCGTATCTACATGGTCCAAGTTTGATAAACTTTGCCTTCTCTTTCTTTAGCCGCGTTACCACAGAGACGGTCTACAGCACCAGGCCCGAGTACTTTAAGCCCTTCGTTAGTTAGAGCTGCGCTCCTCTCATATGATTGGTAGGTGAAATCAATTGACTCGAAAATATTAAACCGCGTGCAAGTTCCCAAATATTATTATTATTATTTTATTTTTCCTCATGGCCGCACGCCGGAGATCCGGCACGGTGCCGGAATACTTTAAGCCCTGCCTGTGTTAAGACTTTGTTTAAGATCTGTCAACATCACGATTAAGGCATTTTAAAACCTAAAATTCTAATTATTGGTCTTCAGACTTTTAAGCAGGATTACATGTCATAATACTTTTAGATAATTCATTGATATCCTCTCCTTTCAGACTGGATCTCCACTCAACACGTCTAAAATACATGGATACTCATGTGTTTCCTCAAATGTCCAATCTGTATGAAAGCTTTCTTACAGATAGAGCAGCCAAATGTTTTCTCTTCAGTGTGGATTCTCATGTGTGTCTTTAAATGTCCACTCCGTCTGAATGTTTTCTTGCAGATTGAGCAGCTAATCGGGTTCTCTACTGTGTGGATTCTCATGTGTCTCTGTAAATGTCCATTCTCTGTAAAGGCTTGCTTACAGACTGAGCAACTAAATGGTTTCTCTCCTGTGTGGGTTCTCATGTGTCTCTTTAAACTTCCTCTCTCTGTGAAAGTTTTCTTACAGATTGAGCAGCTAAATGGTTTCTCTCCTGTGTGGATTCTCATGTGTTGCTGTAAATTTCCACAAACTGTAAAGGCTTGCTTACAGACTGAGCAACTAAATGGTTTCTCTCCTGTGTGGGTTCTCATGTGTGTCTTTAAACTTCCTCTCTCTGTGAAAGTTTTCTTACAGACTGAACAGCTAAATGGTTTCTCACCTGTGTGCATTCTCATGTGTACCTGTAAATGTCCCCCCTTTACAAACCCTTTCTTACAGACTGAGCAACTAAATGGTTTCTCTCCTGTGTGGACTGTCATGTGTTTCTTTAAGGTTCCACTCTGTCCAAAATTTCTCTTGCAGATTGAGCAGCTAAATGGTTTCTCTCCTGTGTGGGTTCTCATGTGTCTCTGTAAATTTCTACTCAGTGAAAAAGCTTTCTTACAGATTGAGCAGTTAAATGTTTTCTCTCCTGTGTGGGTTCTCATGTGTTTTTCTAACTGTCCACTCAATCTAAAAGCTTCCATACAGACTGTACATCTAAATTGTTTATCTCCTGTGTGGATTCTCATGTGTCTCTGTAAATTTCTACTCAGTGAAAAAGCTTTCTTACAGATTGAGCAGTTAAATGTGTTCTCTCCTGTGTGGGTTCTCATGTGTTTTTCTAACTGTCCACCCAATCTAAAAGCTTCCATACAGACTGTACATCTAAATTGTTTATCTCCTGTGTGGATTTTCATGTGTTCCTGCAAATTTCCTCTCTCTGTAAAATCTTGCCTACAGACTAAGCACCTAAATGGTTCATCTCCTGTGTGGATCATCATGTGTTTCTTTAAGGGTCCACTCTGTCTAAATTTTTTCTTACAGATTAAGCAGCTAAATGGTTTCTCTCCGGTGTGAATTCTCATGTGTCGCTGTAGAGTTCCGCTATCTGTGAAAGATCTCTTACAGATTGAGCAGCTAAATGGTTTCTCTCCTGTGTGGGTTCTCATGTGTTTCTTTAAATGTCCACTCTCTGTAAATGCTTTCTTGCAGATTGAGCAGCTAAATGGTTTCTCTCCTGTGTGGGTTCTCATGTGGTTTTCTAACTGTCCACTCCATCGAAAAGCTTTCATACAGACTGTACATCTAAATTGTTTATCTCCTGTGTGGCTTTCCATGTGTTCCTGTAAATGTCCACTGTTTATAAATGCTTTCTTAGAGACTGAGCAGCTAAATGGTCTCTTTCCTGTATAAGATATGTGTCTTTTCAGATTTGTTTCCCCACACTCCTCACTAGTAGTACATCTTAAATCACTGACAGAGAGTTCGTCATTATTCAGATAGTTTACACCTGACTGAGGTTCTCTAGTTTCCTTCCAATCAGCACTGTCATCAGTCTCAAGTTCAGGAGAGTCTACAAGATTGTCTTCATTATCTGGTTGTAAATGTGTATCTGGATCTGATTTCATGGCTGGTTCTGGTCCTCCACAGTCCTCTCCATCAGCTTCTGTTTTCATCTCTTCCGTTTGTCTTTGATGAAGCTGTGAGAACTCAGGTTTCTCTTCATGTAATTCACTCTTCACAGGGACAGGAGTGAATGGGAACTTGGTGATATCAGCCTCCTCCAGCCCTTGAAGCTGCTCTTCCTGACTGATCCGGAGTTCCTCCTGTTCTTCTTTAATGTGTGGGGGCTTTGTGTCCCCTTGTTCCAGACTGGAGCTCCACTCCTGCTGCTTTTCACCGACAATCACTTTCTGGACATCTGAAGGTAAAGCTGAAACACAAATAGCCATTAATACTTCGATAATTACCTTTATAAACTCTGATAAGGATGCAGGTTCATAGTGACATCTGCTTTACCCCAGGTCCCCAAAGTCTTCATACAATACTGTGAACACCTCGCTGCAGAGTTTTGAGCCTACAGCTAGTGCAGTTCCATTCTGAAAACTTATGTTGCCATTCTGCTCTGCAATTAGCTGTAAAAGCTGTGCCCGTCTTCTTTATTGGATCTTGACGTTTTAGCCGCACTGAATCTGTACAAAAGGCTCTAGGGTACATGCTCTTAACACAATCTAATTTTTATGGCAATTTTAGTCTTTCCATTCACATCGGGCACATAGCGTCCGCATGGGCGTGAGCTGCAGCAATAGTTTCAACGTGTCCTCCATTTGTTGTGTGTTGACGTGAGCATATGTCAAGCCAGGCAAGTGATCACATAGTCAGGATGACCACAGTGCAGCCGGATACTTAACAAAAATAAAACACATTCAAAACGACTAGGTTCGTAGTGATTTTGGCTGTGTTAACACATGCACACAGAGGGACACCAATGGACGGACAGAGAATCACACACACACACACACACACACACACACACACACACACACACACACACACACACACACACACACACACACACACACCAGTGTTTCCCCTACGTTGATTTGCGTGTGGCGCACCGCCACAGTTAAATTTCTGCCGCCACGCCACGGTGTCAATGTTGATTGTCGGAGAATAGCGCGGACACGCGCTTCACAGGTAGAGCACAAAACCAGCCCCCTGTCTCTATTCACATGCCGGGATTCTTGCCTGCGCGCCACACACACACGCAGCCGCGTTAACGTTAACGCACACACACACACACACATCTAAAACGTGCAGCACCTGACTGGGAACGATACAGAGGATTACCAACCGGCCGCTGGGGGGGCAGATGAACGCTAGTCTCGTTACTGTAAGTAGGTTACGATAAAACCTTCGTGAGTAAAAAGTCAATAATTATCAATGCACTCACATGTATAGACCGGCATAAACATGTAGAAAGAGATATTTTAATCTGCTGTCTGCTCTCGTCCACCGCGCTGTTTTACCAAACACAGCTCTACTCTGCTCATTTTTACCAACAAGCTAAAACAAATAAAGCTGTCGGTTGTAGTCGTAGTTTTAGGGAATCTAGAAATTTGGACAAATTCTTATAAACTTAACTGCTGGCTGAGCGAACCGTCCTCTCCACTGGGTAAATCTATGGATGTATTATAAGACCAAAACAGATACATGTGGCTACTTAATATGCACGTGAATGACGCGATCGTTACCTTCGCGTTCTTCATGATGTTCTTAAAGATGATGATGATGATGCTGGTTTTATTATTTTGCAACAGCCACCATTTCATTGCAAATGAGGCATACAGTATGAATGGTATCCTGCTTATCAGTCCATTCATCATTAAAGGCTTTTTCTACGTCAATTTTCCCTTCAGCCTCTTTGACTGTGACATTATTACAGCCATTCTTTCTGCAAGCATTTTCCTGAATACTACAACCATGTTTCCTTAATCACAGACTTTAACAATCACTCAGTGAACTGCCTCCTAGTCTGAGATCTTGTTCTAGTTAAAGAGTCAGTTATCATTATGGAGTTTCCATGTTTTTGAGGAGTTTACTCACACTAATGTACTGTATGTATGTAAAAAATCCTAGGGGAAACACTGTGCACACACACACCAAGGGCTGCACAACTAATAAAATGTTAATAACGCGTTAAACTGACAGCCGCGTTAAACTGAAAAAAGACAGCCGCGTTAAACTGAAAAAAGATCAACATTAATTTGCAGTATACAATATATATATATATATATATAATATATATACTTTGACTTGTATTTCATTGCAGACAATGTGAACACAAAATATTTCATGTTTTGTCTGGTCACCTTAATGTCATTTGTAAATATACATCCTTTCCTGTCATTCAGACCTGCAACACATTCCAAAAAAGGTTGGGACAGGAGCAATTTAGGGCTAGTAATCAGGTAAATTGGTTGAATAATGATGTGATTTGAAACAGGTGATGTCAACAGGTGATTGTAATTATGATTTGGTACAAAAGCAGCATCCAAGAAAGGTCTAGTCCTTTAGGAGCAAAGATGGGCCGAAGATCGCCAGTTTGCCAACAAATACGTAAGAAAATTATTGAATGTTTAAAAACAATGTTCCTCAAAGAAAGATAGGAAGACATGCACTGTTGAAGGTGAAATAAGCAAATAACAATTAAAAGATTCAAGGAATGAGGAGGAATTTCAGTGCGTAAAGGACAAGGGCGCAAGCCTAAGGTGAACAACCGTGATCTCCGATCCCTCAGGCGGCACTGCATCAAGAATCGTCATTCATCTATAAGCGATATCACCACATGGGCTCAGGACTACTTTGGCAAACCTTTGTCAAGTACCACACAAATGTTACATTCACAAATGCCAGTTAAAACTGTACTGTGCCAAAAGGAAGCCCTATGTTAACAGTGTCCAGAAGCGCTGTCTTCTCTGGGCTCGGAGGCATCTGGGATAGACTATCACACAGTGGAAACGTACCAGCAACAAGTCCAAAAGCCAGGGTCTGTCATGGTATGGGGTTGTGTCAGTGCCCTTGGCAAAGTTAACTTGTACTTCTGTGATGGCACCATAAATGCTGAAAAGTACATAGAGATTTTGGAGCACAATATGCTGCCTTCAAGAAGACATCTTTTCCAGGGACGTCCATGCATATTTCAACAACATAATGCAAAATCACATTCTGCACACATTACATAGTCCTGGCTGCAGGGGAAGAGGATACGGGTACTTGACTGGCCTGCCTGCAGTCCCGACCTGTCTCCAATAGAGAATGTGTGGCGCATTTTGAAGCGCAAAATGCGACAACGAAGACTCCATACTGCTGCCCACCTTAAGACTTGTTTGCAGCAAGAATGGGACAAAATTACACCTGAAACACTTCATCACTTGGTGTCTTCAGTCCCTAAACGTCTTAAGTGTTGTGAAAAGGAATGGCAACATTACAAAGTGGTAAATGTTTTACTGTTCCAACTTTTATTTAAATGTGTTGCAAGAACCAAAATAGGAATGTTGTTGTTTTGAAAAAAACAATAAAAATCATGAGGAACACATTAAATGATGTGCTGTTGTATTGTCTCCAATGAAATACAAGTCAAAGTACATTTAGAAATCACTACTTTCTTTTTTATTTGTGTTTTCCATACTGTCCGAACTTTTTCTGATTTGGGGTTGTATATGTCTATTTTCAAGGTACAAGAGATGGTAGTGTATCTCCTAGATGAGACAGCGGCCAGCTGCTCTAACTGGTTATGGGAGAAATAGATAAAGAAAATGAAAGCTGCAGTTCTTAGATACTTGACTTGGAATACCAATGGCATCAATGATTTGACAAAACACAAGAAGGTACTTAATTTTCTGAGGAACCATAGAATAGATATAGCTCTACTACAGGAGACCCACCTAACGGATGCAGAGCATACCAAACTGATACTGGTCAATGGCAGGGGCAGATCTTTTATTCCTCCTTCACATCTCAATCTCGAGGTGTGGCCACATTAATTGGTAAAAATGTCCCTCTATAGGTGGGAATTGTTGAGAGAGACAAACAGGGAAGATACCCGATATTTAAACGCTCCATAGCAGGTGAATCTATCACACTAGTTAACATTTATGGCCCAAATTATGACTGTCCTCAATTCTTCCAGTCTGTTTTTCACATTTATTTGCCCTGCCAGTGAACTCATTATAGGTGGGGATATGAATTTAGTTTTAGATCCATCCAAAGATACCACTCGGGTGGTTGAAAATGCCATGGCCAGGACTAAACAACAGTATTATGAACATGGGGATAAGAGTGGTAAATTATTAGCCTGGCAGATCCGAAAAGAGGAAAGCTCAAGGTGCATTCCCTCAGTTAAAACCAAAGAGGATGCCACAATAATCCATAATCCCGGACTTATTAATGAAATCTTTAAGGATTTCTATCAAGACTTATACTCCTCTCAGGGTGTAGATACTTACAAAATGAATAACTTCTTGGGGGGTCTGGCCATTCCAGGGATGGCGGCGGAGACACAGGACAGTCTGGAGGCGGACATTACTAAGCCGGAAGTTTTAGATGTAATTGGGAAGCTTTCAGCAGGAAAATTGCCAGGGCCAGATGGATTTCCTATGGATTTTTATAAAACCTTTATATCTAGCCTAATCTCACTGTTGATGGAAATCTTTAACCATGCAATTGAAATCCACCAATTACCTAAAACTTTAGAACAGGCTTTAATTACTGTTCTGCTAAAACCAGGCAAAGACCCAAAACTCTGTGGCTCCTACAGGCACATAGCCCTTTTGTCATCAGAATACAAGATATTTACCAAGCTTATAGCTACCAGACTGGAGAACGTGATCCCTAGTCTTATAAATAAAGACCAGACTGGCTTCATTCAAAACCGTTTCTCCTCTAATAACATTCGTAGGTTTCTTGATATTATTCACTGTGCTGGACAAATTAATATGCCTGTCATTGCATTGCACTCATTGTCGGTAAACTTTTTTTTTCCGTTTTACTTCATTGACAAATTGTCATTTTTCCAATTTATTGAAGATATGTTATTGTTACATTATAATGTTAATAAACGTTTTAAATTTGACAATCTAATGTGGGTTAGTGTGGTACATTAATGTGGTACATTAATGTGGTACATTGCGAACAAAGGTCAGATATATTGCATACAAGTCTAATCTAAAAATGGCATAGCAACCTGTGCTTTAAAAAAAAGGAGTAAAAATCGAGAACTGAAACGAATCGTGACTAGGGATGAGCATTCGATTACATTTTTTTGTCGATCGTCGGGAGAATTAATGATCAATTATCGATTAATCATTAATATTTTTATATTAAAATTCATTATTTATTTAATTTTATAAATTAAACACGCAATGAAAATACGAAAATACAGCACGTTTTTACCTCGATGAGATCTTAATTACAAGAAGAACAACGTGTGACAGTTAAACTGGACATTTGGCTAAATTAAAGATATATGCGCTGCAGTGTTTAATTTAGCAGCGGAACCGTTGCTGCGAGTCGGCGTTGTGAAACAGAGACCCTCGTTTGTTCCTTCAAAAATAATAATAATAATAATAATCATGTTAAATAACTTAACCATAACTTAACCAAAAACATGGTTATTTTGTATTAGGCTTAGTCCGTGCCCTGGATAGTTTTGAGTTACATTTTGACAAAACCTGTTTTTGGTTAAGTTATTATTTAACATGATTATTTTTATTTATTATTTTGGAACAAACGAGGGTCTCTGTTTAACAACGCCGACTCGAAGCAACGGTTCCGCTGCTAAATTAAACACTGCAGCGCATATATCTTTAATTTAGCCAAATGTCCAGTTTAACTGTCACAAGTTGTTCTTCTTGTAAGATCGAGGTAAAAACTGTGCTGTATTTTCATTGCGTTTTTAATTTATAAAAAGTTAAATAAATAATGAATTTTAATGTAAAAATATTAATGATTAATCGATAATTGATCATTAATTCTCCCGACGATCGACAACATTTTTTTTATCCAATGCCCATCCCTAGTCAATATATTGCGATACTAAGCCAATATATTGAGAATCTAAGTCAATATTTTAAATGTTCTCATTACTTTGAGATTCTTATAGTTTATATTCTGAGATACCTCAATACATTGAGATATTAAGTCAATATTTTGACCAGAGGTAGTGGTGACTTGAACTTATACTATATCTAAAATAATTTTGAAGACAGAACAATGGATTTTGCCACTAAATGTTGGTGTTAACTTTTTTTCTTTTTTTCTATAATTTTACTTTTTACCTGGCAGAGGCTGATTTACCAAGGGATCCTTTTAAAAGGTCTAGCTACTTTACAGTTGATTATTAGCTGATATTGAATCCGGTGTCGTGCCAAGGTACTTAACCCCGCCAGGATTTGTATCCCCTGGCTGCGGGAGGATGTTTTTCAACTGATATTTTGTGTATCCCCATCCCTTATTTCTAGCAAAAGTTACAGAGGGGACACATATCAGGTGAAAAACGACCTGAAATTTTGTGTATCCCCTATGTAACTTTTGCTAGAAGTAAGCAGACATCTCCATATTATCTGATGTTTATTGTGACCTGGTAAACACAGAAAATAACACACATGACAGTACAGACCCCTTGCATGTTAGGGGATGGGGATACACAAAATAGCAGGTGAAAAACAGCCTGATATAATGTGTATCCCCGCTGTAACTTATATGATAGACAGGTGAACAAAGCGGTTAAAAGCCATATTAAAACTAAATCAAATTAAAACAGAAATCACGTTAGAGGGGAGGGACGGGTTAGCAAAGACGAGGCATCCATGTCAGGCAGAGAATGGACGCATTAAACAATTCACACGTCTCCTTAATGTAACCGACAAATAAGCGTATAATAAATGAGACCCATGTTATTATGGAAAACCCTGTCGAGTATTCCACGTCGCAGCAATTAAGCTAGCTACGCTCTGAGTGCATGCGTGCTCCCGCGGCCACGACACCGGCAAGTCGCGGAGCTAACTGAATGACAAACGAGCAGTGAAGTAGTAACGCTACGAGCCAGAGAGCCAGTCGCTAAATGAGTTAAATTAACTTCATGCTTCATCCACACAAAGCACATTGCTGTCGCCACGAGTATTCGGCTCGTTTTCTGTGAACGATGTGGTGAGGACGTAACGTTAAGGTGGAGTTAGCAAGTTAATGTTAGCCAACTAACACCGGCTGGCTCATCTTGCTTTCATGCTGCATCGCTTACAGAGAATGAGCTGAACGGCGGGCTGTGTCCGCTGGGTCTAACTTTGCGGCCCGCTTCCGCTGGGTCTAATGTTAGCTGTCCGCTGATCCACTGTTTGTTTGTTGCAAATCGGTAACATAGACATAATGAGTGGCACGTAATGTGAAGTAACATGCCATTTTATTTTGTTTGAGTTTTAACCAGCAACAAAGACTATTCTTTTCTATTCAATAAAATATCTAATAGCGATCGTTTTCTGTGAACGATGTGGTGAGGACGTAACGTTAAGGTGGAGTTAGCAAGTTAATGTTAGCCAACTAACACCGGCTGGCTCATCTTGCTTTCATGTTGCATCGCTTACAGAGAATGAGCTGAACGGCGGGCTGTGTCCGCTGGGTCTAACTTTGCGGCCCGCTTCCGCTGGGTCTAATGTTAGCTGTCCGCTGATCCACTGTTTGTTTGTTGCAAATCGGTAACATAGACATAATGAGTGGCACTTAATGTGAAGTAACATGCCATTTTATTTTGTTTGAGTTTTAACCAGCAACAAAGACTATTCTTTTCTATTCAATAAAATATCTAATAGCGATCATCAGCTTACCTCGATGGTCGAAACACTGTGAGTACGTGTGGTCACTGTAGATCGAGTCCATGTTAAAGTGACTTCTGGAACTTTCCTCCGCAAACTGCCAAACTCTCTATGAACGTAAAGTCAAACGTCCGTCTGAGCGCCGTCCTCCTCGAGTTCTCTCCAGCCTGTATTTGAGAAAAAAAGACGCAACTTACAAAAAAAGTAAAGAAATAACACACGTGTCTTTTCAGTCCAAATGTGAATAATTCGAACTAGGGGTGAACGGTACACAGAAGTCACGATTCGGTTCATACCTCGGTTCAGACATCACGGTTCGGTACAATGGAGGGAAAGGCAAAACAAGAATACAGTAAGGGTGCTCCGATCGATGCTTGTATCAGTAATTTCTTGGCTTTTTCTCCTAGCTCAAAATTAAGGGTGCTCCAATTGATCGGTCACCGATTGGTATCGGCCGATAATGGCTTTAAATAGTTTGATCGGTGGTCTCCATAAATGCCGATAAGATAGGGCGATCAGATTACGCAATACCATGGATGTATTAAGAGTGCACTACTCGTGAGAACATTTTCTACATGGAGAAAAAATGGCGGCCTCCCTACATTCAGCGGTCTGGCAGTTCTACAAGGTGTCTGGACGGCGGCAGAACAGAGGTTGGACCGCGGGCCGGCCACGGAACGAAGGCGGTAGGAACACGACTACTGCTTTTAAAAAGCGGCTGCCACCGGTGGTGCGCCGGCAAACGTGTTTGCAATTACGCCATTCTGACGCTTCTACTGCCTCTGGAGCACCGCCGGTGGTCGCCGACTCATTGTTATCTGGGAAAAAGACAATACATTAGCGATTAGCAACGTGTGTGCCGAGGAAATACCACGAGGCGGAAAGCGCCAAAGACATTTTAACACCACCAACCTCATCAGACATTTGAAGGTTAGTCACGGAAAGGAGTATGAGGAGTTTTCAAAGTTAGCTAACGCTAAGGCAGAGCGGAGGGTTGCAGCTCTGGTGCCACTCAAACAGCTGTTTCCCCGTGTGTGTGTGTGTGTGTGTGTGTGTGTGTGCGTGTGTGCGTGTGTGTGCGCTGAAGAAATGTCTGCAGTGATTGAAAGGACATTTTTTAGATTTTAAGCTAGGACAAAAAGCCAAACAATTACTGATACATTCTCTAAACATGTGTGACTTATGTAATGGTGTAATTTTCAGCTCATCATTTTCAGCTCATAAAAGTGATCGGTACCGGCCGATACGTCTCCCAGCAATCGGTGATCGGCCCCAAAAATCCTGATCGGAGCACCCTTACTCAAAATTTAAAAAATGTACTTTCAATCACTGCAGACATTTCTTCAGCAAAACTAATTATTTGTAGTTTTCTCAATTTTCATAATTTTCTGTTAGCTCCATATCAGGGCTGAATAAAAGTGAAGCTGAACAAAAAACTTCCCAGTCGAATAACAAAAATAAATAAGTCTTTAAATCCAGATACATACAAGAGACTTCACATCTCTTGGGACTTCAAGAACTACAGCTCAACAGAACCACAGCTCAGGGTACCCCCAGGATCCTCCAACTTATATTCAAGGCTTTTTAAGACCTTTATAATACCGTTTCAAATTGAATTCAATGCCAACTTCGCACCCATTCCGACAGAAGTATGAGGGGAAAATTTAAAATCTTTATACATTTTTCAACCCTAGAAAATAAGTAGGCTACTTGAATTAAACATTTTATTTAAATTATCAGCAGGGCTCCACACTAACTTTTTGCCTTGGTTGCACTGGTGCGCCTAACTTTTTTTTTTTATTTAGGTGCACCAGCAAAAAATTTAGGTGCACCCAAATTTGTCCTTGCGGCTCCGTTAACGCCACAATTTCAAGATCACCTTTTTTATCATGCTCCATATATCCTTATATATATATATATATATATATATATATATATATATATACATACATATATACATATACATATATATATATATATATATATATATACATATTGTAAATGATTTTAAACAAGAATAAGGTGTAGGTAAATACTTTTTAGTTGAAGCACAATCATACTGCATATAAAAATAAAAATATAAAAAATGTTTAAAGTGCTTCACTGAGCTGCCAAACAAACATTTTAAGTAAAACATTTCAAAATAGAAAGTGCTACTGTTTCAAAGTGCTTCCCTGAACTGAGATCTAACAGCTGCAACACATGTAAATGAAGATCATCTGAAATAAATAGCCTATGATATATTTAAAAAATAAAGCTGCTTCACTTGTTATCAACAATAACAGACTGATTAAAAGACAAAGAGGGCGCCCGGATAGCTCAGGTGGTATATATAGAGGTTTAGTCCTCGACGCGGCGGGCCGGGTTAAGGCCGTTATATACTAGCGCTTTCAACAGTGCGTGCGGAAATCGTGACGTCACGGGACTGCCGTGAGTGTTTATACTCGCGCGTGGTGGTCGCGGCACTAGTTGCAGTCTTCTCCTGAACAGCGGTGGCGCTAAGGAGCAAAGGCTACCGATGTTTTTCTTTCTAAGGACTAGAAGAAGAAGAAAAAAAAAGATAAACAACGGCAGAACAGGCAGCAACAGTGCCGTCAATGCTTCGATTTGATTCAGTGAGCTACTTCGTCAGATCGAGCCTTTCATTCACAAAAAAAGAACTCATCTTAACCCGGTAAGTTCACCAGAGAGACTTGCAGTCAGTCGGCGAGTCCTGGCATCCGGTTTCCCAGGAGCTCGTTCAGGCTTTCTGTTTCCGGTTTGTCGGGCGCCGCTGAAAAAAATAGACTGATGCGCGCCCTGTGCTCGCGCGCTGAAAATCGGACGCGCCGGCCGGAAAATACGTCATTTTGATGTCACGAATGCGCGCGCCACCTCCAACGCGTCAAGGATAAAACGGCCCTTAGCCTCCTGCTGCATGTCACCCCCCCCCCCCCCCCCCCTTTCATGTCTTCAGCTTTCCTATCAAAAGGGGGGGGAGAGAGAGAGAGAGAGAGAGAGAGATGGACTGAAGCGTATGACAGCTGACTCATGATGAACGGGTCCAGCATGGGTCGAATGCTTTGGCGGGTCAGCAGCGTTACACACGTCTTGTGTATGAAATGTCTGTATCGTCACTGCGCTGCATTTTTATGAATTATATTCTGGCCATATCTCTCGCCCAGGTCCAGCAGGCTCCTTCTGAAGTTAGTTGCATTCAGTAACTTTGTCTGTGTTTTTTGCCGTGCGGCGGCCGCAGTAACAGAGTTAGCAGCGGAAACACTGGTACAAATACAGGTTTCCCTCTCATGCTTAACGATATACAGCTGTGTTAATACTAGGGCTGGGCGATATGGCTGAAAACTGTATCACGATATCAGTGTTTCATATCGGTCGATATCGATAATTATTGATATTTTTATGACCCATTTAAAATAAGGACCAGGAGAAAAATATTGTACATTTAAACATTTTTATTTTAAACTTAAACTTCCTCTGATCATAATCCCCTCAGTTATTGAGACAGAAATGTCAACACAATCATGCAAAACTCAAATAATTAAAATGTAAACATAAGTCTAAAGTCACAATGAACACTTAACAATTATCTCTTAACATTTAAGGTGCAAAATGAAAAGAAAATGTAAGAAATGCTTAATAAAGTGTAATAAAATAGTGCAAAGTGTTAAATATAAATAAAGAAAAACCTGAGAATTTAGTGCAAACTTAGTGCTAGGAAGTTCACTAGCTGTTCACCTGGTGAATAAAGTTTTTTAAAATATGTACAATATTTTGTAAACAAAGAAAACTGAGGTAGACTGATGTACATCTGTAACATAAATAACAAACCTGATACAGTACAGTAACATTGTTAGAAACCTGCAGAAATATGAAAAAGTAACAAACGAGTCTTCAAGTTATTCTTCCTCTAATAATACTTGAAGTTGAACTATTAAAGTATGTTTTCAGTCCAGGTTTTGTGCTAGGAACACCAGCTGGTTGACCTTCTCTGGGTCTAAAGCTGCCCTGGTGCATGTTACAATATTACCCCCAGTACTAAAAATTCTTTCTGAGGGGGTGCTGGTGGCTGGGATGCACAGGTACTTTTTCGCCAGCTGAGACACTCTGGGGAAGTTGCGTTCATGTAGCCTCCACCAGTCCAGAGGGTTAGACTCACTGTCTGCATCAGGGCACATCAGGTACCTTTCCAGCTCACTCTCCACTTTTTGTTTTTCAGTGAGAGGCAAAGCATCATCTTCTTGGCACTGTTTTTTGAAAAAGCTCCCCAATGACTTGCGTTGCTTCTTTACGCCCAGTGGCAGAGGTGGTCCGCTGACAGCTCCTCCTTCTGCACCTTGCTCTGCTGCTCCCTCAGAAGGCCCTGCCTGTGATTGGCCCTGGTTTTCATCCATGATCTCAGACACAGCTCTCATTTGAATGGCCCCTACCTTCTCTGGTCTGACGTATTGGCCTTTAAACCTAGGGTCCACGAAGGTAGCCATGTCAAGGAGATCATCTGTGTCAGGGTCAGCATATTTCTCATCGAGATAGGTCATAATCTTTGTCTTCAGCTCTTTTGTGAGCTGAGTGTCCCCCTCATTAACTTTCAGCAAACTGGAGCGGAAAAGGTGGAGCACAGGCTTCACGTACGAGACAGTCACATATGACTCCCCAGAAAGGGAGTCTGTGAACTCCAGGAGAGGAGTTAAGGCTGCATGCATTGACTCAAGGACGTCAATATCCTGCCACGTTGGGATCAGGTGCCTGTTGTTTTTGTCAGAAGACAGAACTTCAGTGATGGCCTTTTGTTGCTCTAGGACCCTTGCCACCATCTTTTGTCTTGAGCCCCACCTGGTTAGTGACTCTGTGACCAGCTGGTGTGTGGGAAGATGGAGACGTTCCTGGGCTTTAGAGAGCGCACTCTTTTTCTTCCATGAGTAAGAAAAGGCAGATACCACTTTCTTGCACACACCTACAGCCCTCTCCACTCTTATCTTTTCCTGCAGCACCTGCAGAAAAACAGTGCCAGTGTTAATAACTGATAATAGATCACACGCACACACACACACAGAGACACACACACACACGTCAGTGGGTAAAGCTGCTTCCATACATATATCATAATATAATTATAATATATAATCTCAACTACTGGCTAATAAAATCACCATAGGAACTAACATTGATGACGAGCATTAAAATGACAAAGCTACTCACCAATAGCAGAGTGCAAACGATGGCCAAAACACTGCAGCCGTGTCCAGTTGTTCAGTGAAGTCGCTTTCACTACATTTGTCCCGCTGTCTGTGGTGATGCACACCATTTTGTCTTCAATCAGACTCCAGGACAACAATGCCTCCTTCAAGCCTTCTGCTATCACTTCTCCTGTGTGATCTTCGGGGAAATATGCAGTCTCAAGGCATCTAGTTTTTAAAACCCATTCATTGTCGATGAAGTGAATGGTCAAGCTAATGTATGGCTCAGAAGTACGGCTTGACCACAGGTCAGAGGTTGTTGCAAAGTACTTGGCTGACAATATTTCTTGCTGCACAGATTCTTTGCATATTACATACAGTTTAGGAATGGCAGTCTTAGAAAAGTATTTTCGGCCAGGAAGAACATAGCGTGGGTCAAGCACGTGTATGAGCTTTTTATAACCTGGCTTCTCGACAGTGCTAAGCGGAAGCATGTCTTTGGCAATATGATATGCCACTGCCTCCGTTATATCTTTGTACCGTTTAGATTGTTTGTCATAAGGCACTGATGCAGAGTACCTCTCCATGATCGTCTGCTGCTTGTGCGGTGTTGCAGCAGCTGCAGAAGTTGTTGGTTGAATACGGCTGTACTCCAAAGGGTGAGCGCGACTAAGATGGTAAAACAAGTTTGTGGTATTACCAGTCTTGGCGGGGACAACGGTCTTGCATACTTTGCAGACGACATTGGTCTGACTACGGTCAGACTTGTAATATCCAAAAAACTGCCATACTGGCGAGCTGACTTTTCCTCTTTTATTTACAATTTCCTCGCTCGCCGCGGCACTCATTTTCTGCTTATCAGTCGCCGGTTTCTGAGAGGAATCCAGCAGACCAGCACGAGACAACGAAACAGCGCAACCAAACTTGATACTGTTACACGATTGGCTGTTAGCTTATCACTCCCTACGTTGCTAGGCTACCAGAGAGCGAGTGCCTTTGTTCATGCAACCAAACTTGCTTTGAAACTTCTGGTTTCTTCCGACGAAGAAAAAAAAAAAATTACATGTCTATCGCGATACATATCGTTATCGTTTTATCGCCCAGCCCTAGTTAATACCAATTAAAACTGTAGACAAATGTCGCAGTGTGGACCGACGCCGTGTCTCGTGGGTCGTGGGTCATGTAACGCTGCGGAGAGGACGTTAGGTGCACCGGTGCGACCTAGGAAAAATGTTAGTCGCACCCGTACAAAATTTGGCCCTGATCAGTCATATTTAATACAATTTATTGTATTATAACATAATCCAATAAAATAAGATATATTACACTGCATAATGAGCACTTTTACTTTTGGTACTTTAAGTATATTTTGATAATACTTTTGTACTATTACTTAAGGAAGTTGTTGAATGCAGGACTTGTAACTGACAAGTTACAGTTAAACAGTTTGTTCTACTTTTACTGCAACACATGATGTGAGTAAGTCTTCCACCTCTGTAAATCACCAACAACAGTCATGCATGAATACCTGCAGAAGTGTTTAAGACTGAAAACACACAGCTCAATTCAGCGTTTACTTGCAGCTCTGCTACAGTAGCAGATAGCCGTTAACGTTACCTGCCGGTCACATCATCTAAACAGTCCGCTCACAGTGACGTCCTGCACGGATCAACAGATGTTAGAGTCCGGTGGCTGCTCGCTCTGTTTGTTATAAGATGCACATCGAGCAGATTAATGCGCACAAAGCTAATCTTTGCAGACGTTACCGCTCTGTGTTTGGCTGGCCGTGCTTACAAACAGAAACTACTACAGATAAAAAAAAAACATTTAAGAGTCACTACGTAACGACGGCACAGAGGCTTCTAGGTACCTCTTCCCCAATAATGGACTGCCGGATTTGGGTTGTGATATTTGTGATCTTCTCCCATGAATCATTTTTTCTTTTGTTTGTAATACGTCCTGCAATGAGTGAACCAAACACCAGTGTTTCCCCTACGTTGATTTGCAAGTGGCGCACCGCCACAGTTAAATTTCTGCCGCCACGCCACGGTATCAATGTTGATTGTCGGAGAATAGCGCGGACACGCGCTTCACAGGTAGAGCACAAACCCAGCCACCTGTCTCTATTCACATGCCGGGATTCTTGCCTGCGCGCCACACACACGCAGCCGAGTTGTGTGTGTGCGCGTAACGTTACCGCACACAGACATCTAAAACATGCACAGCACCTGACTGGGAACGATACCGAGGATTACCAACGGCCGCTGGGGGGGCAGATGAACGCTAGTCTCGTTACTGTAAGTAGGTTACGATAAAACCTTCATGAGTAAAAAGTCAATACTTATCAATGCACTCACCTGTATAGACCGACGTAAACATGTAGGAAGAGATATTTTAATCTGCTGTCTGCTCTCGTCCACCGCGCTGTTTTACCAAACTCAGCTCTACTCTGCTCATTTTTACCAACAAGATCAAACAAATGAAGCTGTCGGTTGTAGTCTTAGCTTAGCGGGAATCTAAAAATTTGGACAAATTCTTATAAACTTAACTGCTGGCTGAGCGAACCGTCCTCTCTCCTGGAGGTAAATCTATGGGTGTTATAAGACCAAAACAGATACATGTGGCTACTTAATATGCACGTGAATGATGCAATCGTTACCTTCGCGTTCTTCATTCCTATTGAAGTTGCCGTTTGTATTATTTTGCAGCCATCATTTCATTGCAGATGAGGCATACAGTATGAATGGTAGCCTGCTTATCAGTCCATTCATCATTAAAGCGTTTTTTCCACGTCAACTTTCCCTTCAGCCTCTCTGACTGTGACATTTTTACCTGACAACAGCCTTTCTTTCTGCAAGCATTTTCCTGCATACTACAACCATGTTTCCTTAATCACAGACTTCACCATCACCATCACATTCAACCATCACTCAGTGACCTGCCTCCTAGTCCGAGATCTTGTTCTAGTTAAAGAGTCAGTTATCATTATGGAGTTTCCATGTTTTTGAGGAGTTTACTCACACTAATATACTGTAAACAAAATAGCATTAATTCAGTAAGAAAATGAACATTTTGAACGATAATAGGCACATTAGGTATAGATTAATTTTATTTTATTCATTTGAAAGTCGGACGGGGGGGGGGGGGGGGGTTGACATACCTGCCACCACGGCTAAAAAAAAAACCTAGGGGAAACACTATTTGTTGACTGGATTCAACCTCATCTATCAGTACCTCCATTTCTGTGTTTGAGAAATTCCTCTAACTTGCTCTCTTTCCTATTATTGCGGTGATGGTAGAAAAAACATTCACGTGGTTGATAAATGGCACGTTGTTACCATATATGGTTAATTGGAGGCCTTCCTGAATGCAAATAGTCTAATCATGAATGAGCGTGGTCGTTAAGAACAGGTGGGATTTATCAAGACTGATTACTCACTGATGTGAACAAGATTGGCTTGCGCAACTACTTCTCATTTAAAGTAGTTTTAATGTCACAGAAACCACGGAGTGTTTTGGCTGTTAAACACAAAGAAACATCTCCTTACCTGTAGAGTCAGCAGAAACACAGAAGGACACGAGCTGAGTGCTGTTCGTCTGCTGTGCCCAGCTCCCCTGATGAAAGAGCAAAACACATACACGCTGTGAACGGACAGGCTGACTTAGCATGCTAGCATTAGCCTTCCATTGACGACAGAACTCACTAAAACATTCGGATAGCGAACTCAAACCACCGCAGAACTCTCACAGGACGAGTCGGATATTACATAGAACAGAATACAGTAGTTTGCCCTCATTTGAGTTACAACTAATAGCTTTTATACACTTTTATCAATAGAGCGCGAATCATCGATAAAATACCTCCGGCCATGTTGGAAAAGGGTCAGACCGGAGCACGCACGCACGAGTGTACCCACGTCATCACGCAGAAAACGTCCAAACACACACATAACGCGCCCACTCGAAAAACACACAGGAGATAAAATTACCAAAATAAAAGAATTAATGAAATAAAGACGTTTTTTTTTATAAAATACATAACCTTTGTCCATATCACCCGTTACATAAGTAGCCTACATTCAATAAAGTAGGCCTACTGTACTTAAGTATAAAATATAAGTATTAAGTATTATTCTGAACTCCACCTTTACCAGCTGCTAAAGGAACCCACATACATTTAGTGTAGTTACCCAGAAGTCGTGTGTATGACCAGTAATACTATATACTATATTGCAATTAAATTGTATAATATATTATATTTATGTATATTTATATTGTGACACTTTCACATTTGTTTTGTCCGTCCAAACCTCAACATTATTATCAATACATTATTAAAGGGTTTTTACATTAAGGGACCGGCTGCCTGGTTTGAGCGTCTTCCAGGCTCTTCCTCAAATAATCAATTTACTAGTTTTTTTATCCCAGATAACAGAAATGGTTGATGAATAAACTAGGTGTATATTATAGCATGTGTTTGCATTGCCCTGCATTTCATGTGTTTTTATGTACCATGATTTCTGTGAAGTGAAGAAGGGAGAAAGGGAGAAGAAAACGTGCTGTTGTTTGTTTCAGCCACTAGATGGAGGCAGAACTTCACTGATGGACTAACAGGATGCAGAGTGAAAACCAGACACACAACGGAGAAAGATTTCTGAGTGAAGATCATACAGCTGATGTTTAAAGAGATACTGTTTGGTCATTTTCACATTCTTTCTTAGACATTTGTACAGCCTCTGTTGTCATCGTTACTTTAGAAAAATAACAAAAAGTGAAACAAATTCTGCTGAATGCAGCGCGGCTTTTTCAGGCTGGAGGACGTTTGGGCTTTGACATGTTTTCTCGTGGTGACATAAATCTCCAGTGGTATTCAGAGAAAAGGAACAGTAGCTGTATGGGTTGACTGAAGTTTGCCTGTTTTTAATGCTGAATGTTTCAATTGACCAACAATCCTGCACAAACTGTACACATCTTCCACTTTAATAACAGGTATATTTTAACATGTTTCTGATGTTTCTTTTAGGGCTGCACGATTAATCTAACACAATCGCGATGTCACTCTATGTGTTACATAACCGCATAAATGTGTGATTTAGGTAAACAAAAAGGTGGGCTGTGTGCGTGACCCTCTGTGTGCACTGCAGTCTCCACGTTGTAACAGCCTTTTAGAGCATGCATACAACAAAGGTTGTACAAAGTATATTCTGTAACGTAATCAATAGTTACTATAGCCTAATACACCCATCTTGCCATTGTTTATCAGGGCATACACTATGTATTCATTTAAAAAGAATAGTTTTGTCATGTAAATTTGTAAAATAATATTAGCATTTGCAGTATTGCACTTTTTTACGTATTCCTTCTTATGCTCGTTTGACTTTGTGTGTCCAAGTTGAATAACACACATTTCATTAAGTTCCTGTATTTTCCTTGCTAGTCAAATCCACGGAGCCGTTCAGGAAAATAAAGGTCCAGGAGGATCTTTAATGGAGACTGTCCTCATCACCAGCGGGAGGCAGCAATGCAGTAACACTGCCTAGTCTGCCGGTGTCGTGCCAAGGTACTTATCCCCGCCAGGATGTGTATCCCCTGGCCGCGGGAGCGCACGTGCACTCAGAGCGGAGTTTAACTGCTGCACTTCAAATTCACCTTTTAAATGGAACAAATAGCGACGTGGAAGACTCAACAGGGTTTTCCATAGTAACAAGGGACTCATTTATCTATATAAATAAGTTTATTTGTTTGTTACATTAAGGCGACATGTGAAGTGTTTAATGCGTCCATTCTGCGGGTGTGGTCAAGGATGCCTCGTCTTTGCTAACCCGTCCCTCCCTGCCCTCTAACGTGATTTCTGTTTTAATTTGATTTAGTTTAATATGGCTTTTCAATTAACCGCTTTGTTCACCTGTCTGCCATAAAAGTTCAGTTATATTATCTGATGTTGTTTTACTGTGACCTGGTAAACACAGAAGAGAACACACATGAGGACAGGACAGACCCATTGCATGTTAGGGAATGGGGATACACATTATATCAGGTGAAAAATCTCCCCTCTGTAACTTTTATGGTGGGCAGGTGAACACTTGACACTTGTTAAGTTACTCTTCCACTTTTTTACCTTTGTACTTGTTGCATTCTTTCATTTCCTCTTTCAGTGTAATATCTTTTTCAGTTACAGACTGTACCATAATACCTGCTGGAGATGCAACCCAGGTCCTTATACATTCAAAGCATGCACTCGACCACTGAGCTACATCCGCTGAAGGTATTGAGATTTCTTTGACTTTTTTCTGAGATCCCTGAATAAATGAAGAAATCTGGGTAAAACATGTAATGTCAATGTTGTATATGGCTTTAAAACCTTTAAATGCAACTGCGGTGGCTGGAAATCAAACCTGGGCAAAATGCTTGCACTGCTGTGCCATCAATCGTAGTGGAAAAGAAGCACATTTGTTGCATTTCTGTTTACTTCTTGATAAATAAAGCACACAACCGTATAACATCACAGGAAGAAATTGACTGCGATGGCTGGGAATCGAACACAGGTCAACTGCTTGGAAGGCAGCTATGCTCACCACTATACCACCATCGCTGGACATAATAACTGTTCACTGCAAATCATGCAACTTATCTGGGCATTGAGACTAAATGCTGAGAGATGCATTGGTGGAGATGGGTAGCTTCCAGTACTTATGAGATAATACAATATTGTTCATGAAGGAACATCTGTGATCTGGTATAATGTGATGTGTCACTGGTTTACTACCAAAGTTAAAGGATGCCTTTCGTTGTCGGCAGGATTCGAACCTACGCGGGGAGACCCCAATGGATTTCTAGTCCATCGCCTTAACCACTCGGCCACGACAACCCACAAAGTGATGCTACACCAATATGAATCTTCATAACATTCTCAATCAGTTAGAAATTCCAAACACGGGCAAAGTGTAAATCACAGTGCACTGCCTGTGTCTGAGGATCCTATTGGAGGCCGCTTGATTGATTGATATGCTCCCTAATTTGTACCATAACAGAGATCTAATGTTTTTCAAACCTGGTTGGGAAAGTAACTTAATATTTCATTATCTGTTCTGTGACTGTTATTGCCCCCATCCAGCTGCGTCAGCCACCGCCTACCAAGAGCCTGGGTCTGTCCGAGGTTTCTTCCTAAAAAGGGAGTTTTTCCTCGCCACTGTTGCATTGATGCTTGCTCTTGGGGGAATTCCTGGAATGTCAGTAATTTTTGGGTCATTGTAAGTTATAGAGTGTGGTCTAGACCTACTCTATCTGTAAAGTGTCTTGAGATAACTCCTGTTATGATTTGATAAGTATAAATAAAATTGAATTGACTTGAATTAAAAGGTGCTATATGTAATACTGACAGCTAGTGTTTAAAGTAGTTACCGCAGTACAAATTCAAAATACTGGAGAGAGTCGTCTCCCCCGAGAGTAGCTAACGTTAGATGCGTGCTCTATTGACAGTCATGACAGCCCGTGCTCACGCGGAGCTCTCTACCCAACTGACAGACACACTTTATCGGCCTGGAATTACAGTAGGAACCGCTAAAGACACAAAAAACCTCGCCGTCCTCTCCACCTGGCGGACAGACACACTTCCTCAGCTTAGAATTACAGCAGGAACCGCTAAAAATAATACGACCTTGCCGTCCTCTCCACCCGACTGAACACACTTTATTGGCTTAGAATTACGGCAACAATCGCTAAACACACTGCAATATCACGGTCTTTTCTTCCCGGTTTATAGTTTCCCGCTCTTGGCTTAAAATAACTCACCATTGTCGGCTACGGCCGCTGAACAGGCTACACGTTGTACAGCCGTGGACCGCTTGCCTCGTCCTCCAGTAGCATTAGCAGTTAGCAGGGTTAGCATGGCAGCGTTAGCCAGGACCAGTCGGGATCATTTTACTGGCTGTATCTCAATTGTTTTTGTGAGTAACCAACTTGGATACCGTAAAACTTCAAATAATAGCCGAGTCTCAAATAGACGCCTGTCTCTTTTAAACGCCGGGTGTGACAACAGATTTGGGTAAATAAAGGCCGGTCTCTAATAGAGGCCGGGTCTGTTTTTTGTTTTTTTCCGTGTCGGGTTGTATTTGATCTTTTAAAACCCGTCAAACACAATTCATTTGATACAAGCGTTGCATTTTAGAAGATAGACGGGATTGTGAACAGCGATGTCCGCGCTGCGCGCACACACTCTCACACACACACACACACACACACACACACTCACTCTCTCACACACACACAAACATAGCGGAGCCGAAGTGTGTGCGTTACTTCACGCAGCACATGTAACTGACTGGAAACGATACCGAGGATTATTTAGCCTACTGGCACGGATGAACTAACGCTACAGTCGTTACTGTAAGTAGCCTACAATGAAACCTCCATGATTAAAAAGTCAATACTTATCAATACCCACCTACCTGTTCTACAGGCATCAACATGTTTCAGTCTGCTCTGTCTGGCTGTCCACTCGCTGTGCAAACACAGCTCTACTCTGCAAATAGCGACTTTTTACAAACAAGCTAAAATGAAAGATGTCAGTTTGTAGTCTGTTTATCTTGAACTTTGGACAAACTCTTGTAAACGTAGCTGCTGTCTTAACGAACCGTGTGGTGACAACAGAGCATAACGCTAGCTTCACTTTTTCCTACCCTTCACAGTAAAAGCCCAACCTAAAGAACGGCCACTGAAGTCAGTCAGTCAAGCTGTTGCAACTCATACAGTACTATTAACATTACCTCCGCTAATTAAATCCATGCCTGGTAAACATAAAGCAGAACTGCGACGTCTGTCCGAGGAAGACGACCAAAGGGCCAGACGGCGAGGTGGAGGGAGGAATAAGGTCAGTGAAGAGCTGGAGGTGAGCGTGTGTGAGTGGATCCACAGCATGCGGGCAAAGCATCGTCAATTAAAGGCCCGTCTCTTATAGACGCCTGTCTCAAATACACGCCGGGGCATTTCGGCGATTTGGGTAAATAGAAGCCCGGGCTATTATTTGAAGTTTTACGGTACTCTAGCTGTACAATTCAATGTGAGTACTTGAATGTTGAAATGACATAAAATGCCCGTCCCTTGTAACGTTAGCCATGATAAATTAGCCTGAAGCTAATGCTTACCTGTTCAGGAGGATATTATCCAACTCAGCGTCCTTTTGGGCTCTAAGCTGTCTCCATCTTTCAAATACATCTCCAATATTTACCCGTTTATTTATGTGGCTCAGGAAAGGGAACTGTGACCTGACCCCAAGATGCATGACGATGGATGGATTTATCAGATATCCAAGTATTAAGCTGGATAGATACGTCTAGATACATTTTCCATCTCGGAAAGCGAAATAAATCCAAAGATGGATAAGTCCCTCTGAAGCCATCTATTTAAAATATTCACCTGTACTGTATATCATTTGTATTAGATGTTTCCCTTATATTCTTATTCTTTGAACTATGATCCTTAAATTTTTAACTTCAAAGTTACAGGTTTATTTACTTTTTCATATTTAAACATCAACCAGAGGCTTTAGAGAACATAGGGACCTCATTTAGTACTGCCGGAATCTGTGCAGTCAATCCAAGTCAAAAAGTACACTTCATTAGAAGTATAAAGTATGATAATACCTTAAAAGTACAATACATGAGCAAATGTACTACGTTACATTCAACCACTGATCTTATCTCATCTTATTAAAAGACAGTGGGTAAAATCGACTCTTAAAACGCTGTTTTATTCTGAAGGAGCAGAAGAGTGAAGCGGAGCCAAGGCTCTGAGGATATGTTGTGGGGCCCTTCGTACAACCCCAGTCCCAGCTTTACTGGTGGAGATGGGGGAGATGCCATTGTCAATCCGACGAGAGAAACTGGCAATGCAGTATGTTGTTAAACTGTGGGGATATAAAGAAGAGCATCCAACAAAATCAGTTCTGAATAATGCTTGGGAGTGGGCAGCAGAGAAAAGGAAGAAAGAATGTTTTTTGTTTAACATCAGCAAAAAGGTGGAGAAACTGGGACTGGGAGAGGCAGGTGTGGCCCCGCAGGTGTACTGGGCAGTTATACCGCCATGGATGCTGCCCACCCCAGAAATAGACTTCAGTGTATTGGAAAATATAAAACATCTTGAAAGTAGTGTATATCCGGGGTTGGTTAAACAAAGGCTGGATGAGCATTGGGAGACATATCTTCAGATTTACACAGATGGATCTCAAGATCCACAAACTGGGAAGTCTGGCTTTGCTGTTTATATTCCTCAACTTGACATTGTACAGCTCAAACGACTGTCTGAGGGGGTATCGGTTTATACAACAGAGCTAATAGCTATAATTTGGGCACTACAGTGGGTGGAGGAAGTGCTGCCAAGGAGAGTGGTTATATGTTCAGATTCGGCTTCAGTATTAAAAACTCTGATAGGAAGTAACTGGGGAGCTCGGCCAGACCTCGTTATGGAAGTGATGGCTCTGTTGTATAAGATCGAGAAGGCTGGAGGAGAGGTGGGATTTCTGTGGGTTCCAGCTCATGTCGGGGTATATGGGAATGAGATAGCAGATAAGGCAGCCAAAATGGCACTGAAAAAAGACATTGATTTAAGGGTATGTGTTGGGATATCTGAATGCCGGTCTGTCATTAAGAAAAATACCATAGCAGTGTGGCAAAGGAAGTGGGAAAAGGAAAAGAGAGGGCGTCATTATTTTTCAATTCAAGATAAGGTACAGGCAGAGCAGTGTTATTTGGGTAAAGAAAGAAGACAATCCGTAATAATGACAAGGCTGAGACTCGGACATTGTGGATTTGCATGGGATCTAGCAAAGATGGGCAAGCATGAGGATGGACTGTGTGGGACCTGTAAACAGATGCAAACTGTGAAACATGTACTTTTGGACTGTTTTCAGTACAAAAATGAAAGAGAACAGTTGTCCACTGCGCTAAGTCACATAGGAATACAGCACATGACATTGAGAGACTTATTAAACCCCCCAGAATACCAATGTGAGATAGTGGAAGCTGTCATGGATTATATCTCTGCAACAGGATTACTCCACTGAAGATGACAATACCCTCAACTGTTACGTAAAATGTCCTGTGAGAGGCAGCAATGTGCCGCAAGGCATCCAGTCTGCCGGAAAGCCAGAAGAAGAAGAAGAAGAAGAAGAGTGAAGCGGAAGTTGTGTTTGTGTTTCCGGGTCCCGGAAGACGCTCCGACCTCCGTCCCATTGTTTTCATTTTAGCTCGTGATGAGGACGGCGGAGTAAAAGTCGCCAGTGTTTGGTGTCCTTCCAGAGAGAAACATCACAAACTGCTGCATGAGGTTTTAAAACCTGAAGCGAAGCTACAAAGAGCAGGTCTGTTTTCTTTCTCTGACCGGAAACGCGTTTTCTGCTGTTGTTGCAGGGAGTCCGCGCGCTAAGCTAACGTTAGCCGCAGCTAGCGCCTGCTAACGTGTGTTATTGGATAAGTTGTGAGCTTCGTATTTTTCTCAAATTCCAGGTCGGGGAGAAGTTGAGGAGAGACACTTCAACATGAACTCTGAGAGGAAACTGTCAGCTGGCCATGGGAGAGGTGGGACCTGTAGACCACATTAGATCAGGTCCAGATCGAAAACCACTGTATCTAGACTTGTCAAATCTGAACTAAATTATCATAAAGAGGCTAACGATTCTTAAAAACAGTTTCAGATTTGTCAAACCTTTATATTATTTGTGAAAATGCTTTTTAAGGGACAGTTTGTCTGCAGTGCTGTTGCCATCAATATACAAAGGAATTCAAATTACATTACATTACATTTAGCTGAGACTTGGACGTCTGGAGCAACTACGGGTTAAGTGTCTTGCTCAGGGACACATTGGTTGATGTATCGCAGTGGGAATCGAACCTGTGTCTCCCGCACCAAAGGTACCTGTCACATCCACTGCGCCATAACCCCCCCAATATATGCGACTTCAGTGATGCTACATTGTTGCTCACTCACTGGACCCATTACAATATGTTTTTGTTATTTGTCTTTGATTACTACACTCTGGTGCAAAGTACAGGCTTTGTCTCTGTTCCATGTGTTAATAAATTCCTAATAATAATGATGACAAATCATTAATAACGTGTTTTACCAAACAACGTGAAATACAGCAAAGTTCAGACGAAAAAAAATAGGTTATGTTAAAAGCATCCGCACATGATTTTTGACATGAAATGTATCCATGTGTCTAAAACTTCTAACTTTGTCTGTAAAATCTTATAAAACAAAATCTGAAACTCAAGGGCTCCCAGCGAAGGGAGGCAAAGATAGATGTAACATAACAACCAAATGAAATAGAAATTGTTTTAAAAAAAAGCATTTGTATCAACTGGAGGCAGAGAGATGGCCTTCTAATAAATCTCAGAGTACATAGAGTGACAGCAGTCTAACTGTGACAAGATAGCATGGGCAATTTTTTTTTAATGTCTACAGAAGATACAAAGGAAAACATGATATACACAATATTAATGACCAGGAAAAGAGAGTCTTAAATACGGCTGGCTAGTTTTATAGTAATGTAGAAACTGCCACGGATCTACTATTTTAATGAAATCATTAAGCAGGAAGACGTTCTGTTACAGTCAGCACTTCAAAAGCGGATTAAACACATGTCATTGTTGTGATCATGTTTCCGCCATCTTGTCAGATTTAAGAGAGACTGTACAGCTGTATCATTAGCATACCATTGGGAATTGATATGTTTTGTGACTACTGGGTAACACCCATATACTGTTAATATGAATCTTTATCTATTTTACAGTCTATGGTAACACCAGAAGAGATAGAGGCCAAACAGGAAGAGGCCCTTTCAAATACCCCCAATTTATACCGACTGCGTAACGGCTGCGGAACGTCGGCGGAGTCAGTCGGTTTCCATTAAAGTCAATGTGTGTATTTCCACCGGTTGCGTAACGTCTGCGTCCCGACTCCGGCACAGCTCTGGCGGTCCGCAGCCCTCGGCATCAGATACGCAGAGCTTCTATTTTTGCCGGACGCCGGAGAGCTCCGCAGAAATTCAGCACACGGCAGATAGTGCGGGACAGGAAGTGGAGCACAGAAACAAAATAAAACATCCGGTTAATTTTTCAAAATAAAAATAAAAGTTCACGGCGGATCATATTTCCCTTCACTACACCTTGAAAACACCGCACGGAGTTGTTTCCCCTCTACTCCTCTGAATAGAAACAAACTGTTGGTGGTTTTGTGGTTCTATTCTACGTGAATTCGCGAGATCTAGTGGGTCCTTGTGACTACAGCTGTCAGTCCTGGCCGCAGCCGTTCCGCAAAACAAATCCGGACCTGGTGTGTATTGACGGACGGCGGAGCACGGAGCCGACACGCAACGGAGGCGTTCCGCAGACGTTACGCAACTGGTATAAATCAGCAGTAAACTTTAGTCCACTTTGCATTTAGATCTGACCTCTCGACAATGTTGTTTTTGCTCCTGCAGCTCAGTTCGAGGTCATCCCCTGTAAGGTCTGTGGGGACAAGTCCTCAGGAATCCACTATGGCGTCATCACCTGCGAAGGCTGCAAGGTGAGGAGGAAACGCAGGGAGTAAACCAGCCTGCCAAACTTTACTTCAACCAACCTGTTTTATCTCAAATGTGCGTGTCATTTACAGTGTTTGTACATGTGTGTGTTTGTGTGTGTTTAGGGTTTCTTCCGTCGCAGCCAGCAGAACAATGCCATGTACTCTTGTTCCCGCCAGAGGAACTGCTTGATCGACCGAACTACCCGTAACCGCTGCCAGCACTGCCGCCTACAAAAGTGTCTGGCTTTGGGCATGAGCAAAGATGGTAAACACACACAAAAAACGCACTGTACCCTCTTTACACACTTCCTGTAACCATGACATCCAGCAGTAAACCTTTACCACAGCTGCGTTTTGTTCACCTTTCTCTTACACATGGGACGTTTAGTAGATGTGTTTCTCCATTCCCAATATGCGTGTTCCTTTTTAATTTAAAGCGGATGCCAGGAGCAGTTGAAGCCCATATATATATATATATATATATATATATATATATATATATATATATGTATGTATGTATGTATGTATGTATGTATGTACGTATATATATTATATATATGTATGTATGTATGTATGTATGTATGTATACACATTACTTTTAGCCCTGCACTAAGTATTTACAGTGTAAGGTATCTATTAATAGTTTTTTTGTTTGTCTACTTTAATGTATTTTCTCTCTGCAGCGGTTAAGTTTGGTCGTATGTCCGAAAAGCAGCGTGACAGCTTCTACGCTGAAGTGCAAAAACACCACAAGTCCCAGGAGTGTGTCAGTTCTGCAGGCGGGGGCCCCACTGCTTTGTCTTTACCCAAGAAGGACGGTGTCCGTGGCGTGGAGGACGGCGAAGAGGCTCTGAGCCGGTCCTACAGCAGCGGGGGCTCCACCCTGAGCGACGTGGATGACATCGCAGCGCTGCCTGATCTGTTTGACCTGCCGCTGACTCCCGAGGAGGCCAGCAAGTACTGCAGCCCGGAGGTTGTCGGCGGCGGCGCCAGCACTGGGAACACCTCCAACTCGTCGTCCTCGTCTTCCTTTCCCTCGTCCCTGTCCAATCAGAATTCCCCTCGGCGGACTATGCTGGACGGGGCGGACGGCAACGGGATCCAGCTCCTGCATACACACTCTCACACGCACCCGCTGCTGGGACACACACGTCCACTGCTGGACCATCTGCCTGATGACTGCTCAATAACAGACCTTGGTGAGTACTGATCATGATAACTAACATATAATTTCTTCTTTTATTCACTCATTACCTACAGAAACACAGGGTGTACAAGAATACCTTAAAACCTCAAATGTTGGTTGGGGCTTTTATTGAATTAAATGAAGAAAGAATCACAGGATATTATTAGAGAGACTGAGGTCACCTTTTTTATATTTTTGGTCCAATTGCTCTTTCATGTAATTTCCTGCTGCATGCTCCTAATGCAAACTCAACACTCCTTCCAGCTGTTTGACATTAAATCACTCACTGAACAGCAGTTCAGGCAGCATTATTCCTTTCCTTGTGAAGCATTTGCCATAAGTGTTGACTTTCAATAACAGCAATTTACAGTAAGATGGCAGGGCAAAGCAGAATCTATTATAGTTTATATATCAATGAGTAATAACGGTATTTCTGGTACAAAAGAGTATGACATATCCATATCCAGTAGTAGCACGTACTACTGGATATGAAGCTTTAAGAAATGAATACAGCAACTGTTGTTGTTTTTTTTAACCCTGGCCATTGTCTGCTTTTATCGTAGAATGTACAGTAAATTATGAAGGGAATTAAACTCAATGAAATAAAGGCAGATCTACTTTGTAAAAGAAGATTCATTCAATGAAAGCAAACAAAGATGAAGCACAAGGACGTATCTCATAAATATGTTGTGCAAAAGAAAAAAAAAGAAGAACAGAAAAAAGAACCTGAACGATACATGGCAGATGGAACAGCAAAACAGGACAAGGACAAGATTGAATTGGCAAAACAAGCAGGAAAAACACAACATGAAGCAGGCATGAGACATACAGCAGTATAGGCTCAAATACAGGGACATATAAAGAGATGGTGGTGTAGGGGTATTTATAGAGGTAAGGAAGCAAAGGCATTAGTTTAGAGAGGTGTCTCTGGAGGCCTTGAAGAAGAATGAATTTGTATTTCATTTAACGTCATTATGATTGCTGGCAAAAACAACACTGCAAGCAGGCTTGGAATAGGGCTCTGGGCACTTTTAAAGGAAGCAGTGAGTAGAGCTGGGCGATTGTTTTTTTATTATTATTATTATTATTATTTTTTCCCTCCCTAAAAAAAATCAGTGATTTTTTTTCATTAAAAACTCGATTTACGATTCAATTCAATTCCCCCCCCCCCCCCTTCCATTTGAAACAAAATAACTGTGAACTTTAAATATATTTAAAAAATATATATTCATTGTATTTAATTAAAATGCATCAACATAAACAAAATTGCAAAGGCAAACCCTTTCTCTAACTGAAAAGTCACTGTGCAGTGTGCAACAAAGATTGTTAGACATCCAAATTATTTATACTGGATTTGGATTGAGCTAATAAAACATAAAAAAAAAAATCAATTTCTTTTGAAAATATGAATCGATTTGACCTACCAACTCGATTTTTAAATCAAATCGATTTTTTTCCCATCCCTAGCAGTGAGTAAATACTGTGACTGGTGGTTAGGGGTGGAACGGTACATGTATTCGTATTGAACCGAAACGATACGGGCGTCTCGGTTCTGTACATGAATTTACACAGAGAATACTCTGTATAGAAATACATAAAACTCGTGTACAAATTAATTAATGTAATGCGGAACTACTGTTAGATACGTGTTTCTTAGGGGCACCTAATCTGTAATTTGCACTTTCATAAAAAAAGAGATGCTGTATTTTCAGTTTTATAGCTGATTGTATTTTGTTTACAAGTGACATATGGATTACATATGGACAGATGACGTGGGGTACTTATTGTTTACTGTTTACGTCTTACTTTATACACTTCAGGCTGCTGCAGCTAGCTCAGGGGTGAGACTGTATGACTCTAGGTGATACCACCTGAGACATGCACAATAAAAAAAAAATTGCTTTCTGTATTTTTGTTTTGCCTTTCCCTCCATTGTACCGAACCGTGATGTCTGAACCGAGGTATGAACCGAACCGTGACTTCTGTGTACCGTTCCACCCCTAGTGCAAACGGAGACCCCGTTAGCGCTAGTTTCACAGCGGAGATACCCGTCTCCCTTTGACAGTCTTGTAAATAAATTATATGTAAATTACAGCTGTCAGTCTTCCTCTATCGTCGGCGGCGATTTATGTTTTCCTCCGTGGGTGCTCACAGTTGCACACCCTTAAAAAAAATGTTGTATTTCAGAACCTTAGGAAATGGAGAGCGGCCGACTCAAACGCGCACGCCTATTAACTCGATAATAAAGCAGTAAAGTAGTAAGAAAAATATTGACTTTTTTTTATTTATTTATTTTCAATATTTTGTTTCATTTGTGAAGCGTTGCATCCCGCCCAGCATGCACCCAAAGAATATATAAGTAACAAGAGGCGAAACTCAACAGAACGTTGTGTTGCACTCAATAGAATGTTCCATTGCAAGCTGCAGCACAACATTCTATTGAGGTTTGCCTCTTGTTACGTCTATACTCTTTGATGCACCTCTCGAATCAATTGGTAGTGTTGCATTTCCCCCGACTCATTTCCTGGTTCTCCTTCTCCTTAAACAACATGAAATCAAGGAGAGGGGGTAACTTTTCTTGCTCCAGATTTCCCACCGTGGTCAGAAAGAACAGAGGAGACGCTTTGTTTCTCTCACTATGACTCTAGAGTCGCTACTCGCTCCGATAATCACCATCACTCTCTCACTTCTCCCTCACTCGGCCATACACCTGTTCTGTAGATATGATCTTTATTTATTTATTTAATACTGTACAACCAGTAAAACATGTCCTGCTCTGTAGACACATGTTGGACCAGTCCAATATGACTGCAGGTTGAAATAAACCTTGTGTTGTAATACATCTTGTTTTATTTGTTATAAATCTATTTTGATGCGTTTTCCCATAACTTTGCTAATTTTACATATGTTTAAAAATATCGAAATTTTTTTCAATATTGTGCACCCCTAGCTCTCACAAATACAGATAGGATTGGAGATGAGAAGTTTAACTGACACATAACTGCGATCAGCGCTCACACGCTCCACTTAGCAACAACTGCAGTTTAATTTTGGCGAGACACTACAGGTGAATAGGGTAAACATTTTAACTAGCAGATATCACCATGCAACTCTCCCAGGTGATTACTTACATTAAGATGAGAAAAAAATGTATTACATGTTTTTTGTAATTTAATGGTTAAATATGCAGATTATGCATTATCTATTAAAATATGGAATAATTTGCATATATTTGAAAAAAAACGAAATCTGAGTATTGGATGAAGCCACGTTCAAAATATTTTTTGCATTGTGTTAAAAAAATTAGAGGGATTTATGGATATCCATTTTTGCCATGTTTTGTGGAATAAAATGTTATATAAATCAGGCTAGGAATAATATATTTACAAATCCCTCTGTAAATGTCTTCATAATATAACTAGGTACAAGACTGGAAGGTTTGGTGTGTGTGTATAGGTGCTACTGAAGTGGAGATTTCGGACTTGGAGTATGAGAGAAAAGTCATTTTGAGAAAACGGGCTTTAAAATTTTTAATGGCAAAATTCCACCAATTTCTATTAAAAGCCATGAATTACAGACAAATATGCCTTTAGGTCCAAGTAAGATCCATGTATCACACTATTTAACATCCAAAACTAATTATGGCTTCATCCATCACTGTTATAACATCCAAAACAACACATCAACATGGCCTTCAACTGAAGACCATTACATCACAAACTTCAAACTGACACAACACAACCATTACACAGCCTGGTCTCCCCAATTTAGTTTACAGTCTACATATCCATGCCAGCACCATATGTAGGGCCCTCCTCCATCTCCTGCTGGTGTCTTTTCACTTTTTTGGCTGTGCTTACACTTTTACGGCTCCGCTTTGCACTGGCGGAATGGACGCTATTGGCTTTTGAGACCCTAACCATGTCGTCATCCTTCGTGTGCTCCGAAGCCACGGTTTCTCCATCACAGCCATGTTCTACATCGTTCAGCATCGTTGAACTTTTAAAGCCGACAATTCAGTTTAGCGTCAGCTTTTCAAATAAATATTCCACATATTTTATACATCAGTGGTGTTGCACAACGTTTTAAGTAAATTCATGTTAATTAAAACCATTCATACTTTTCCAACTATTCTCATTACCTCAACTTTCTCTTACGAATTCATCCAGTTTAGCTTTAGCAATTTAGCAATTCAGCTTTCCTACACATGTTCTGCAGGAAATGCATTTTCTAGTTAAAATTGTCATGAAAACTGGATTGTGTGAAGAGACTTTTGTGCAGGCTCAGTACGGCTAAATGTCAAGATCCAAGAAAGAAGACGGGCACAGCTTTTACAGCTGGTTGGAGAGCAGAGTGGCAACGTGAGCTTTCAGAATGGAAGTGTACTAGCTCTGGGCTAAAAACTCTGCAGCGAGGTGTGCTCACTATTGTATGATGGGACCTGGGGTAACGCAGATGATGTCATTATGAACCTGCGTCCTTATCAGAGTGTATTGATGTAATTATGTAAGTATTGTAAACCCTTACATTAATGGCTGTTTGTGTTTCAGCTTTACCTTCAGATGTCCAGAAAGTGATTGTTGGTGAAGAACAGCAGCAGGAGTGGCGCTCCAGTCTGGACCAGGAGGACACAAAGCCCCCACACATTAAAGAGGAACAGGGGGAACTCTGGATCAGTCAGGGTGAAGAGCAGCTTCAAGGGCTGGAGGAGGCTGATATCACCAAGTTCCCATTCACTCCTGTCCCTGTGAAGAGTGAAGATGATGAAGAGAAACCTGAGTTCTCACAGCTTCATCAAAGACAAACTGAAGAGATAAAAACAGAAGCTGATGGAGAGGATTGTAGAGGACCAGAACCAGCCATGAAATCAGATCCAGATACACATTTACAACCAGATAAGGAAGAAATTCCTGGAGACTCTTCTGAACCTGAGACTGATGACAGTGCTGATTGGAAGGAAAACAGAAAACATCAGTCTAGTTTAAACTCTCTGAATAATGATGAAGTCCCGGTCAGTGATTTAAGATGTAATACTAGTGAGAAAGAGTGTGGAGAAAAACTGGGAACTAGTGGACATCTGAAAAGACACATGAGATCTTATACAGGAGAGAAACCATTTCGCTGCTCAATCTGTAAGAAAGACTTTAGACAGAGCGGACAATTACAGATACACAGGAGAATCCACACAGGAGATAAACCATTTAGATGTACAGTCTGTATGAAAGCTTTTAGATGGAGTTCACATTTACAGAGACACATGAGAATCCATACAGGAGAGAAACCATTTGGCTGCTCAATCTGTAAGAAATCTTTCACAGATAGCGGAACTCTACAGCGACACAAGAAAACCCACACATAAGAGAAACCATTTGGCTGCTCTATCTGCAGGAATGCTTTTATAGAGATTGGACATTTGAGGAAACACATGAGTATCCATGTATTTTAGACGTGTTGAGTGGAGATCCAGTCTGGAAGGAGAGGAAATGAATGAATTATCTAAAAGTATTATGAGATGTAATCCTGCTGAAAAAATCCAGTAATTAGAATTTTAGGTTTTAAAATGCCTGAAGTGTGATGTTGACAGATCTTAAATTAAGTCTTAAAAAAGGTTTTTACCATTTAGATCCATGAACTCTAAAGATTAACTTGTTCATTCTTGCAAATTAACTGGAATTGTTAGGAAATTGCATACCAAGCTAGGTCTCTCATAAATGGCAGCTGTTCTGTACAGTCCCTCCAGAAAAACGCGATTATGCGATCGCAGAATTCAATGCATAATCAGCCAAAGTCCGCATATTTATGCGGGGGCCGCATTTTTTAAAATACGCCGCACTTTTGCCGCATAAATTGCCGCATAAATTGCCGCATAAATTGCCGATTTCTGTGCAAAATATGCGGGTCTTGCATGATTTCATAATCCCTGCATTTTCGTTGCGAAAAAGTCACATATATTTCAGCAGAAAGTTGAAAAATGTTGCGTTTACTTCACACAAGAGCAGCCATTTTCCCCTGTTGCCATGGGAACGTTATGAAGTGACGTAATTTCACCTACTGAGAACACGGTGTTGGGGGAATTACTTCTTTTCTCTTTTTCATCAAACCGCAGTTTTTGCAAGTTCCTGCAAGTTCCTGCAATTTTTGCAAGTTCCCGCATTTTCATTGCATAAAATGGCATAAATATCCCGCATATTCCATCGCATTCTTTAAGAAAACGTGCCGCATAATCAGGGATTTTTGCCCGCAACAATCACAAAAAAAAACTTTCTGGAGGGACTGTCTGTAGTCACAAGGAACAGCCACGTAACCCTGTCTCCCAGCAGACTCTCCAGTCTTCACTCCTAAGTTTGAAGGGGTGTGACATCCCTGTTAGGATTGGATACTGAACTGGTGCTGTTAACGTTGCACTTTCTCTGAGACAGGCAGGGCCAACAGTAGTTTTTGTGCCCTGGTGAGTGACTGACAACTTTATTTTTATAGCACATTTCAGCAACAATGCAATGCAAAGTGTGTTACATAAAACAAAGAGCAATTAAAAATGGCCATGAAAGGAAAATAGGCTATAATAGAATAAAGTACAAAAATAAAAGTTACAGTGTAGTTTAAGACAATAATTATTTGATTTAATAGGTTGTAGGGACAGGTTTGGAAAGAGGAGAGTGAGGTGTTTCATTTTCTTTTGTTGTGTTTTTTGAGTGTAAAATGTAAGTAAATTACAAAATTTCTTAAGTATATAGGATACCTAGGTATGGAATTACTTTCATAACTGAAATACATTTTATGGTTATTACAGAAAAAAGGTACCGTTGGGTACCGGAACCGAACTCTCCCCTTTCATGTCTTTATGTATAAAAAAAATTACGAAGTCGCAAATCACAAAGACTTGTGTGGGAAACGAGGAAATGGTGAGCACCCATAATCTCCAGAAATAGCAAAGATGATGTGTAATCTTTCGAAATACACCTTCTGTTTGACTAGCACGTATGCAAGAAACTAACAGACAGTGGAAGACCTATGTGCACTCAAGAAAGAGAAGAAGTGGAGACAAGTAGTAAGGAATGTCAATGTAGTCAGTTCATGTGTACGGGACAGCTGGGTTTACTTGTTAACATGTAACTGTTGCAAATAAATCTGCATGGAGTGAACTTCGGCAATCTCTGGTGTATTTATGGAGTCCTCGTCTGACAATTTCTTCTGTACTGAAGCCGCTCTGGGCCTTACGCAGTCAGTAAGTAATAACGTTACAAGCGAGTGAAGCGAACAAGCGAACAAGACCCCAAGGTATTTAAACTGCTTCACTTGGGGTAAGGACTCATTCCCTACCTGGAGAAGGCACTCCATCGATTTCCTGCTCAGAACCATGGCCTCAGATTTAGAGGTGCTGATCCTCATCCCAGCTGCTTAACACTCGGCTGCAAACCGATCCAGTGAGTGCTGAAGATCACATGATGATGCTATCAGGACCACATCATCTGCAAAGAGCAGCAATGAGATCCCCAGACCACCGAACTGCAACCCCTCCCCACCACGACTACACCAAGATATCCTGTCCATAAATACTGCAAACAGGATTGGTGACAAATGCAGCCATGGCGGAGGCCAACCCTCACCTGAAACGAGTCCGATTTACTGCCGAGAACCTGGACTCAGCTCTCGCTTTGGTCATACAGAGATTGGATGGCCCTGAGAAGGGACCCCCTCAACCCATACTCCCGCAGCACCTCCCACAGTATCTCCCGGGGAACCCAGTCATACGTCTTCTCCGGATCCACAAAACACATGTAGACCAGATGGGCATACTCCCAGGCTCCCTCCAGGATCCTTGCGATAGTGAAGATATGATCCGTTGTTCCACGACCAGGACGGAATTCACATTGTTCCTCTTCAACCCGAGGTTCGACTATTGGCCGAACCCTCCTTTCCAGCACCTTGGAGTAAACTTTACCAGGGAGGCTGAGAAGTGTTATACCCCTGTAATTGGCACACACCCTCTGGTCCCCCCTTTTTGAAAAGGGGAACCACCACCCCGGTCTGCCACTCCTTTGGCACTGTCCCAGACTTCCACACAGTGCTGAAGAGGCATGTCAGCCAAGACAGCCACTCCACACCCAGAGCTTTCAGCATTTCTGGACGGATCTCATCAATCCCTGGGGCTTTGCCACTGTAGAGTTGTTTGACTACCTCAGTGACTTCCACCAGGGAAATTGACGACAACCCCCCCATCATCCTCCAGCTCTGCCTCTAACATAGAGATCTTATTAGCTGGATTTAGGAGTTCCTCAAAGTGCTCCTTCCACCGCCCTATTACCTCCTCAGTTGAGGTCAACAACGTCCCATCCTTACTGTACACAGCTTGGATGGTTGCCCTCTTACCCCTCCTGAGGTGGCGAATGGTTTTCCAGAAGCGCCTTGGTGCCGACTGAAAGTCCTTCTCCATGTCTTCTCCGAATTTCTCCCACACCCGCTGCTTTGCCTCTTTCACGGCAGAGGCTGCAGCCCTTCGATACCTTGCAACTGCCTCCGGAGTCCTCTGGGATAACATATCCCGGAAAGACTCCTTCAGTCGGATGGCTTCCCTGACCACCGGTGTCCACCACGTTGTTCGTGGGTTACCGCCCCTTGAGGAACCTAAGACCCTAAGACCACAGCTCCCTGCCGCAGCTTCAGCAATGGAAACTTTGAACATTGTCCACTCAGGTTCAATACCCCCAGCCTCCACAGGGATGCACGAAAAGCTTCGCCGGAGGTATGAGTTGAGTCGGATATGGGCCTCCTCCAGACATTCCCAATTTACCCGCACTACCCGTTTGGGCTTACCAGGTCTATCCAGAGTCTTCACGCACCCCCTGACCCAACTCACCACCAGATGGTGATCGGTTGACCTCTCCGTCCCTCTCTTCAGCCGAGTGTCCAAAACATACGGCCTCAGATCAGATGAAACAATTATAAAATCGATCATTGACCTTCGGCTTAGGCTCTGGTACCAAGTACACTTATGAGCATCCCTATGTTCGAACATGGTGTTTGTTATAGACAATCCATGACTAGCACAGAAGTCCAACAACAGACAAACACTTAGATCAGGGAGGCCGTTCCTCCCAATCATGCCTCTCCATGTGTCTCCATCATTGCCCACATGCGCGTGAAGTCCCACAGCAGAACTATAGAGTGCCCCACCGGAGCCCCATACAGGACTCCATTCAAGGGCTCCAAGAAGGCCGAATACTTTTGTTTGGTGCATATGCACAAATAACAGTCAGAGTTTTCCCCCCCACAACCCGCAGGCATAGGGAGGCGACCCTCTCGTCCACCAGGGTAAACTCCAACGTAGCGGTGCACAGCCGGGGGCTTGTCAGTATCGCCACACCTGCCCGGCGCCTCACACCCTGGGCAACTCTGGAGAAGAAAAGAGTCCAACCCCTATCCAGGAGTATGGTTCCAGAACCAAGACTGTGCGTAGAGGTAAACCCCACCAGATCCAACTGGTAGCGCTCCACCTCCCGCACAAGTTCCGGCTCCTTCCCCAACAGAAAGGTGACATTCCATGTCCCCAGAGCCAGCCTCTGCTGCCCGGGTCTGGTCCGTCCAGGCCTCTGACCTTCACCACCACCCGTGTGACAGCGCACCCAACCCCAGCGGTTCCTCCCACAGGTGGTGGGCCCATGGGATGAAGAGAGAGGTGCCACGTAGCTTTTTCGGGCTGTGCCCGGCCGGGCACCGTGGCAAACTCAGCCACCAGATGCTCACTGACGAGTCCTCCATCTGGGCCTGGCTCCAGACGGGGGCCCCGGGCTTCCTCCGGGCAGGGTCTCTCTATCTCTTCCTCGCTCTGTCATAGGGTTTTTGAACCATTCTTCGTCTGGCCCCTCACCTGAGACCACTTTGCCATGGGAGACCCTACCAGGAGCACAAAGCTCCAGACAACACAGCCCTCATGTTCATAGGGACACACAAACCTCCCCACCATGATAAGGTGATGGTTCCTGGAAAAGAAGTAATGCTCTACACAATTGTCCACTGCTCTGCCCAGAGCTTCAGAGAGCCGGAGATAAGAGCAGGCTGGCGGTTGTAGGATAGGAAATTAACCAACAATGTAAAGATCAACAAGCCACTGATATGTTTAAATTTGATTAATTGAATAAATTATTACTTTTTGTCTCAAATATATCAGCCATTTTCATATTATACTTTCATATTCATATTTGCAGCATCCTGAGCCTTTTTGGTAAGGTAAAAAAGAAAACTTAACCAGAGTAGTTTTATTTTCCCCGAAACAAGTTTCCTTTTATTTTTAAAGAAGTATACCAAAAAACGAATCACTCTGTTTCTCGCAACTTCATTGCAACAAAAATAAAACACATTGCAACTTCTGTCGCATTTTTTTGTTTCACAAAAGTTGCCGCAAATTCAGGCATTTTTGGCTGCAACAATCTCAAAAAAATGAGTCCCAACAATTAACAACAATTTTAAGACGGTGAGCTGCTGGCTGGAGAGATGCTGGCTGTGGATGAGGGCTCACTAATCTCCTAAAGGAAAAAGATAAATCTTGATTTACAATCCACAAATGTTTGTGACCATGTCATGTGGAAAGTATGTTGAGAGAGAGCATTACAATAAGAACATGTTAACATTCTGCTATTCTGAAATCCCAGACTACAATATGTATTGCTATACATACCATGAGGATTGGCGTGGGATCATCATAAAAGGATGCCACCACCACATGAGGGTCGAGTGTGGGCCTGGCACCCAACACCTCATGCATATCTTTATAAAATTGCCAGGTTGCAGCGGTCACTTCCCCCCTGTCTGTACCTGACCCTGTTTTGGGAGTTCTTAGTTCCTTGAAGGACACACAACACACACTAAAATAATGCCTACAACTAAGGGTGCTCCGATCAGGATTTTTGAGGCCGATCACCGATCACCGATTGCTGGAAGACGTATCGGCCGATACCGATAACCGATCACCGATCACTTTTATGAACTGAAAATTACGCCATTACATAACAGTCACACATGTTTAGAGAATGTATCAGTAACTGTTTGGCTTTCTGTCCTAGCTCAAAATCTAAAAAATGTCCTTTCAAGGTTCAAGGTTCAAGGAGTCTTTATTATCCCCGAGGGGCAATTCGTTGTGCAGCAATAGAATGCAACATAAACAACACATAGACTATACAGAAAACAAACCCCATCAATAATAGACAAAATAAATACAAACTACACACACATCTCGCAATGACTTATTTACAAAGCCTATAGCAGCAGGAACAAAAGAGTTTTTATGTCTGTTTGTCCTGCATTTTGGCAGACAAAATCTGCGGCCAGACGGAAACATCTTGTCGCTGTTCAGAGGGGGGGTTATATCAGCCAGGACTGACTGGGCTTTCTTCAGAGTCCTTATCTCATATAGAGAGTTTAAGTCAATCAGGGAGTTTTGGGAAATTTTGCCACACACTTTAGTTTTTTTTTTTTCAATCACTGCACATTTCTTCAGCACACACAGTCAGTCACACCGACACGCACACACACACACACACCGACACACACACACACACACACACACACACACACGGCGAAACAGCTGTTTGAGCGGCGCACACACAGACAGTCACACCGACACACACACACACACACACACACACACCGACACCGACACCGACACACACACACACACACACACACACACACACACACACACACACACACACACACACACACGGCGAAACAGCTGTTTGAGCGGCGCCGGAGCTGCTAGCTACACAACTCCGCTCTGCCTTAGCGTTAGCTAACTTTGAAAACTCCTCATCCTGCTTTCTGTGACTAACCTTCAAATGTCTGATGAGGTTGGTGGTGTTGAAATGTCTTTGGAGATTTCCTCCTCGTGGTATTTCCTCGGTACACACGTTGCTAATCGCTAGTGTATTGTCTTTTTCCCAGATAGCAATGAGTCGGCGGACCACCAGCGGTGCTCCAGAGGCAGTAGAAGTGTCAGAATGGTGTAATCACAAACACGTTTGCCGGAGCACCACCGGTGGCAGACGCTTTTAAAAGCAGTAGCCGTCTTCCTACCGCCTTCGTTCCGCGGCCGCGGGCCGACTCCTGTTCTGCCACCGTTCAGACACCTTGTAGAACTGCCAGACCGCTGAATGTAGGGACGCCGCCATTTTGAAAATGTTCTCAGGAGTAGTGCGCTCTTAATACATCCGTGGTAGTGCGTCATCTGATCGGCCTATCTGATCGGCCTTTATGGAGACCACCGATCGAACTATTTAAAGCCATTATCGGCCGATACCGATCGGTGGCCGATCGATCGGAGCACCCTTACCTACAACCATACAGTATGCATTCATTGCCTTGTATTGAGATTGAAGATGTAGGGTTTTTTTCTTTAACGGAACATCACATACGTTGTATCTTTGCTTAATATTTCCCCACTTCTTTGATGCCTGTTGGCCAGTAACCTTTCCCTCCAACCTCCAAATCTTTTCTCATACTCTTTCTCATCCCTCGTACATCTTGAATCACTACCATGGGCTTCATCATTTTTCAGAGGTTTAAACCTGGCTGAGGTACTCTGGTCTTCTTCCAATCAGCACTGTCATCAGTCTAATCATCAGTATCTGGTTGTGAATGTGTATCTGAGTTCTTGGCTGGTTCTCGTCCGGCACAGTCCTCTGCATCAACTTCTGTTTTCATCTGTTGATTTTGTATTTGATTAAGCTGTGAGAACTGAGGATTCTCCTCATCATCTTCACTCTTCACAGGGACAGGAGTGAATGGGAACTTGGTGATATCAGCCTCCTCCAGCCCTTGAAGCTGCTCTTCATCCTGACTGATCAAGAGTTCCTCCTGTTCCTCTTTAATGTGTGGGGGCTTTGTGTCCTCCTGGTCCAGACTGGAGCTCCACTCCTGCTGATGTTCTTCAACAAACAATCACTTTGTGAAGAAACACAAACACAGCCATTAATGTGAATCTTAACAATACTTTGCTAATTGGCTACATTCACTCTGTTAAAGACACAGGTTCATAATTACTTTATCTGCTTTACCCCAGGTCCCCAAAGTCCCTCATACGATACTGAGCAAAACTCTTCTGCTCTGCTGTTGAGTTTGTCGCCTAAAGCTAGTACACTTCCACTCCAAAAACTCATAACTCCACCCTGCTCTCCAACCAGCTGTAAATGTCTCGTCAGTCTGTCTGAGAAAAGTAAAAGCTCTTCTGCACCAGATTTATTAGTTTATTCATCAGCCATTTCTGTTCATTTGGCCTAATTATGATGTTTTGATACAAACTAGTAAATTGATTATTACCTCTCCACCACTCTGTAAGGAAGAGCCTGGAAGAAGCTCATTTCAGGCAGTCGGCCCCTTAAATGCCTTGGCTGTTAAAGTTCAAGTGTATTTCACCTCTGACCTCAGTCAGCGTCACATGCAACTTAAAGCACACCCAACAGTACACCTGGGTCACGTTCAGCCCCGACCGAATGAACAAACAATTTGTTCATGCTGCACGTGGTGCTGTAGCTTAGAGGTTAACGCGCCTGTCTTGTAAACAGGAGATCCTGGGTTCAAATCCCAGCAGTACCTGATCATTAATTGATTACCTCAACATGGTATTGATGCCAGCATTTACATACAGTGACCTGTTTTTTTCAAAAAGGACAACAAACTTAATTACTGATTTCCCAGAGCCAAAAAGTTATATTTAACATTAGGATATTAAAGGTGCAATATGTAATACTGACAGCTAGTGTTTAAAAAAGCAATTTAAAATACTGGAAAGTCATCTCCCCAGACTGAAGAATTGCTGAGACTGCAGCAGTCACAACGATGTTGCCAGACGCTTGTCTCACATAGCCAGACATTACTTCACGGCACAGGGGAGTAGCTAACGTTAGATACTGGCTATATTGACAGTCATAAAAGCCTGTGCTCACGCGGAGCTCTGTACCCAACTGATAGACACACTTTTTCGTGTTAGAATTATGCTAGGAACCGCTAAAAACACAACAACCTTGTTAAGCCGGCCCCTTAAATGCCTTGGCCATGACCTCAGTCATTGTCACTTCCAACTTAAACCACACCCAACAGCTGCTGATCCTTTTCATTGAAAGGAGCCCGTTGAGGTGGTTTGGGCATCTGGTACGGATGCCCGCTTGGCCGCTTCCCCAAGGAGGTGTTCCAGGAACGTCCAGGTGGGAGAAGGTCTCAGGGAAGACCCTTAACTAGGCAGAGAGATTAGGCCTGTTCGAGATTAACTGCGCCTCGCCTGTAAAGTGGATGACAGCAGGCGACAGCAGCAGGAGGCGGTGACAAAAAGATGGGGTAAAATTGGACAGTTTCCAGCCAATTCCAGCAGCCTTCAGGCTGAACAGGAGGTCAAAGAAAAACTCACATCCTGTTAGGTCCAATTTAATAAAATGTTAACAGACCCATAGATCACCTTGTACACAGTCTCCAGTTGTTTTTATTAAGACAGAATATCTGTCAAAATGCTCTACATGCGATCTGTTGCTGATCTTAATGAACAGACTGTAGATGATCCGTAATCTGAATGGATATGTGTCTCAATGATTTTTAAACGTCATTACCAGCCATGCAACATATGTTCTGTACAGAAAAAGCCTTTAAATCAGACAAATAGCAATTAAACTCCCTCTGAATCAAAAACAATAAAACGTTTATATAAAATGTCATCATTTCAGTCGATTCTGAAGCAATCAGCGGTTAGATCAGCTGAGAGGTAGCTGTTTCCCAGCATGCCCTGGGTCTGGCTGGGTAATGCAGTCGGTGAAAAGCAACTGCACTGCCTGCATCTCCGCCTTGATCTCGCAAGGTTATCGTTGCCCACGTCTGAATGATGTCAGAGCAAGTCGGGATCAAGTCGGACACAAATATAGACAAGTTTACGCGCCAAATCATGGGTGGCGACATTACTCTACACAAATGCATTTCATTTCCGCCGGAAGTGATTTGCGCAGCGTCTGCCGGTGTAAACACAGCGATGTCGGTGCTAGCAGTGCTAGCTTGGGAACACGGTTCTACTACTTTGACTGGATATGGCGTTACTCTCCCCCACCCGAATTCAGTGCAGAACTGGGAGGATAACATGACGATGTGGCCCAGCATAGCGTACAGCAAGATTTGCACCTACTTCGTGCAATCCACGGCAATAGATGGAAAAGCAATGGACTATCTGAAAGCCTCCGAGGCATATCAATATCTGCACAGCAACAAAGTCGGTTGTGTAATGTCATACAAACATGATCGTTTTGTTTATCTGAAAGCAAATGTAGAGCCTGAACAATGCGTGGCATAATGCTTGTGTGCTGGTAACTGAAGCTGGAGAAGACAAAACTGCGGGATGTACGTGTGTTGCTGGACCAGTGAGATCTTGTTCCCACTCAGCTGCGATCCTGTGGAAGGTAACTAGATTATTTGACCGTTGTAGCCTAGGCCTATCTCTTTATTATTATTGTTAATTAATACTGTTCAGTCAGATCCTTGATTCCGAGTCGGTATCAGGCTTGCGTAAAAAATGTAAACAATGGAGCGCATGTGCATTGCGTCTTCGTAGCTGGTTTGTGGTCGTAGCACTCTCTATCTAACCACTCGTTCTGGTGCTTTTTCGAGCGTTTGCAACCAACTACCGCACACGTCATTCCCGAACCACTTTTCTTCATGTTGTAATTGTTATATCCTCTTTGTCACTGCGATATCAGTGCTTTGTCGGCACAACGGAGCTAGCTAGCAAAACAAACCCGCCCGCCAGAACGGAAGTGGATTGCATCGACAGGAGGAATTAGGAAGTAGAGCGGAAACGCCTCAAAAACTTGTGTATAACCGGCATGCAGTGGGTGGCGGTTGCCGACGATCGATTCTGCGCAGACCTGGCTCATCTCGAACAAGCCTATTATATCTCCGTCCTGGCCTGGGAACGTCTCGGGATCCCCCAGTCAGACCTGGCTAATGTGGCTCAGGAAAGGGAAGTTTGGGTCCCCTGCTGGAGCTGCTGCCCCTGTGACCTGACCCCGATATGCAGATGATGATGGATGGATTTATCAGATATCCAAATATTAAGCTGGATAGATACGTCTAGATACATTCTCCATCTCGGAAAGCAAAATAAATTCAAAGATGGATAAGTCCCTCTGAAGCCATCTATTTAGGATAGTTCAACTGTTATGTATATCTTTTTTTTAGCTGAAACGAATACATTCAATTTCAAATTATACTATTCAGATCAGTTTTTCAATGCAATGATTAAAATTACACAATACAATGTCAAATTATGTGATTCAAATTCAGTTTTTCAATGCAATTATTCAAGTTTAGCAATTCAAATTCAAATATAAATGATTCAAATTCAGTTTCTGGTAGCACATATTTCAGCCCATATCTATCTTTCACATTTTTTCATATTTATATGTCAACCAGAGGCTTTAGAGAACAGAGAGACCTCATTTATTACTGCCGGAATCTGTGCTGTACAGTCAATCCAAGTCAAAAAGTACAATTCATTAGAAGTATAAAGTATGATAATACCTTAAAAGTACAGTACATGAGCAAATGTACTAAGTTACATTCAACCACTGATCTTATCTCATCTTATCAAAGGATTATTAAAACGCTGTTTTATTCTGAAGGGCAGAGGATTGTAGCGGAAGTTGTGTTTGTTCTTCCGGATTCCGGAAGATGCTACTTCCTCCGTCCCATTGTTAGCATTTTCCCTCGTGATGAGGATGGCGGAGTAAAAGTCGCCAGTGTTTGGTGTCCTTCCAGAGAGAAACATCACAAACTGCTGCATGATGTTTTAAAACCTGAAACGAAGCTACAAAGAGCAGGTCTGTTTTCTTTCTCTGACCGGAAACGCGTTTACTGCTGTTGTTGCGGGGAGTTCGCGCGCTAAGCTAACGTTAGCCGCAGCTAGCTCCTGCTAACGTGTGTTATTGGATAAGTTGTGAGCTTCGTATTTTTCTCAAATTCCAGGTCGGGGAGAAGTTGAGGAGAGACACTTCAACATGAACTCTGAGAGGAAACTGTCAGCTGGCCAGCGGAGAGGTGGGACACGTTTACAATGTTAGATATTCTTCTTCTATGTTTTCTTACTTAACGTTAACGTTACCCTGTTGGGCGAGAGTCATTGTTGTATGAGCTGGCACTGGTTTATAATGCCATGCAACGTTTATTATTATCATGTTTGAAAGTCAGTCATAACTGAAAAATTACATTAATAAGTAAGATCTGCTGTCAGTGCCTGAATTGGAGGACAGGAGGTGCTCCACTTTTTACCACAGATGCATAGCAACGGTCTGTTATTCGTAGCAACCGTCTGTTATCAAGAATTAGGAGACAGCAGTCATTGTACTGTATTCCAGCCTCATACAGGCTCTGCCTCCCTCCTCTCTGTCTTTTTTAGTCAACACTGAGATGGCTATCATATCTAATGTGATTAAACATCCATGGAAAGGGGAGTACTGTATCTAAGCATCCAGTGGGGGAAACATTGAGTGATGATAGAGACAGAGCTCAAAACACACAAGAACTATTTGTTTTGTCGAGGTCAGTAGTTATATATTTAATCAGCAATGTACCAGTCTACTAGTGCTATCAATGTAGCACTAGTAAACTTTATATTTGACAATAAGGCCTTCTGTTTTCCGTTGAAAAGAAAGAAATTGCAACTTTTATCGCAATTTTTTAGAAAAGCTCCCGCGAAATTCATGTGTTATGGTGCGCATTCACCAGTGTTTTTGTTGTTGTGGTGCGCGTAGGCCACTCCTGATTTTGTCAGTCATCTCATCTCTTATATGAACTGCCTCCGGGCAGTTCAGTGCTTGTGTGTGTGGTGGTTAGGGGGTCGTCGTCCATTGGAGGAGCCGTCGGCCTTCATTTTGGCCGACCTGACTTGCTGGTTCGGAGGGCGGACTCAATGACCAATCTGATTGGTGGAGTGCTAACCCGGAAATGACGAGCGGGATGAGCGTGACTAAGCCTCTGAAAAGTCTGACGAAAATCTTTTTAACTGACTTTTGTCGATCTGAACTGAAAACAGATTCAGCATTTCTCGCTTAAACCCTCACATTCAATTTTAATTTAATTTAATTTTATTTATAGTATCAAATCTGGGAGCTGGTTCCACAGGAGAGGAACCTGACAGCTGAAGGCTCTGGCTCCCATTGTACTTTTAGAGACTCTAGGAACCACAAGTAACTCGGCATTCTGGGAGCGCAATGCTCTAGTGGGACAATAAGGTACTATGAGCTTTCAGCAACAAGGCAATTCAAAGTTCTTCACGTAAAATGTTAAAGAGCAGTGGCACAGCTAAAATAGACTAAGACATACTAGATATGAAATGCAAGAATAAAAGTTAGTGCAGTGTAAGAAGAAATTAACAATTATTTAAAGAAATTCAGCATTGAGAAAAGTCTTCAGCCTTGATTTTAGAAGAACTGAGTTGCAGCAAACCTGCAGTTTAATTCCATAACTACTAGAACTAGTGTGAGCACTCATTTAGACCGCCAAATTCCAAACTCTCTAATCTCTCATGATTAATACCCAGTTGTGATATTAATGAGGAATGTCACCTCGCTGTGGGGGAAGGAGCCGGAACTTGTGCGTGAGGTGGAGCGCTACCAGTTGGAGAGGGGTTGGACTCTTTTCTTCTCCGGAGTTGCCCAGGGTGTGAGGCGCCAGGCGGGTGTGGGGATACTCACAAGTCCCCGGCTGAGCGCCGCAACGTTGGAGTTTACCCCGGTGGACCAGAGGGTCGCCTCCCTACGCCTGCGGGTTGTTGGGGGGAAAACTCTGACTGTTGTTTGTGCATATGCACCAAACAAGAGTTCAGAGTATTCGGCCTTTTTGGAGACCTTGAATGGAGTCCTGTATGGGGCTCCGGAGGGAGACTCCATAGTTCTGCTGGGGGACTTCAACGCACATGTGGGCAATGACGGAGATACATGGAGAGGCGTGATTGGGAGGAACGGCCTCCCTGATCTAAACCAGAGTGGTTGTCTGTTATTGGACTTCTGTGCTAGTCATGGATTGTCTATAACAAACACCATGTTCGAACATAGGGATGCTCATAAGTGTACTTGGTACCAGAGCACCCTAGGCCGAAGGTCAATGATCGATTTTATAATCGTTTCATCTGATCTGAGGCCGTATGTTTTGGACACTCGGGTGAAGAGAGGGGCGGAGCTGTCAACTGATCACCATCTGGTGGTGAGTTGGGTCAGGGGGTGGGGGAAGACTCTGGACAGACCTGGTAAACCCAAACGGGTGGTGCGGGTAAATTGGGAACGTCTGGAGGAAGCTCCTGTCCGACAGACCTTCAACTCACACCTCCGGCGGAGCTTTTCGTGCATCCCTGTGGAGGCTGGGGGCATTGAACCTGAGTGGACAATGTTCAAAGTTTCCATTGCTGAAGCTGCGGCAGGGAGCTGTGGTCTTAGGGTCTTAGGTGCCTCAAGGGGCGGTAACCCTCGAACACCGTGGTGGACACCGGTGGTCAGGGAAGCCATCCGACTGAAGAAGGAGTCTTTCCGGGATATGTTATCCCAGAGGACTCCGGAGGCAGTTGCAAGGTACCGAAGGGCCCGAAGGACTGCAGCCTCTGCCGTGAAAGAGGCAAAGCAGCGGGTGTGGGAGAAGACATGGAGAAGGACTTTCGGTCGGCACCAAGGCGCTTCTGGAAAACCGTCCGCCACCTCAGAAGGGGGAAGCGGGGAACCATCCAAGCTGTGTATAGTAAGGATGGGACGTTGTTGACCTCAACTGAGGAGGTATTAGGGCGGTGGAAGGAGCACTTTGAGGAACTCCTAAATCCAGCTGATGCGCCCTCTTTGTTAGAGGCAGAGCTGGAGGATGACGGGGGATTGTCGTCAATTTCCCTGGTGGAGGTCACTGAGGTAGTCAAACAACTCCACAGTGGCAAAGCCCCAGGGATTGATGAGATCCGTCCAGAAATGCTGAAAGCTCTGGGTGTGGAGGGGCTGTCTTGGTTGACACGCCTACTCAACATTGCGTGGAAGTCTGGGACAGTGCCTAAGGAGTGGCAGACCGGGGTGGTGGTTCCCCTCTTCAAAAAGGGGGACCAGAGGGTGTGTACCAATTACAGGGGTATCACACTTCTCAGCCTCCCTGGTAAAGTCTACTCCAAGGTGCTGGAAAGGAGGGTTCGGCCGATAGTCGAACCTCAGGTTGAAGAGGAACAATGCGGATTCCGTCCTGGGCGTGGAACAACGGATCAGCTCTTTACTCTAGCAAGGATCCTGGAGGGAGCCCGGGAGTATGCCCATCCAGTCTACATGTGTTTTGTGGATCTGGAGAAGGCATATGACCGGGTCCCCCGGGAGACTTTGTGGGAGGTGCTGCGGGAGTATGGGGTGAGGGGGTCCCTTCTCAGGGCCATCCAATCTCTGTATGACCAAAGTGAGAGCTGTGTCCGGGTTCTCGGCAGTAAGTCAGACACGTTCCAGGTGAGGGTTGGCCTCCGCCAGGGCCGCGCTTTGTCACCAATCCTGTTCATAGTATTTATGGATAGGATATCGAGGCGTAGTCGTGGTAGGGAGGTGTTGCAGTTCGGTGGGCTGGGGATCTCATCGCTGCTCTTTGCAGATGATGTGGTCCTGATGGCATCATCGGCCTGTGACCTTCAGCACTCACTGGATCGGTTTGCAGCCGAGTGTGAAGCGGCTGGGATGAGGATCAGCACCTCTAAATCTGAGGCCATGGTTCTCAGCAGGAAACCGATGGAGTGCCTTCTCCAGGTAGGGAATGAGTCCTTACCCCAAGTGAAGGAGTTTAAGTACCTTGGGGTCTTGTTCGCGAGTGAGGGGACAATGGAGCTGGAGATTGGTCGGAGAATCGGCGCAGCGTGGGCGGTATTACATTCTGTTTATCGCACCGTTGTTACGAAAAGAGAGCTGAGCCAGAAGGCAAAGCTCTCGATCTACCGGTCAGTTTTCGTTCCTACCCTCACCTATGGTCATGAAGGTTGGGTCATGACCGAAAGAACGAGATCCAGGGTACAAGCGGCCGAAATGGGTTTCCTCAGGAGGGTGGCTGGCGTCTCCCTTATAGATAGGGTGAGAAGCTCAGTCATCCGTGAGGAGCTCGGAGTAGAGCCGCTGCTCCTTCACGTCGAAAGGAGCCAGTTGAGGTGGTTCGGGCATCTGGTAAGGATGCCCCCTGGGCGCCTCCCTAGGGAGGTGTTCCAGGCACGTCCAGCTGGGAGGAGGCCTCGGGGAAGACCCAGGACTAGGTGGAGGGATTACATCTCCAACCTGGCCTGGGAACGCCTCGGGATCCCCCAGTCAGAGCTGGTTAATGTGGCTCGGGAAAGGGAAGTTTGGGGTTCCCTGCTGGAGCTGCTCCCCCCGCGACCCGACCACGGATAAGCGGACGACGATGGATGGATGGATATTAATGCGTGTATTGGGTTTCGGTATCTTTAGAAAAACGTAATAACCCTAAAATGTAGCCTACATTTTAGCGAGTTTAATTATACATCTGAGTAGTACTAGCAGTAATACGTGTTTCAATAATTTATATCATGACATAGTAAACCGTAACTATTTCATACTTTCATATCCCAAAATGTGGAATGGAAATTGATTCAATTTATAACAGCCAAATATAAATTTTAAGTATCTTATTTGAACATTTATAACCTAACCCTAACCTGGCACTGCCTTCGTTTCGGCGTCTGCTGTGGTGCGCGGCGCTGCTTGGACCGTGTGCCGATTTGGGACTTTGGCACACTGTGAAATAAATGACTAACATGAAATCTGGAAAGAAGGAATTGAATGTGTGGAATGATTTTTGGCAAGGCTAATGATCTCAACATATTTTACAAACGTTTTCTCCTGGATTATGAAACTAATGTGACCTGCTGCAGAGACCTGTCTAGGTCATTACCTTGTGACCCAATACAGGACAGAATGATAATTAACCCTAATGCTGTCACCACAGTTTTTAAGAAGTTGAACATAAATGAGGCGAGCGGACCTGATGGTATTTCATCTTTTATTCTGAAAACCTTTGCGGTTGAGCTGACTCCGGCTTGGAGCCCTCTATTCCAACTCTCTGTCGATACCTTCGCTACTTTTTGGAAGACATCTGTTGTGATTCCTGTGCCTAAAAAACCCTGTCCACAGCTTAATAATGATTATAGACCAGTTGCACTAACATCAATAGTGATGAAATCATTAGAACGTATTATGGTTGGTAATTTAAGGAGCGAGGTACAGCATCTCTTGGCCCCTTACCAATTTGCCTATAATAATGGCAGGGGTACTGACGATGCTTTGATCACAACTGTACACTATCTTAAAGCACCTTGAAAATCCATCAACTTATCTTCGATTATTATTTATTTTTACTTCATCTCTGCATTTAATTGTATTCTCCCTCAGACACTGTTATGTAAATTACAACAGATGGAGGTGAACCCCTTTATTAGTAGATGGTATGGTTCTTTTCTGACAGACAGGAAGCAGCAGGTAAAAGTCAACTCTACTCTTTCTGATACTCTGTCCCTCAAGGCTGTGTAAGCTCTCCTTTACTTTTTATAATATATATATAAATGATTGCAGAAACATTAATAGAAATAACCACATTATTGAATTTTCAGATGATACAGCCATACTTAGTCTTCTTACAAAAGACTCATTTATATCTATAAACAGGAGATAGATGAGGTAGTGAAGTGGTGCAACAGGCATAACCTGTAACTTAAAGGGATATTTCACTGCTGGACAGCTGAATATATCTTTAAATTGGGTCACTTATGTAGCAGAAATGTGAAAAGAAAATTGAAATTGGTGCCTTCTAGGCCGAGAAAAGTCAGAAAATGTGTTTTTGGCTCATATGGATGAAAGACACTAAATCCCAGAATGCACTTCGCTTCGCTGCTTTGAGTCCACTCCCAAGCCACGCCTACCGCTTTGACTGACAGAGGCATTCAACTCAATGTGTTTTATTGTTATTTTTAACCATATAGCCTACACGAAACAACGTTTAATCGTGGCTCAAGTGGTGTTACACATTTAAAATATATAAAAACGACATTATATAAAAACGACATATGAAACAGGCTACCTTTAGTGCACACACACATTATAGGCTCCGTAACGTTCAGCTATGCATACTAGCATTAGCTCTTGCAAGGCTCGAGAGTGCGACCAATTTGGTCGCACGTGCACCCAAATTTTGCAAGGGTGCGACTAACATTTTTCCTAGGTCGCACCAGTGCACCTAACGTTCTCTTTTTTTCTTCTTCTTTCTTTCTTTCTTCTTTCTTTTTTCGTCCTCTCCGCTGCGTTACATGACCCATTTCTTATGTAAAGCCGTGCCCGTGTACCAGAGTGATAGAGAAGAGATTACTATCTCTATGGCTCTGGCTCCTACTCTCTGTGCAGCCCCGCCCCTATTCACTCAATGTCACACACGACTCCCGTGCAACACGGAGAGACACGGCGTCGGTCCACACTGCGGCATTTGTCTACAGTTTTAATTGTTATTGTTAAGCATGAGAGGGAAACCTGTATTTGTAGCAGTGTTTCCGCTGGTTACTCTGTTACTGCGGCCGCCGAACGGCGAAAACACAGACGAAGTTATTGAATGCAACTAACTTAAAACGCAGCCTGCTGGACATAGCTCACCTGCTCACCTGCCAAAGCATTCGACCTGTGCTGGACCCGTTTATAATGAGTCAGCTGTCACTGTGTGAGTAGCCTAGCATACGCCTCTCTCTCTTTCTCTCTCTATTTTATTTTGGGGGGGGACTCCCGGGGGAGGGGGCATTTTCGGCCTTTATTTTGATAGGAACACTGAAGACATGAAAGGAGAGAGGGGGGGGGGGTGGTGACATGTAGCAAAGGGCCGCAGGTCGGAGTCGAACCTGGCCCGCTGCGTTGAGGAGTAAACCTCTATCTATATATATATATATACCAACTGAGCTATCCGGGTGCTTGCTTTCTCTTTTAATCTGTTGTTGTTGATAACAAGTGAAGGATGATGGGTGATATATATTTTTTAAAATATATCCTAGGCTATTTATTTCAGATAATTTTCATTTACATGTGTTTCAGCTGTATATTTTCAAACTAAGAAGTAAACCGTGTCTTTGCATTTCATAAAAGCTTGTGAAAAGTGGCTTTGACTTAAAACATTTAGCCCACTTTGTAAAAAATACAGAGATATGATTTTTAGTCCTGGACTAGTGGAAGATCTGATAAGAATCAGTGTGTGTGTGTGTGTGTGAGTTTGTGGGGGGGGGCAGTTTGGAGAATGTTGATGCTAGGGAGCGTGGCAAGCTGGTTTAGCCAAGGCCAAACGGGAAGAAGGCCAAATTACAGGTGTTGGCCATCTGAGGGGCATACGACAGGGGGGGGGGAGCAGCTCAGTGAAGCACTTTAAACATTTTTTTATATATGCAGTATATGTGCTTCAACAAAAGTTTGCTGCTGAGAAGAGAGAGCTGTTTAGCGAGGATTTAAGATGGCTGACATTTCGTTTTTTTCCGGCTGAGATCGGCTCGCTTCGGGTGATGGGCGTGTTGAAAACATGCGCAAGTAGCTCCTACTGCTGGCTGTTCCTTAAAAAGTGGGAGGCACACATACAAACTGTTGTAATTCTACACCGTTCACCTGATTTGGATGTAAATGCCCTCAAATTAAAGTTTGAAGTTGAAGCACATCGTGTTTGTTTCATTTCAAATCCATTGTGGTGGTGTATATAGCCAAAAAGATTAGAATTGTGTCGATGTCCCATGGACCTGACTGTGTATTTACAAATGATATTAAGTTGACCAGACAAAACATGAAATATTTTGTGTTCACATTGTCTGCAATGAAATACAAGTCAAAGTACATTTAGAAATCACTACTTTCTTTTTTATTTGTGTTTTTCATACTGTCCCAACTTTTTCTGATTTGGGGTTGTATAAGAAATAGACAATTATTTAACGAAAGGCAACATCAAAAAGAAATGTCTTCAGCCTTGATTTAAAAGAACTGAGAGTTGCAGCGGACCTGCAGTTTTCTGTGAGTTTTTTCCAGATATGTGAAGCTTAAAAACTAAACGCTGCTTCTCCCTGTTTAGTTCTGACTCTGGGGACAGAAAGCAGACCTGTCCCAGACGACCTGAGAGGTCTGGGTGGTTCGTCGTTTACTAGCAGGTCAGAAATGTAATTTGGACCTAAACCGTTTAATAATTTATAAACTAGCAAAAGTATTTTGAAATCAACTCTCTGAGGCACAGGAAGCCAGTGTAAAGACTTCAGAACTGGAGTGATGTGATCCACTTTCTTGGTCTTAGTGAGAACTCTAGCAGCAGCGTTCGGAATCAGCTGCAGCTGTCCGATTGATTTTTTTAGGGAGACATGTAAAGACACTGTTACAGTAGTCAAGTCTACTGAAGATAAAAGCGTGGACAAGTTTTTACAAGTCCTGCTAAGACATAAGTCCCTTAACCCTTGATCTATTCTTAAGGTGGTAATAGGCTGACTTTGTAATTGTCTTAATGCGGCTGTTGAAATTCAGGTCTGAGTCCATAATTACACCAAGATTTCTGGCTTTGTTGTTTTTAACATTGTTGTTTGAAGCTGAGTGCTGACCTTTAATCGTTCCTCTTGTGCTCCAAAAACAACCACCTCAGTTTTTTCTTCATTTAATTTAAGAAAGTTCTGGCACATCCAGTCGTTAATTTGTTCAATGCACTTAGTCAGTATTTGTATTGGACTATAGTCTCCTGGCGATAAGGTTATGTTAATTTGTGTGTCGTCCACATAACTGTGGTAACTTATTTTGTTGTTTTCCATAATCTGAGCCAGTGGAAGCATGTAGATGTTAAACGGAAGAGGCCCCAGAAAGGAGCCTTGGGGAACTCCGCACGTCATATTTGTATGCTCAGATGTATAATTACCTATAGATACAAAGTAGTCCATATTCTTTAAATGGGATTCAAACCAGTTTAGGACTCAGCCAGAAAGGCCAACCCAGTTTTCCAATCGGTCTAGTAATATGTCATGGTCGACCGTGTCAAATGCAGCACTGAGATCAAGTAATACTAAAACTGCAGTTTTGCCACTGTCTTTAAGTGGATGTCATTAAATACTTTAACAAGAGCTGTCTCACTGCTGTGGTGTCGTCGAAAACCCAACTGGAAGGCATCAAAACCGTTGTTTAGTGACAAGAAATGGTTATGTTTTTGAAAAAACGCTTTTTCATTGATTTTACTTAAGAATGGAAGGTTAGATATCAGCCTATAGTTGCTCAGTAGTGCAGTGTCTAGATTGTTCTTTTTTAAAAGTGGCTTGATGACTGCAGTTTTCAGGGCCTTTGGGAAGATACCTGAGAGTAGAGACGTGTTTACAATCTGTAAAAGATCAGAAGACATACAATTTGAAACATTTTTGAAAAGGCCTGTTGGTAAAATATCAAGGCAACAGGAGGAGGTTTTCAGATGTTGTATAATGTCCTCCAGGTTTTTATGGTTGATCATATGAAATTGTTTGATATTGGAATTTGTTTTGCCTTGACAGTGTGACAACACATATCCTGTACTTGATATGGAGGCACTGACAGTTAGTCTAATTTTCAGAATTTTTTGTCGTCGAAAAAGTAGGCAAAAGCATTGCAGGCCTTGGTAGATAAAAGTTCAGATACTACTGGTACTGGAGGGTTTGTTAACCTATCAACAGCAGCAAACAAAGCACGTGAATTATTATTGTTTCTGGTGATAATGCCAGAGAAGAAGGTCCGCCTAGCATTCCTCAGTTCCAAATTATAAATGCGACGTCTGTCTTTATAGGTGTTATAGTGGACCTGGAGATTAGTTTTTCGCCACCTGCATTAAGCTTTTCGACACTGTTTTTTCTATTCTTACCCGTATTACATTTCTCCATGGAGATCTTTTCTTACTAGAGACAGCTTTGACCTTAGTGGGAGCAATGGCATCAATAACATTTGTAATTTTAAAATTGAAATTATCTACAAGCTCATTGACTGAGACCCCAGAGAGGGCGGGTGTGGAGGAGAAAAGCTGAATGAATGTTTCACTGGTGTTTTCAGTGATATACTGTTTTCTGATTACCTTAGTTTGGACACTTTTGTGCACCGAGATAGTGCCGTTAAAGAAAACACATGAATGATCAGAGAGAGCAACGTCAGTCACCACAACCTTGGAAATGTTCAAACCCTTGGAGATAATCAAGTCCAGAGTGTGCCCCTTATTGTGCGTGGGTTCCGTCACATGCTGAATCAGTCCATAGTTTTCAAAAACACAACACAGTTCATTGGTCCCTCTATCCTGCAGGTTGTCCACATAAATGTTAAAATCAACAGCAATAATTACACAGTCAAAGTTAATACAGATTATAGACAGCAGTTCAGTAAAGCCATCGAAGAAAGCTGCACAGTATTTCGGTGGTCTGTAGATATTTAGAAATATAGCTCGAGGGGAGGACTTTAGCTGAAGAGTCACATATTCAAAAGAAGGAAAATTTCTATAAGGTATTTGAGTACAATGGAAGGAGTCATTATACAAAATGGCTACTCCACCTCCTTTCTTATTCACTCTATGCTCACTCATAAAACTGAAGTTAGGGGGAGCTGACTCAATGAGAACAGCACCACTGTTATTATGGTCCAACCAGGTTTCAGTTAAAAACATAAAATCAAGATTGTGCTTAATAATAAAATCATTGATTAAAAATGATTTTCCTGCCAAAGACCTGACGTTCAGTAAGGCTAGTGTTAGTGTGTTAAAGTATTTATCCGTCTCAATTTTTGGTATAGGCGTTGGCTGACGAGGAATGAATGCTAAATTTGCGAGGAAGTTACTTCCTCAACAAAAGACGCAAAAAGAGGAGGGAAGAGTAAATCATGCCTAGGTTACATGTGTGCTGACTCAGACATAAACAGAAAAGTCGATCTACAGGAGAATAAATAGTTGAAAGCAATGCAGAATGCCTGAGAGCCTTACTGCAATATATTCCATGAGGTTTTTTTATTTGGATTGTAATCTATGTTTCCCTTTACATAAAGATATTTCTGGACATACACTGATTCAGAAAAAGGTAGAAATGCAGGACATTAAGTATTTAACGCTCAAAAGTTTCTGGGGGAGGACCCCCACACCCCCCACATCACAAGTCACCACACAACTCTGGAACCAAAACCTTGGCCTTTGGGTTGCCAGGTCTGTTGGCACAGGTCTGTGCCATCGAACTAACATCTACTAACTGGAAGCTAAAATGAACATACACTGGCCACTAACAAGTTGGGCCAATCACCGTTTTGCATTGCATTCGGTTCATTTAAACAGGTCCGGGCTAAGCCCCGAACATCCTTAAATCCTAGAAACGGTCCTGCTGGAAACAATGTATATGTTTACAAGCACACCAATACTCCACTATTATTCGGAATATTTTCATATTCCGAATTTGATACAGGTCATGTAAACAAAATATTCCTGTTGGATATTTCGAATAAGGTCTTTTTCCGATTTAAGGCGGGGAATATTCCGGTATTATTCGGGTTTTAGAGGCATTCTTTGGACATGTGCACAGTGCACAGCAGTTGGTACTTTTATAAGGTTGGTGATATCACAGAACTTTATACTTAGGAAATCATCAAATAAGCAAAATGTAAAAGATTTACTCTCTACAACTACACAATATAACAAAGAAATATGAGCAATACAAAAAGTAGGGCCTATGTGTGAAATAGTAAAGTTATTACTTATTGACTGCGTAAGGCCCACAGCAGCTTCAGTCCAGAAGAAATTGTCAGACGAGGACTCCGTAAAGACACCAGAGATTGCCGAAGTTCACTGCATGCAGATTTATTTGCAACAGTTACATGTTAACAAGTAAACCGAGCTGTCCCGTACACATGAACTGACTACAGGCGATAGTCGATAGAATAGATAACTGAATCTAGTAGGGCTGTCAAAATAACGCGTTCATTTTGATTAAAAGGTGCCGTTGCGTAGTCGTCTATGACGCCGTAGGTATCTGAGGGTTATTAAGGTCCTACAACCTAGTTTAACATTCAAGTGACCTCACTACACCACACATTCTAATAGCCGTTTTTTCTGAAAAAAAAAACTATGTTCATAGATTGACTGTGGACAACAGGGTTGATGTTTTCCAAGCTTTCTTAGAAAATAAAACCAGACGTACAATGAATTGTAAAAATGACCTCAGGTTTGGTAGGGTTAATATTAAGGGTTCTCCGATCAGGATTTTTGGGGCCGAGCACTGATTGCTGTAAGACATGTCGGCCAATACCGATCACTTTTATGAATTGAAAATGACGCTATTACGTAACAGTCACACATGTTTAGAGAATGTATCAGTAATTGTTTGGCTTTCTGTCCTTGCTCAAAATCTAAAAACTGTCCTTTCAATCACTGCAGACATTTCTTCAGCACCCCCCCCCCCACACACACACACACACACACACACACACACACACACAGACCGACACACACACCGTCACACATATACAGACTGTTACGACCCCTTCGATGGAGTCGGGGACAGTAACACGACAATCAATAGTGTGACAGTCAGTGTAAAAGTGAACAATGGTTTTTATTCCAAAAACGGAAAATATCTCACAACAGGATGGTGGAGGATGGGACCTGGAGGTTGTGCCAAACAAATTAAATTAATATAAAAAACTGGGCCTAGCTCACAACTAGCTCTACAAACCAAAACAGGTAAAACAAAATGGCTAACCAGCTTCTCTAAAAACAGATAGACAAAAGTACACGGCAACTAGGGATGGGCATGATTAATCGACGATCGACGATTGATCATTAAGAATTTCGGCGATCACGTTAATTTGTCATCGATTAAACTAATGCAGGTTGCGTTGTGAAGTGTGATTGCAGCAATGAAATGATTCCCAGTGTGTCAGCAGCAATTAAACATTTTACCACCCCGGGGGCGCCATAGGCTGCTCAGTTACCTGCGCGGTACGTTTTGATTCAAAGTAAACATGAAGAGGTCACGGCGAAGTGTGGCCCTTTTTATATATAGGTCTATGAGTGTGGCGTGGGTCCATTTTTGATTTAAAAAAACGACTTAGTTCACTGCAAACACTGCGACGCCGTGTATAAGTACAGCACGGCCACGACTCAAATGGTGTAGGCTACCACAAAGTGCATCCGACCCTGGTTAATGTCGGTGGCAGTGCGTCGTGCTCTCACTTTCAACCTAGCATCAACTTGGCGTTAGCACGGAGGAGCTGTGATGCACAACGAGCAGAACGAGCACAACAACCAAGGGATCTGCACGTTCATTGAGATGGATACTGGAACCAGCATTTAACATTCCGTCACGACGTACCATCACCAAACTGGTAGTCACTACGAAACGAAGAACGGAATAAGGTTCCCCGGGCCGGGCTGGCCAAGTTAGCGCAGAGGTAGCTACCTGAATCCCGGGCCGGTGGATTTTTCCGGGGGCTGGACTGACAATTACCAGGTAGCGGTCGCGTCTGACCCATGGATGTATTAAGTGAACCTCGGACCCCAGATCATGTCAACCTGCTTATTTTTCAGTAAACTGGTGCAGGAGTTGTATGTGAGTTACTGGTTATTTCATATTGGGCTTTGTCCGTGCCTTGGATAGTTACATTTTGACAAAACCTGTCAGATCTAAGTAGTATTAGGTTTTTGGTTAAGTTATGGTTAAGTTATTATTTAACATGATTATTTTTATTTATTTTTTGGAACAAACGAGGGTCTCTGCTTAAGAAGGCCGGCTCGCAGCAACGGTTCCGCTGCTGAATTAAACACCGCAGCGCATATATCTTTAAGTTTAGCCAAACCTTCAGTTTAACTGCCACTAGTTGTTCTTCTTGTAATTAAGATCTCATCGAGGTAAAAACAAACTCTACAGTTTAATTACCACACAAAAGTCACAGACAAGAAGACAGCAGGCAGCACAGAGCAAGAGAGACCCACTCTTCTCAAGAGTCCTCCTTTTATAGACTGCCACCTCAAATGCTGATTGGCCAACTCCAAACACAGGTGGAAAGCAATCATCTCAATCACCTGAAGAGAAAACAGAGTGAGCAAGAGGAAGGACAAGAGAGGGAACACATGCAGACAGGATATCTGGTCTGGCATGTAACGCAGACCGACACACACACACACACACACACACGGGGGGGGGGGGGGGGGCTAGGAACAGCTGTTTGGACGGCGCCAGAGCTGCTAGCTACACGACTCCGCTCTGCCTTAGCGTTAGCTAACTTTGAAAACTCCTCACACTCCTTTCTGTGACTAACCTTCAAATGTCTGATGAGGTTGGTGGTGTTGAAATGTCTTTGGACCTTCCTACCGCCTTCGGTAGCCTTCGATCCGCGGCCGGCCGCGGGCCAACCGCTGTTCTGCCGCCGTTCAGACAACTTGTAGAACTGCCAGACCAGTGAATGTAGGGACGTCGCCATTTTTTCTCCATGTAGAAAATGTTCTCACGAGTAGTGCGCTCTTAATACATCCATGGTATTGCATCATCTGATCGGCCTATCAGATCGGCATTTATGGAGACCACGATCAAACTATTTAAAGCCATTATCGGCCGATACCGATCGGTGACCGATCAATCGGAGCACCCTTAGTTAATATATGACATGTAGGCTATGAATTTCTGTGAACTGCTTGGAGTGAGGGTTGGTCTATTCGATTGGTTACCTCCGCTGTCTGAAAGCTGTCTGTTTTCCGAACGACATTTTACACGTTGACGTATTATGTGATGGCATTTCATCATCTGCTGTCTTAGTTTTTAATCCCCTGTGTCGTCTTGCTAATGACAACTGTTTTTGTCTTCTGAGAGGATTTTCGACCGTTTTGACGCACTTCTTTCGACATTCTGAACTACTGCGGAAATGTCAGAGCATGTCACGTGACGATTCTGAACGAATCACGTCAGAAATTGACATCAGCCAATGAGATTGCGCATTTAGAGTTAAATCCCCCCTTTTACTTTCAAGATTGGTTGCTGATGAAAAGGAAATGACCATATTTGGATCTGACGTTGCACAGGAGAGAGAGAGAGCTTTCTAACGGTATATGTGACGACAGGGTGCAGACAACGATCGCGGAGCAGCGGGATGATATTGAACTAGGGATAGGGCCGATCCGATCCAGTATCGGTATTGGGACCGATACCAGCGTTAATTCAGGTATCGGATTTTCCCGATCCAACCTGCGGAGATTTCCGATACCACGAGCCATGTCTGCACTTTAACGTTGTCTGCTGAAATGGCTCCAAAAGTGATTCCTTCTGGCTGGTCTGCTGGTTGGCTGCAAACTGTGGAGTACATTTCCTGAACGGAGGCGCGGCTCAATGAGACACAGAGTTATGAGACACGCCCCCGCTCAGGAAGTCCATTCCGCAGTTTGCAGCCAGCTAGCAGGATTGTAGCATGAGCAGCATTGTGGCTAGCTCAATGCTATCCTGTGTGTCCGCTGTTTGGAAATACTTCACAGTGGAAACACCGCAGAGCAAGACAGCAAAATGCAAAAACAAAACAGGACTTTCACAACCGTTTGTCCCGGTGTTGTCGCTGGCTTGTGGCGTTTCATTTCCCCGTTGTTGCGTCCCCCAGAGACCGCGGATCGTGTCCCGACGGCCGCTGTTTCAGAGCACCCGCTGCGCAGCCGTGAAAACAGAGGTGTGTGTGTATGTGTGTGTGTGTAACTAAGTGTGTGTGTAAGATGTTTACAGTTATTGCACTTTTCTTGTATTTCAGATATTTGACATTTTAAAACGTTGATTTGTTGATGCTACAAGAGCCAGTGTGCTTGATTTGCGCTGTTCACACACTGTTTTATTGATTGTGTGTGTGTGTGTGTGTGTGTGTGTGTGTGTGTGTGTGTGTGTGTGTGTGTGTGTGTGTGTGTGTGAGAGAGAAAGATTTTTACACTTGCACTTTTCTTATATTTCAAGACTCAAGTATTTGACATTTTGGGAATGTAATAAATATTGACATGACAATCAATTTGAAACCCTTACAGTTGCATATCTGTTTTCAGAATGAGATTTTTCCTGTTTTTCTGACTTCCTTTTCTGACCTTATACTTAGCTCAAGTTGCCTTTTGGGACATACATGCATACGTACGTCTATATCATACTTGCCGTTGAGAGGAGTTTATTTCAGCATCATATAAAATCAACAATAATGATAATAATAATATTAAAGCAAACACAGCTCTGGTATCGGAATAGTATCGGTATCGGCCGATATCCAAATTCAGGTATCGGGATCGGATCGGAAGTGAAAAAATGTGGATCGGTGCATCCCTATATAGAACGCCAACTTTTGTTGAATTTAGGAGACGGACACAACCAGACAAAAGTGTAGTAAAATAAAGCCCTAAATGTGTATTTTGGACTTTTTTCACCACACGTCTGAAAGAATACATGTTATTGAAGACAAATAGCCCAAAATCTCAAAATTGACCAGTGAAAAACCCCCGATGTTTTTGCCTGCCGTGTCTCGCCTTAAATGAATGTAGCCTACTGGCAGCCTGGCATACGTGGATGCTCTGTGTTTTGCGTGGATGCTGCAGCTCCAGAGCTATGTAAAGAGACACCTGTGGCCTTTTGCTGCATGTCATTCCCCCTCCCTCTCTCCTTTCAGGTCTAAGCTGTCCTATGGGTTAGGGTCGATACTTTTATGGCACCGAAAGAAATACTCCAATCCTACAAGTATCGAAAAATTATTTATCTTTCGGTGGAAAATGTCGGTTCCAAAAGCATCTTGAGTGCGTAAGCACAAGCTTCTTTCCTCTCTACATATTGACAGAGAGCGGAGCAGCCAACACATGAGGACAGAGGTGCAGATTAGTTAAATTGTCATAAAAACTAGATTGTGTGAAGAGCATGTACCCTAGAGACTTTTGTGCAGACTCACTATGCAGACGTCACTATGTCTAAATGTCAAGATTAGGGATGGGCATGATTAATCGACGATTGATCATTAAGAATTTCGCCGATCACGTTAATTTGTCATCGATTAAACTAATGCAGGTTGTGTAGTGTGATTGCAGCAATGAAATGATTTCCAGTGTGTCAGCATCAATTAAACATTTTACCACCCGGGGACGCCATAGGCTGCTCAGTTACCAGCGAGATACATTTTGATTCAAAGTAAACATGATGAGGTCACGGCGAAGTGTGGCGTGGGTCCATTTTGATTTAAAAGACGACTTAGTTCACTGCAAACACTACAACGCCGTGTATAAGTACAACACGGCCACGACTCAAATGATGTACCACTTAAAGTGTATCCGACCCTGGTTTTTTTGATTTGATTTTGATTTGATTTATTTAATTATATCAAAAATACCTCAAACATAAAATACAAAAGGCATCAGATACAATCGAGGATAAAAACACAATAAAGTCCAGGACTTATTTCCATTGTGGTCCTCAACATATAACATCTGGACAGGACACTTACAGATTGTGTGATAACAATGACATAAAATATTATACAAACATTTTAAATAAACAGGAATATAAAAGATAACTGTAATTGTCTCTGGTTCTATGCTGCTACCCTCTCTAGTAACCAGTCCTTGGTCCTCTTTTTAAAAGAGTTTATGTTAGGAATCACTTCAATTTGCCGGTCTAACTTGTTACACTGAACTGCCCCTATATAGGCAAATGTTTGTTTTCCTAACACCGTCTTAAAAGCATGAGGACAGAGGTCTGATATGCTCCCACAAGTGTTAATATTGTGTTTGTCTTTCACCTTCGTAGTAAGACACAGCAAATAATTTGGGACATTACCATCATACAATATTTTATGAATCATGGTCAGTCTAGACATAACAACACGTGACTCAACAGGGAGCCAGTTAAGTTCAGCAAATTGTGACCTACCTATATGAGACCTATGGCCCATGTTTAAAATTATCCTTATTAATTTATTCTGTGCTGTTTGCAGTCTCCCTTTAAGTCGTTTTGTTAGGCCTTCAAACCATGAAGTGCATGCATATTCAAATTGGTTTAAAATTAAAGCGTTGGCTAAAATGATCATTGTTGACCTATCTAAAAATTTTGAATTTCTAGCTAAAAACTTTGTTAGCCCGGTAACTTTACTCAAAACCTTATTTGCCATCTTTCTGCCATCCAAACTGTTTTCTAAAATGCATCCCAAATATTTTACTGACGTTTTTGTATTGACCACAACGTTACCTAAAATAACCCTAAATTCCGGGCATCTATGTAATTTATATTTTGAGCCGAACAGGATGGCCTCTGTCTTATCAAAATTTAGTGATAACATATTGTCAATAAGCCAATTGTTTACAGAGGATAGCTCAGAGCTTAGGTTACTCTCTAGAATGGATTGTTGTTTATGAGACATTAAAAGTGCAGAATCATCTGCGTACAGAAATAATTCACATGAACAGGAGTCTACCATATCATTGATATATGCTAAAAATAATGATGGTCCAAGAATACTTCCTTGTGGAACTCCACACGGTTAACGTCGGTGGCAGTGCGTCCTGCTCTCAGTCTCAACCTAGCATCAACTCGGCGTTAGCACAGAGGAGTTGCGATGCACAACGAGCAGAGGAAATGACCCAAGAGATCTGCAAGTTGATTGAGATGGATATTGGAACCAGCATTTCACATTCCGTCACGACGTACCATCACCAGACTGGTAGTCACTACGAAACGAAGAACGGAATAAGGTTCCCTTGGCCGTGCTGGCCAAGTTAGCGCGGAGGTATCTCCCTGTATCTACCGGTGGGTGTGTTCAGCGGCTGGACTGACAATCACCAGGTAGCGGTTACGTCTGACCCCAGATCATGTCAACCTGCTTATTTTTCTCAACAAAAACCAGTAGACTGGTGCAGGAGTTTTATGTGAGTGACTGGTTATTTTTTATTAGGCTTTGTCCGTGCCTTGGATAGTTTTGAGTTACATTTTGACAAAACCTGTCAGATCTAGGTATTATGTTTGTAGGTTAAGTTATTATTTAACATGATTATTTTTATTTATTTTTTGGAACAAACGAGAGTCTCTGTTTAAGAAGGCCGGCTCGCAGCAGCAGCGGTTCCGCTGCTAAATTCAACACCGCAGCGCATATATCTCTAAGTTTAGCCAAACCTCCAGTTTAACTGCCACACGTTGTTCTTCTTGTAATTAAGATCTCATAGAGGTAAAAACATGCTGTATTTTTGTATTTTCATTGCGTATTTAATTTATAAAAAGTTAAATAAATAATGAATTTTAATGTAACAAATATTAATGATTAATCAATAATTGATCATTAATTCTCCCGACGATCGACGAAGAAAATTTAATCGAATGCCCATCCCTAGTCAAGATCCAAGAAAGAAGACTGGCACAGCTTTTACAGCTGGTTGGAGAGCAGAGTGGCAACATGAGTTTTCAGAATTGAAGTGTACTAGCTCTGGGCTAAAAACTGCAGCGAGGTGTGCTCAGTGTTGTATGATGGCCTTTCGGGACCTGGGGTAAAGGAGATGATGTCATTATGAACCTGCGTCCTTATAGGAGTGTATTAAGCTAATTATGTAAGTAATGTTGCCTTACATTAATGGCTGTTTGTGTTTCAGCTTTACTTTCAGATGTCCAGAAAGTGATTGTTGGTGAAGAACAGCAGCAGGAGTGGAGGTCCAGTCTGGACCAGGAGGACACAAAGCCCCCACACATTAAAGAGGAACAGGAGGAACTCCGGATCAGTCAGGATGAAGAGCAGCTTCAAGGGCTGGAGGAGGCTGATATCACCAAGGTCCCATTCACTCTTGTCCCTGTGAAGAGTGAAGATGATGAAGAGAAACCAATGTTCTCACATGTTCATCAAAGACAAACTGAAGAGATGAAAACAGAAGCTGATGGAGAGGACTGTGGAGGACCAGAACCAGCCATGAAATCAGATCCAGATACACATTTACGACCAGATAAGGAAGAAATTCCTGGAGACTCTTCTGAACCTGAGACTGATGACAGTGCTGATTGGAAGGAAAACAGAAAACATCAGTCTAGTTTAAACTCTCTGAATGATGATGAAATCCCGGTCAGTGATTTAAGATGTAATACTAGTGAGAAAGAGTGTGGAGAAAAACTTGGCACCAGTGGACATCTGAAAAGACACATGAGATCTTATACAGGAAAGAGACCATTTAGCTGCTCTGTCTGTATGAAAGCTTTTAGATGGAGTGGAGAGTTACAGAGACACATGAGAGTACACACAGGAGAGAAACCATTTAGCTGCTCCGTCTGTAAGAAATTTTTCACAGACAACGGAACTCTACAGAGACACAAGAGAATTCACACCGGAGATAAACCATTTAACTGCTCAGTCTGTAAGAAGGGTTTTTCAGTGAGTGTAACTTTACAGAAACATATGAGAACCCACACAGCAGAGAAACCATTTAGCTGCTCAATCTGCAAGAAAGCATTCATAGAGAGGGGACAGTTAAATAGACACATGAGAATCCACACGGGAGAAAAACCATTTGGCTGCTCTTTCTGTAAGAAGGATTTTACAGAGAGAAGAAATTTACAGCAACATATGAGAACCCACACAGGAGAGAAACCATTTAGCTGCTCAATCTGTAAGAAAGACTTTGTACAGAGAGGAAAATTACAGATACACATGAGAATCCACACAGGAGAGAAACCATTTAGCTGCTCAGTCTGTAAGAAGGATTTTACAGAGAGAGGAAATTTACAGCAACATATGAGAACCCACACAGGAGAGAAACCATTTAGCTGCTCAATCTGTAAGAAAAACTTTGTACAGAGAGGACAATTCCAGATACACATGAGAATCCACACAGGAGAGAAACCATTTAGCTGCTCAGTCTGTAAGAAAGATTTTGGACAGAGTGGACACTTACAGATGCACACGAGAATCCACACAGGAGAGAAACCATTTAGCTGCTCAGTCTGTAAGAAAGCTTTTAGAGAGCGTGCGCATCTACATAGACACATGAAAACCCACACAGGAGAGAAACCATTAAGCTGCTCAGTCTGTAAGAAAAACTTTGGACAGAGTGAACACTTACATACACACATGAGAACCCACACAGGAGAGAAACCATTTAGCTGCTCTATCTGCAAGAAAGGTTTCATACAGATTGTACATTTAAGGAAACACATGAGAATCCATGTATTTTAGACGTGTTGAGTGGAGTTCCAGTCTGAAAGGAGAGGAAATGAATGAATTATCTAAAAGTATTATGAGATGTAATCCTGATAAAAAGTTTAAAAACCAATGATTACAATTTTAGGTTTTAAAATGCCTTAAGCGTGATGTTGACAGATCTGAAATGAAGTAATTAACTGGAATTGTTAGGAAATTGTATACAAAGCTAGCTCTCTCATAAATGGCAGCTGTTCTGTAGTCACAAGGAACAGCCACCTAACCCCGTCTCCTAGCACATTCTCCAGTCTTCACTCCTAAGTTTGAAGGGGTGTGACATCCCTGTTAGGATTGGATACTGAACTGGTGCTGTTAACGTTGCACTTTCTCTGAGACGGGCAGGGCCAACAGTAGTTTCTGTGCCCTGGTGAGTGACTGACAACGTGGAGGTTTAAGGGCAAGGCAACTTTAGTTTTATAGCACATTTCAGCAACAATGTAACGCAAAGTGTGTTACATAAAACAAAGAGCAATTAAAAACGATCATGAAAAGAAAATGGGCTATAATAGAATAATGTACAAAAATAAAAGCTACACTGTAGTATAAGACATTAATAATGATGTGATTTAATAGGTTGTAGGGACAGATTTGGAAAGGGAAGAATGAGGTGTTTTATTTTGTTATTGTGTTTTTTGAGTGTAAAATCTAAGTAAATTACAAAATGTCTTAAGTATATGGGATACATAGGTATGGATTTATTTTCATAACTGAAATACATTTTCTGGTTATTACAGAAAAAAGGTACCGTTGGGTACCGGAACGGAACTCTCCCCTTTCATGTCTTCATGTATAAAAAAAAATATTTAAATATGATCTTTCAATATGACCTGTGTGGGGGGGGGGGAAAGGAAATGGTGAGCACCCGTAATCTCCAGAAATAGCAAAGATGGCGTGTAATCGTTCGAAATACACTTTCTGTTTGACTAGCATGAACTGCCTGGGTCAGGAAGACCTAGGTGCACTCAAGAAAGAGAAGAAGTGGAGACAAGTACCGTAAAACTTCAAATAATAGCCCGGGCTTCTATTTACCCAAATCGCCGAAATGGACCGGCTTGTATTTGAGACAGGCGTCTATAAGAGACAGGCCTTTAATTGACAATAGGAGGTTACCACATTATATATATATATTTTTTTAATTCGTATTATGTAAGGGATAATGTAGAGCGAGGCGGTTGTTATAGCGAATACAACCCCGACAGGGTGATCAGGACCTCGACGCGAAGCGGAGGGGTCTTGAATCAGCCTGAAGTCCATGCGTCCATAGCAACGTAAACTACTGTAAGCTTAACTAATTAGCGTTGTTGTCCCTGCGTAGCGATCATAGACCGTATATAAATATGTAGCGATATGCGCTCACCAGATCTGCTGTCATTGCTTGAATTGGAGGACAGAAGTTGCTCCACGTTTCTCCACTTTTTGCCACAGCTGATAAATTATCCGACTTCTTTCAGCGGATTGATTGATAGTTGTCCTCCGGAGTGAACAGAACTGCGTCCATAGCAACGCTCTCTTTTGCATGGCAACGGTGTGTTATACTTAGCAGCGGTCTGTTATGAAGAAATTACAGACCGCATTCTACATTAGAATTCAACCAAGCCATGTAATAATCGTATTTAATTAATATTTATAATTAATTCAAATGTGTTTAACAAATCATTTAATGTAAGAATTGTCTTTGGCTATTGGCAGCATAAAAAAAACACAAACGAAACTGAACGGTTGCGTCTGTCACGTGAAATCAAATCAAAACACAGAACAAACGATCTGACGGGTTTTAAAAGATCAAATACAACCCGACACGAAAAAAAACAACAAAAACAGACCCGGCCTCTATTTGAGACCGGCCTTTATTTACCCAAATCTGTTGTCACACCAGGCGTTTAAAAGAGACAGGCGTCTATTTGGGACTCGGCTATTATTTGAAGTTTTACGGTAGTAAGGAATAGAATTAATAATAAAACCAGTATAAGGTAATTCTTACAACCCCAAATCAGAAAAATTTGGGACAGTATGGAAAACACAAATAACTTTTATTTTTTATTTTAATAAAACTTTATATGGTCATTATTTCAACAGAGAAAACAATATATACAGTGTATATATATATATATATATATATATATATATATATATATATATTTTTGAACAGAGAAAACAAATATATATATATCATATGACCTAATATGCTAAGAAAATAAATTCAAATGTGCTTCAGGATTCCTAAATCAGAAATAGGGTTATTTCACTAGTGAATTGCTATTGAACGCCAAGCTGTCTGCATTTTAACCGTGTTTAATCCAGCTGCTAGCTAGCGGTAGGCTAACATTACCTGCTGTTGAGTGTAGTGTTAACTAGGGTCACGCATTTCTGTTTCCTGTGAAACAGTCGAATGGTGGCTAGAACGGTTCCGGGTGAATATGGAATGGATTAATCTGCGTTATTTTTTTTAATGCACTATTTTTTTCTCTGATTAATTAATCGAAATGAACGCGTTATTTTGACAGCCCTACTAGATTCAGTTATCTATTCGATCGACTATCGCCTGTAGTCAGTTCATGTGTACGGGACAGCTCGGTTTACTTGTTAACATGTAACTGTTGCAAATAAATCTGCATGCAGTGAACTTCGGCAATCTCTGGTGTCTTTACGGAGTCCTCGTCTGACAATTTCTTCTATACTGAAGCCGCTGTGGGCCTTACGCAGTCAGTAAGTAATAACTTTACTATTTCATACATAGGCCCTACTTTTTGTATTGCTCATATTTCTTTGTTATATTGTGTAGTTGTAGAGAGTAAATCTTTTACATTTTGCTTATTTGATGATTTCCTAAGTATGAAGTTCTGTGATCTCACCAACCTTATTAAAGTACCAACTGCTGTGCACTGTGCACATGTCCAAAGAATGCCTCTAAAACCCGAATAATACCGGAATATTCCCCATCTTAATCGGAAAAAGACCTTATTCGAAATGTCCAACAGGAATATTTTGTTTACATGACTTGTATCAAATTCGGAATATGAAAATATTCCGAATAATAGTGGAGTATTGGTGTGCTTGTAAACATACTCATTGTTTCCAGCAGGACCGTTTCTAGGATTTCAGGATGTTCGGGGCTTAGCCCGGACCTGTTTAAATGAACCGAATGCAATGCAAAACGGTGATTGGCCCAACTTGTTAGTGGCCAGTGTATGTTCATTTTAGCTTCCAGTTTGTAGATGTTAGTTAGATGGCACCAGCATTTGGCCTAATCATAACAGACCTGGCAACCCAAAGGCCAAGGTTTTGGTTCCACATTTGTGTGATGACTTGTGATGTGGGGGGTGTGGGGGTCCTCCCCCAGAAACTTTTGAGCGTTAAATACTTAATTTCCTGCATTTCTACCTTTTTCTGCTGTCAGCCAACACCTATACCAAAAATTGAGATGGATAAATATTTTAACACACTAACACTAGCCTTACTAAACATCAGGGGCCTCATTTATAAACGTTGCGTACGCACGAAAAGCTTGCGTACGCTGGTTGTCACGGACACTTTGTGATGTATAAAGAAAAACTTGACGTGAGAATGTGCAGGCCGTCCGCAAACTGTTGAGCAGTCGTGAGTGTGCGGACCGTCCGCAAAGTCTTATTTGGCTCTGTAACGTGGCGAATTCTAAGTTAAAAGTGCTGAAAATCACCAAACATTACAAAATAAAGTTTCCACTTCACTTACTGGCATATGTCTGTGACGTCTATGAAAAAACATATTTATATCCGCTGATACTCCATAAAAGTTTGATCATTTATGGCTAATGTTTCACATCTTTCACACTGTTAACTGTTTAATCTGCAGGCTACTTAACATCTGTTAAACATGAGGACGGGAAATGAATGATAAATCCACTTAGAAAATACTTTCAGTCATCCTCTGTATCTCCCATAGATGAAATACATACTCACTGTGCAACAAAAATATCGGCATTGAAAAATGTAATAGCCTATATTAAATTTTTCCGTGGCAATCTTTTTGTTAGTGTCTGTAAGTCTGTAGTTACTGAGGCTCAGACATCCATGGCGCACGGGATGCGGGACGCACGGTTCCATCTCCCCAGGAGCAAACGCTGTGTCGGGCGGGCAAACTCATGTGATGCGTAATTGATCCCGTGGATGATTTGTAGGCTATTCAGTGAACAAGGTGTACCCGGCGCACCAAACACTGGGCCGTCTTGACTGTCTTGATTCTGCACATACTTCTGTTACTGTAATTCTATTTACTATTTCATCCATGTGTGGCGCAGCAGATCCATGCACACTGTCACCTGCCTTGGAGACGGTGGCCTCGCTAATCTCTCTGATTCGGTTCTCTCTCGTGCTCTAGCCTACTAACACTTAAAATAAATGGCATTACATCGGTGGGTTTAAACTGCTTATTGTGTGTCACTTGGACTGACACTGAGATGCATGTTGTTCTGTAACTGGTGTGGCGCTGCCTCTATTCTTTTGATTTCCGCTTTGACATTAGACATTGTTTTTTTAATTTCTGCCATTCACTGCCTGGTCAACATTTGCCACTCTGGGCATTTTCTTTTATTGCTTATCCGAGATGACAAACCTCCACAGAAAAACATTTCTCGCCTCCACTTCCGCGATCAGCACCTAAACCCTATGCCTAAACGTCGGTGAAGTTTTTTTCCGTCTGCAGCGGGATAACACGTTCTGATTGGACGAAGAATGACGTCGGCATTCATAGTAATTTCCATATTCATTTATGGGAGGAGGCAAGGCGGGGTCAGTGGCTCATTCATGTGCGCTCAATTTCACGTTGATTGTGATGTATAAAGGAAAGGTGCGCAGGACCTGGCGTACGCCCGGTTTTATACATCTGAATATTTCTGTGCGTAGGTACTTTTCAAGTTTTTGGTCGTACGCCATCTTCTGGTATGAAAGCTGTGCAATCTTTTATACATGAGGCCCCAGGTCTTTGGCAGGAAAATCATTTTTAATCAATGATTTTATTATTAAGCACAATCTTGATTTTATGTTTTTAACTGAAATTTGGTTGGACCATAATAACAGTGGTGCTGTTCTCATTGAGTCAGCTCCCCCTAACTTCAGTTTTATGAGTGAGCATAGAGTGAATAAGAAAGGAGGTGGAGTAGCCATTTTGTATAATGACTCATTCCATTGTACTCAAATACCTTATGGAAATTTTCCTTCTTTTGAATATGTGACTCTTCAGCTAAAGTCCTCCCCTCAAGCTATATTTCAAAATATCTACAGACCACCGAAATACTGTGCAGCTTTCTTTGATGACTTTACTGAACTGCTGTCTATAATCTGTATTAACTTTGACTGTGTAATTATTGCTGTTGATTTTAACATTCATGTGGACAACCTGCAGGATAGAGGGACCAAAGAACTGTGTTGTGTTTTTGAAAACTATGGACTGATTCAGCATGTGACGGAACCCACGCACAATAAGGGGCACACTCTGGACTTGATTATCTCCAAGGGTTTGAACATTTCGTGGTTGTGGAGACTGACGTTTCTCTCTCTGATCATTCATGTGTTTTCTTTAACAGCACTATCTCTGTGCACAAAAGTGTCCAAACTAAGGTAATCAGAAAACGGTATATCACTGAAAACACCAGTGAAACATTCATTCAGCTTTTCTCCTCCGCACCCAGGGCTGGACTGGCCATCGGGCATACCGGTCATTTTCCCGGTGGGCCAACGCACTTTTGGGCCGAATCGCCGATATAATTTATAGGCCTTTGTTTAATTTTTTTATTTTTTTGGGCCGCGCCGGCCCATAGATAACTGACAGCGGCCAATTCGGTAATTGTACAAAAGTCCGTCTGTCAGGACTGATTTTGGCTGCATGCCGGGGGGTAGCGCGGACACGCGCCTTACTGCGAGCGGGCACACGCGCCACACGGAGAGAAAAGTGGGAGAAAGAGAAAAGAGACTGTGTGCGTCCAGAGGATAATCAGTTGAGCTCGCGTGTGGGCGTCTTTGAGAACTGTAAGTCCATAGCTTACGTTGTCAGTTCATTTGGGCCTGTTGTTGTATTGGTCTGTAGTTCTTTTACATTGAAGTAAGTTAGCTGGTAATGATGTTTGTGTTAATCACCTGTTAGCTAGTTTGCACGTGGCTGTTGATTTATAATGCAGATTGTTGGAAGCTCTTGCTCACGTTTGTATTTAGCTACATTATTGTATTATTATTGTATTGTATTATGCTGCAGTAGTTACATTACATTGATATAGTGTAATTAATAGTGGGTTTGTTGTTGTTTGCTAGCCTATATGTATACTTCATATGCATTGTGTATGGTAGCCTTCACAATGTTATTTGTTTCTTTGCAGAACCACACACAAATACACAGCCATAGCAGAGCTACCCACGCCCATTTTGTACTGTTGCCTTATGTAATAAAGCGTCAAGAGCGATAATTGTCTCCGTCCGTGTTTTAACTGACATCCGTGGGGCGAAGTTGGAAACCGGAATCAGCTCAACTACAGTCCTAAGCTAGACCTAACCCAATCAAATCCAGGAACACCCTTCCCCACTCCCGGCCCTGAGACACGAGCTGTAAACGTTATAATATGCTGGAAGTTTAGCATCCACGTTAAAACGGACAAACGACCACGGAACCCCATACGCAATCGATGTGTACAGAAATTACGGGAGAAAAAATTAAGTATAGGCGAATGCCTCAAAATGTGCCAACCTGTCTGACATGTTTGGGGCTGTAGTAGCTGCTTCAACATCAGCATTAGGCTACCCGAAGTAGAGAAAGGAGGAGAGGTGGCTGGCTATACAGAGAAGCAGAAACAACATCATGATGACAGGGAAGAGGCCGAGGAGGAGGAGAGCGACCATGACAGGGCCACGGGAGAGGTAGGGAGGAACAGATGGAAGAGAGAGTAGGCCTAGTTGACGACGGTAAGAAGTACGTGAATTAACAGGTTGTGTGTGTGTGTGTGTGCGCGCGCCTCACGTGATAATGACAACAAGCAGTTTGGTAGTAACATTAAAGTTAGTGGCTGTCAGGTAACCTAACTGTTTAAGGGTTGGCCTGTTGGGTAGCTGAAGTCTGTGATCTATACAGCCTGTTCTACTAGGCTCATGTATACTATGTATACAGCCTGTTCTACTAGGCTCATGTATACTATGTAACAGTCTGTTCTACTAGGCTCATGTATACTATGTATACAGCCTGTTCTACTAGGCTCATGTATACTATGTAAGCAGCCTGTTCTACTAGGCTCATGTATGCTATGTACAGCCTGTTCTACTAGGCTCATGTATACAGCCTGTTCTACTAGGCTCATGTATACTATGTACAGCCTGTTCTACTAGGCTCATGTATACTATGTGTACAGCCTGTTCTACTAGGCTCATGTATGCTATGTACAGCCTGTTCTACTAGGCTCATGTATACTATGTATACAGCCTGTTCTACTAGGCTCATGTATACTATGTATACAGCCTGTTCTACTAGGCTCATGTACTTTGTTCACAAAGAACGACAAAAAGTTGTTACAGTCCTCTTGTGTGTACACCGGCACAAAAGGAGCTGAAGGTGCAGTAAGATTCTCAATGGTGTCAAACAAGACTTTTTGATTTTTCTTATTTCCTGACACAAGGTTAGAAAAATAAGATGAGCGAGCCTGCTTCATCAATTCATTCAGATCCAGCATCATGTCTTTTAAATGGAGTCCATGCACCTCTAATTTAGTGGCTTTCCACAGGCGCTCTGTCTTCCGACATTTTCTACTAAAACTACAGATGTTATCATTTATCCAAGGGAGGGCCTTTTTCTGTAACCCAGAAATCTTTTTAACAGGCGCTACCATATCCAAAACTGACAGACAGTGGTTGTTGAAACTTTCCACAAATGAATCAACATCATCACATTCAATAAAGGAGCGAGAGTCAAAAGAGGCAGAGAAATCACTAGGTGTTTTCTCACTAATGATGCGTTTTTGTGTTACCACGTTGCAAAATGTCGGAAGACAGGCGCTCTGTCTTCCGACATTTTCTACTAAAACTACAGATGTTATCATTTATCCAAGGGAGGGCCTTTTTCTGTAACCCAGAAATCTTTTTAACAGGCGCTACCATATCCAAAACTGACAGACAGTGGTTGTTGAAACTTTCCACAAATGAATCAACATCATCACATTCAATAAAGGAGCGAGAGTCAAAAGAGGCAGAGAAATCACTAGGTGTTTTCTCACTAATGATGCGTTTTTGTGTTACCACGTTGCAAACAGTAGGCATTGTGATAAGTGACAAATTAAAAGAAATACAGCAGTGGTCACTAATTTGAAAATCGTCAACACTCAGATTATCAATGTTTAGGCCATAAGAGAAACCCAGATCTAACGTGTGGCCTTTTTTATGCGTGGGGCCGGAAACATGCTGTACAAAATTGTACTAGGCTCATGTATACTATATATACAGCCTGTTCTACTAGGCTCATGTATACTATGTACAGCCCGTTCTACTAGGCTCATGTATACTATGTATACAGCTGTCTCTCTACATTGCCCAGAGATTTAAGCTAAATGAATTATACCTTATCTTAGCTGACATTTCTCTCTGTTTCTCACTCTTTTAAAGGTTACCTCGTTAGAGTAAATCTTTCTTGTTCATTGGTGTGGGCCAAGGCAACATTTTGATTGACTCTCCTGACAATACACTTGTATACTTAAATGTTGTTAAATAATTTGAAATTATACTTTAAACTTTATCTTTGGCAATGACTTGCACTTGAGTATGGACATTGTGTAGGCTACCCTATGGCCTCCAGGTCGCCAATCAAAAGTGAGTGAGTACACTGCTTCTCTTTTCCAGGGCATGTACTACTCCCAGCTTTATTGTAGCTTTTGGGAAGGGTTATGGTTATGGTTATTGTAGTTAGCAGACACTTTTGTCTAAAGCGACAAAATATGAATCTTACAATGGTTAAAATTAACAGTAAAACGTTTTTAAAAGTTGCTAAGCCAATATTAAGCAAAATAGTAATAATAACAATAATGGCAATACAATATCAATTATCAATAATAATAATAAAAAATACCATAAATATACAAATCATAACTAAGAATGAAGTGATTATTTAAGTGTAAGATCAACAGATATTTCTTGAGACCTCTTGAAGGATCCAAAACTATCACATGAACGCAGAACACTAGGCAACTCGTATCATAGAATGGACGCATATTTTAAGAGGACTGTCTGCAGGGAATGTCTCTGACCAATCACGGTGGGTGTGGGCCGCCTGGGCCAAAAATGCCCGGGACGATTTTTTGTCCCAGTCCAGCCCTGTCCACACCCGCCCTCTCTGGGGTCTCAGTCAATGAGCTTGTAGATAATTTCAATTTTAAAATTACAAATGTTATTGATGCCATTGCTCCCACTAAGGTCAAAGCTGTCTCTAGTAAGAAAATATCTCCATGGAGAAATGTCATACGGGTAAGAACAGAAAAAACGAAAAGCTGAACACAGGTGGCGAAAAACTAATCTCCAGGTCCACTATGACACCTATAAATACAGACTTCACATTTATAATTTGGAACTGAGGAATGCTAGGTGGTCCTTCTTCTCCGACATTATCGCCAGAAACAATAATAATTCACGTGCTCTGTTTGCAGCCGAAATGGGTTTCCTCAGGAGGGTGGCTGGCGTCTCCCTTAGAGATAGGGTGAGAAGCTCAGTCATCCGTGAGGAGCTCGGAGTAGAGTTGCTGCTCCTTCACGTCGAAAGGAGCCAGTTGAGGTGGTTCGGGCATCTGGTAAGGATGCCCCCTGGGCCCCTCCCTAGGGAGGCGTTCCAGGCACGGCCAGCTGGGAGGAGACCTCGGGGAAAACCCAGGACTAGGTGGAGGGATTACATCTCCAGCCTGGCCTGGGAATGCCTCGGGATCCCCCAGTCAGATCTGGTTAATGTGGCTCAGGAAAGGGAAGTTTGGGGTTCCCTTGCTGGAGCTGCTCCCCCCGCGACCCGGATAAAGCATGGATAAACGAACGGCGATGGATGGATGGTGCTCTGTTTGCTGCTGTTGATAGGTTAACAAACCCTCCAGTACCAGTACAATCTGAACTTTTATCTACCAAGGCCTGCAATGATTTTGCCTCCTTTTTCGAAGACAAAATTCAGAAAATTAGACTAACTGTCAGTGCCTCCATATCAAGTATGGGATATTTGTTGCCACACTGTCCAGGCAAAACAAATTCCAATATCACACAATTTCATATGATCAACCAAAAAAACCTGGAGGTCATTATACAACATCTGAAAACCTCCTCCTGTTGCCTTGATTTTCTACCAACAGGCCTTTTCAAAAATGTTTCAAATTGTATGTCTTCTTATCTTTTACAAATTGTAAACACGTCTCTACTCTCAGGTATCTTCCCAAAGGCCCTGAAAACTGCAGTCATCAAGCCACTTTTAACAACCTAGACACGGCACTACTGAGCAACTATAGGCCGATATCTAACCTTCCATTCTTAAGTAAAATCATTGAAAAAGCGGTTTTTCAACAACTCCACCTTTTCTTGTCACTAAACAATGGTTTTGATGTCTTCCAGTCGGGTTTTCAACCAGACCACAGCACATAGACAGCTCTTGTTAAAGTATTTAATGACATCCACTTAAACACAGATAGTGGCAAAACTGCAGTCTTAGTATTACTTGATCTCAGTGCTGCATTTGACACGGTCGACCATGACATATTACTACACCGACTGGAAAACTTGGTTGGCTCAGTCCTAAACTGGTTATAATCCTATTTAAAGAATAGGGACTACTATGTATCTATAGGTAATTATACATCTGAGCATACAAATATGACGTGCGGATTTCCCCAAGGCTCCGTTCTGGGGCCTCTTCTGTTTAACATCTACATGCTTCCACTGGCTCAGATTATGGAAAACAAGAAAATAAGTTACCACAGTTATGTAGACGACACAAATTTACATAACCTTATCGCCAGGAGACTATAGTCCTATACAAACACTGACTAAGTGCATTGAACAAATTAACGACTGGATGTCCCAGAACTTTCTTAAATTAAATGAAGAAAAAAACTGAGGTGGTTGTTTTCGGAGCAAAAGAGGAACGATTAAAAGTCAGCGCTCAGCTTCAAATGACAATGTTGAAAACAACAAAGCCAGAGATCTAGGTGTAATTATGGACTCAGACCTGAATTTCAACAGCCACATTAAGACAATTACAAAGTCATCCTATTATCACTTTAAGAATATATCAAGGGTAAAGGTACTTATGTCTCAGCAGGACTTGGAAAAACTTGTCCATGTTTTTATCTTCAGTAGACTTGACTACTGTAACGGTGTCTTTTACAGGTCTCCCTAAAAAATCAATCAGACAGCTGCAGCTGATTCAGAACGCTGCTGCTCGAGTCCTCACTAAGACCAAGAAAGTGGATCACATCACTCCAGTTCTGAAGTCTTTACACTGGCTTCCTGTGCCTCAGAGAGTTGATTTCAAAATACTTTTGCTGGTTTATAAATCATTAAACGGTTTAGGTCCAAAAGACATTTCTGACCTGCTAGTAAACTACGAACCACCCAGACCTCCCAGGTCGTCTGGGACAGGTCAGCTTTCTGTTCCCAGGGTCAGAACTAAACAGGGAGAAGCAGCATTTAGTTTCTATGCTCCACATATTTGGAACCAACGTCCAGAAAATTGCAGGTCCGCTGCAACTCTCAGTTCTTTTAAATCAAGGCTGAAGACCTTTCTTTTTGATGTTGCCTTTCGTTAAATAACTATCCATTTCTTATATTTTCATTGCTTATTTTATCTGCTTTTATATTTTTAACTGTTTTTAACTGCTCTTTAATGTTTAATTTCTTATACTGCACTGTAACTTTTATTCTTGTATTTCAATTGTCTTCATGTAAAGCATTTTGAATTGCCCTGTTGCTGAAAAGTGCTATACAAATAAAGCTGCCTTTCCTTGCCTATAATGTGCATATGCCAATTATTCACCTCAATTATACATTATTTTTATTTTAAGTAATTAATAAGCCCTGGACTGTAATATTAGAGATGTGTTTGAGCAAGATTTCTGCTCATATGTAAAACTTAGTGCACATTGAAAATATAACTCATCCCATCTGTGTTCTCTGAGATTTGGAAGAGTTGTGAAATTTTGAGAAAGTTAAATAGGCTATTACAAAAAAAACGTCACTATATTTAAGAAAACAATATACCTGCACCATAGTCTGCTGTGCATTACATGATTCCTCTGCTGTAATGGTAGGTCTCAGACGTTCTGACACACACAGAGGCGTTATAAGACAAAGCTTACGAAAGTAATAATAATAATACATTTAATTTATATAGTGCTTTTCATAGACTCAAAGTCGCTGTGGCTCTAAGTGGCTGTACGCTGTTCTACCGGAAAACCGAAACTACGGCAAAAATACACAGAGCTCAAACGCGACACATCTGCCGCAGCATGCCCACTTGCGCATCTCTATTTTTACAGCGAGAGTGGACACTAGGCGAAGCACAGGTCTGCTTCAGAGCGCTGTGTGTTTGAGTCTTAACCATAGACCAGTGGCGGTTTTACACGGAGGCCGGGGGAGGCCCGTGCCTCCCTGGAAATGTCCCTGGCCACCCCTGTGGCCCCCCCGTGCTGACCAAATAAAAAATTATGAATTTATAACTATTTTACACGCGAGCGCTAAAAGCGGAACTAATGCAACGCTCTACACGGCAACGTTCTACACGGGTAAATTAGAGTGGCGCACCCAAAAACTGTATCCTGCCCTCTCTGCATGCCTGCAACGTGTGGTGCTGCTTCGGTGAATGAGAGCTCAGCAACTACTATTTGCGAGAGGAGCTACGATTTGCAGGAGTCGAAGGTAAGCAAAACGATTTAATATCATAAGTGACTTGTTGTTCTTGCACATAGCCTACATGTTCCTTTTGTTCCTCACACATAAATCAAATCAAGTTTTTAAATGTCTGGTCTCAATGTGTTTAGAAATGTAATCATATCCAGGGATGTAGTGGAGGCTAAACGCACGTAAACGCCGTTTACGCACCTCCCAAAATTCGGAAATAGCGTTTACCCACCTCCAAAGTGCGTTTATCCACCTCTAAATTGTGTTTATCCACCTCTAAATAGCCTATAGTTCCTAAGCCATTTTAAATCAAGCTTATGTCGTTTTAGTTTCATATTTTTCATTATTAGTTTCATAGATTGTTAAACCTAAGACGAAGTCTTTCATATTGCGCTGCTTACTGTCAGTGTTGACCAATCTCTTGCGGTGTTTGTTAAAGCCCACAACGTTGCCTTCCAGGCACTAGGATTAGGCAACAGTTAGGTGCCTTGAATTAAGTCAATGGTCGCAGCGCTGCCTTGAAGTCAACGTTGGGGGCTTAAAACACCATCGAGCATCTCTTGCGTAGAGAGCAGGAAGCAGCAGACTGCATCAAGATTCATCAGTTCTCTTAATACATCCATGGTCACTAGCCCAAACTAGCCTACATGTCTCATGTAATAAATTGTAAAAATAGATGTCCGGCAATTTTTTAAGCGCCGTCAAGACAGCAGCCCTCCTCCTGATGCCAGCAAACGGCCTCGGCTACAAGCCCAAAGTGAGTGAGCTCGAAAAACAGTATTAAACTTCATGTTTTTTAGGTTAATTTGGTTCACTGTAGATTCATGCCACTGACTCAACAAGTCACCTCTACCTGTTCCCATTAGCCCATGTTACAAGTAAAGTTCAGGATACATTATCAGATAAATAACTGGATGTAATTATGCATTCTCTGACATTTAAACCACTGGGAGTTTGTGACAACAAGCTCTCTTTGCTAGTCACCTAGCTAGTTAATGTTATCGCTATAGCCGTTCGCGGTTTTGCGGGTACGGTAAACGTTTCTATGGAAACGGCGAGTTGAACCAATCAACTCGCCGACTATGGGTAGTGTAGTTTTTCTCCATAAGATTGCGGCTAAAAACATGTTTTTCTAGTAACAAGGTTGATTTCATGCAGACCTCTAGCTTCTACAGGAGCAGAAACAAAATGAGACATTTGAGGATGTCATCCTGGGCTTTTGGGAAACACTGATCCACATTTTTCTGACATATTGTACCAAACAACTAATCGATTAATCGAGAAAATATTCAACAGATTAATCGACTATGAAAATAATCCCAAATCCCTAATCATTATGTACAAGTGCATTGCATTGGCAGCCCTGGATATAAGCCTCCCTCTCTAGTCTATCTCTTAAATATGTTTGTTCTCTCTGTTTTGTCATTTAGTAAACTTTATAGATTTCAACCCTATTATTCCTTCTCGAGTCTCTTTAACAAGAGCTTAGATTAATGTATGAATTGAATAGTGATTGTGTGACCTATGATGAGGAAACAACCAGTGATACCCTTGGTAGTACCATCAAATGATAGCCTATAGCGATGTCATCAGGATACACATACACCGGTAGGCAGTGGCCCACCTTAAAAGGTGACCACGTCGTGGTCCACCAGAATTTATAGTTTACCCACCTCTTTTTTTACCACTACACCTCTGATCATATCTAAGCAAACTCATCGAAGCAGAAGCAAATATCCAAATGTTGGTAGGCTATCCTTGCTAGGTCTACACAGTGTTGTGATGTTAACCACGTAACTTCATCCGTCTTGGCTGATCTAACTAACACTAATATTGTAACTAATATTGTAACTGAAATATGTATGATCCTATGATGAGCGATTGCTTACTTCCCTTTCACTCTTAAAAACTTACTGGAAAAAAATGTGTATAAAAAGGTATATGTAGTGTATGTTTGTTTAGTGAGCATTCATGCTGTCATTCTTCCCTAATGTGAACTATGGTGGAAATGTGCTGTCCTAAATGGACTTGCCCATATATGTTGTAAAGCCTTTTTTTGTACACCTGCTCATCAACTGACAGTGAAGTGCAGACAGACACACACACACAGACACCTGTAATATTCTTGTGTTAATGTTGTTGCTGATATCCATCAGTGTTGTTCATATTGCTACATTGTGTTGACGTGATTGTTGCTTTTAAACGAATGTTAACTTAATGTTTATTGTCTGCATCCTATTGGACACCTGGATGTTAATGTGTAACACGTTTCCCTGTTTATGTGCTTTAGCAATACTGTGTGTCAATATGGTAATGCTAGTAAAGCCTCTTTGAATTGAATTGAATTTCTTTTCTGACTTGGTTTATTTTACCTAAATGGATACAGGGTAGTGTGTTTTGTTTATAAATCACTCAAAGTTTTCTTTCTTAAAACAAAATGTGGAATCAACTGTCCACAGTCGTGGGGCTTCCATAAATAGGAAATGGCACATTGTTGTACCCTTTGTTGTATCCTGGAGTTTTGTTCACATTAATTATGAACCCTGTATTTGTACCCTGTACTTTTTAATTTCTTTAAATTTATTTATTTTTTCATTTTTATGGCACTATCTCTCTTGCACCTGCACTCTTGTACAAAATACGTGTTATAATAAATGTCATATGATTTTAAAGTAAAATAAAGTTTATAATCTTTGAATATAATGTGTTGCCAGTTTTTTATGTGTGCCCCCCTGATTAAACACTGGCCCCTCCTTGGCCCCCCTAGTAAAATGTGTCTAGAACCGCCACTGCCATAGACTGCAAAAATAACGGGAACTTCAAATAAAATCATTAGTATTGCGCTCCTAAACTTTGTGTTGATGGCTACAATGTATTAGACTGATGTTATGCTTCTGCCGCCAGGTTGTACCTTTGAGTAAGATGGGGGGTTTTGAAGCTCAAGTAGAAGAACAAGAAAGATAACTACAGAGCATACAAAGCGCATTGATAATAATACACAATACACCAATATAGCAGATGTTGCGACGTAAGATTACAGGAATGCATGTAGTAATGTTCTACACCATTGTCCACCGCTCTGCCCAGAGCTTCAGAGAGCCGGAGATAAGAGCAGGCTGGTGGTTGTAGGATAGCAAATTAACCAACAATGTAAAGATCAACAAGCCACTGATATGTTATTATTATATTATTATTATATTTAAATTATTACTTTTGTCTTAAATTCACCAGCCGTTTTCATATTATACCAACATTTGCAGCATTCTGAGCGTTTTTGGTGAGGTAAAAAAGAAAACAGAATAGTTTTATTCTCCCCGAAACAAGTTTCCTTTTATTTTTAAAGAAGTATACCAAAAATAAAAAATCACACTGTTTCTCGTAACTTCATTACAACAAAAATAAACAAGACATTGCAACTTTTGTCGCATTTGTTTACAAAAGCTGCCGCAAATTCAGGCATTTTTGGCCGCAACAATCTCAAAAAAATGCCACAAAATCCTGGAGGGCCTGACAAATTCATCTTTTGAGTCCCAACAGCTACATTAACTTCATAATCCAATTTTTTAAGACATGTCAAAACCATATAATTCAAGCAGTTTTCCTGAATCCCGAAACTTGCCCCAATTGTCCTAATTGGATGTTGCTGAGGTTAAAGATGCCATATTATGCTAATTTTCAGGTTTATAATTATTTTTTAAGGTTGTACCAGAATAGGTTTACAGGGTTTCATTTTCAAAAAACACCATATTTTTGTTGTACTGCACAGCTCTTTCTCTCACTGGTGCAGCTTCTCTTTTCACCTTGTGTTCAGGTCTCTGTTTTAGCTGACAGAGTGAATCATCTTTCCTTCTGTACTCTTTGATTCCACTCGCACATGCTCAGTAGCTCAGATTGTAGATCATGTCAGTTAGCCCCATAGACAGTAAAAGAAAGGTTGTTTCTCCAACTTTGGTCAGTTACAAGGCAGGATTAGCTTGGAGACTTCTTCTAAACAAGGGCGCACATCTAAGTACTTATTTTGTTGATTATGGTGAACTTGTGTGTGTTGTAGCAGTGCTTTGCCATTGAGAACGAGCTAGCATGCTAATTCTAGCGCTAGCATGCTAACGGTTGTGTTTAGCCCGTCGTTTTGGCTAGTTACGTAAAAAGCCGTGCAGATTTTGAACAGCTCACCCGGAGACTGAAGGCAGGACACATTCAGAAACCCGTATCTCACTCAAAACAGCAAGGATAGATTATATAAATTTAAAAATATAAAAATAAATTATTTTGGTGCGGAGTTTTGAAATTCACGTTTTACATGTTCTTATCTGTGTACTACTTAGGTCTGTTTGCAATAAATATTTGCATACACACTGCATTCTGTTTCAGTTATCACAGTTTTGAATGTCATGATGTTCAGAAACTGTTGTAGGGAGCAGGGGATAATAGGATCCAAACGCAGAGAGCAGGGGTCCGTTTCAGGTAGGAGGTTCAACAAACTCTGAGTCTGAGCCTGACTTCTGAGTTGATTTATCCTGAGATGGGAAACTCTGAGTCTGAGCCTGACCTCTAAGTTGATTTATCCTGAGATGGGAAACTGAGTTTTCGGTTTCACAACAGCTGATTAGAGTTGGTTCAATCAACTCGGAGTAGGTTGACTCAGGGCTTACGTGCGTGCACCAAAGACAGCATGAATGGAGCCATGATACTACGATTCACCATGGCAACAAAGAAACGGGTCAGCGGAAACACTCATGCGCACATATTCGAGTTTGAACATGTATTTCGTTAAAAAAGCAACACAGTGGCTGCTGTAAAAGAGAGAGAATTTGCGTGGGAGAAAATTGCTGCTAGAGTAAATGCGTATATTCCAATATAATGTATATCATATTTAATCATAAGTATAGCTAATATTACTGAAAATCTATTTCATTTAGGTGCAATACTGCGGGCGAAAACGTCCTAGGCCTACTAATCTCATTCTGCAGCACCATAATTAACAGAATTATAGTTCATAATCTTTTATTTCAAGGGTTTACATCATTTACCTGCAACACTGTGGAACTCCTTTTTAATGGATATTACTGGTTTGACACCAAAGTTGTAAAGAAAACTGTAATGCAACACAAAGAATGTGCTGGGATGTAGAGCATGTCCACGATGGGTAACATTAGTGATATGAGGACAGAGAAGGTTATGTAGGCTACATAACTGATAGACTGGGAAGAAAAACCATACCGCTCAAATAGGAAGTTATCTGGAAATGAAAATGCGTCAGGGCCTCAATATCATCTCCCAACGTATGTTTAACTCCCTGGGAAGTAATACAGCATCTTCATCAACGGTATCGTTGACAAAAGGAAATGCGAAGTTTTGAGAAAAAACAATGTTTTAAAGTCTGCCTAACCGTTAATAAACCAACGATGTTTTTGTTTTTATCCATGCCGATATAACAAACTGCGCTAAAATGCGCCTGATACAGACTGAATAAATGATTGACAATCCCTCCAGAAAAACGTGATTACGGTATGCAATCGCATAATTCAATGCATAATCATCCAAAGTCTGCATATTTATGCGGGGGCCATTTTTTCAAATAGGCCGCATTTTCGCCGCATAAATTGCCGTTTTCCGTGCATGATTTCATAATCCCCGCATTTGTGTCGCAAAACAGTCACTTATCTCAGCAGAAAGTTGAAAAATGTTGCGTTTACTCCACACCAGAGCAGCCATTTCCCCCTGTTGCCATGGGAACGTTATGAAGTGACGTAATTTTGCCTAGTGAGAACACGGTGTTGGGGGAATCACTTTTTTTTTCTCTTTTTCATCAAACTGCAGTTTTTTGCAAGTTCTCGCAATTTTTGCAAGTTCCCGCAATTTCATTGCATAAAATTGCATAAATATCCCGCATATTCCATTGCATTTTTTAAGAAAACCTGCCGCATAATCAAGGATTTTTGCCCGCAACAATCACAAAAAAACTCAGTGTTTTTCTGGAGGGTCTGGAATGAGGAAATGAAGAGCGCTGTGTCAGAGGGAGGAGCGTTAATTCTCTTCATACATCCATGAGGAGGAGTCTGAGAGAAACTCAAGGTTTCTTGAAGAAAACCTGCTCCCGACCAGGTTAGGTTCACAGGCTCAGTTACCATAGTAACTGACTCTGAGGTTAAGTTACCTCCCTTACGTTACCTCCCTTTCTGAAACGGAAAACCCAGAGTTTCCCTCATCTCAGGCTTAACAAACTCAGAGTTTCAACTAAACCTGCCTTCTGAAACGGACCCCAGGCAGGCAGGCGATAGTTGAAGTTGAGGATTTATATCACAAAAAAAAAAAAAAAGGTTCAAACCAAAGAGTAGTCCCAGAAGCCGTCTGGCGAGTGACGAAAAAACAAAGAACAGGATAACTAACAGAAACTGAGAGACGGCAAGGTAACTCCACATGCGAACAGACACAAAATGATCTGACAAGGAACATAGGAAACCATCCATCCATCTATCCATCCATCCATCTTCATCCGCTTTTCCGTATCGGGTCGCGGGGGGAGCAGCTCCAGCAGGGTACCCCAAACTTCCAAAGTCGAGGCCCCTGACCTTCACCACCACCCGTGTGGCAGCGCACCTGACCCCAGCGGTTCCTCCCACAGGTGGTGGGCCCATGGGTTGGAGAGAGAGGTGCCACGTAGCTTTTTCGGGCTCTCTATCTCTTCCTTGTTCTAGCATAGGGTTTTTGAACCATTCTTCGTCTGGCCCCTCACCTGAGACCACTTTGCCATGGGAGACCCTACCAGGAGCACAAAGCTACAGACAATACAGCCCTCAGGTTCATAGGGACACACAAACCTCTCCACCACGATAAGGTGATGGTTCCCAGAGAGGAACATAGGAAACACAGGGGCTAAATAAACTAGGTAACGAGCAAACACAGGACAGGTGACACCAGGGCTGGGGAACAGGTGGAAAACATCAGGTAATCACAAGGGCGGGAAAGCACAGGAAGTAAAACTAGACATCACAAGGGGAAACGGACAACCTTCAAAATAAAACAGGAAATGGGAAAAAACACAGAAAACATGACACCAACTAAATACAGAGACTTGACGCCACATAAGACAACACAACCATAACAGAAACACTCTTTGTTAACAAAAATCTGTCTTTATTGCCCAATAAAGTAAACATAATGGGCCAAAACAACACATATAGTATGTTACAGAACCATTATCAACTACTAGAACCATAACTTAAATCAGAATCAATTCATTGGTCAGGTTTGCGCAAACAAACAAGGAATTTGACTGCGGTTAATCTTTGCTCTCAAAGTACAACACGCACTTAACATATAAGAATAAAAACAGAAATGACATTATTCTGTATACTGTATAATAACAATATTGTAATCGTAAGATTGAAAATATACATGAGGTAGATGAGCAGAACAGGGTTGATTGACTGATCAGTGTAAGGGTGGGGGCTATTTGTAAGTATTCAGCAGAGTGTCTTTGTGTTGGCTGGTTTTGGCGAACAGTGCCCTGTATCGCCTACCAGAGGGAAGGCAATAAATGTCAGACATTAAAAAAAAGGCACTCAAATGCATAAAACCTAAAAACAAACTGTGCAAATGGCAACCACAAAAACTACAGCTTATCTATCATCTTTTCAAAGAGGCACAAGAGCCTCTCTGTCTTAGCCTCACTCTCTTCGTGGCGCCTCTGCTCTTGATTGGACTCCTCAATGAGAAAATCCATCCATCCATCCATCCATCGTCGTCCGCTTATCCGTGGTCGGGTCGCGGGGGGAGCAGCTCCAGCAAGGGACCCCAAACTTCCCTTTCCCGAGCCACATTAACCAGCTCTGACTGGGGGATCCCGAGGCGTTCCCAGGCCAGGTTGGAGATGTAATCCCTCCACCTAGTCCTGGGTCTTCCCCGAGGCCTCCTCCCAGCTGGACGTGCCTGGAACACCTCCCTAGGGAGGCGCCCAGGGGGCATCCTTACCAGATGCCCGAACCACCTCAACTGGCTCCTTTCGACGTGAAGGAGCAGCGGCTATACTCCGAGCTCCTCACGGATGACTGAGCTTCTCACCCTATCTCTAAGGGAGACGCCAGCCACCCTCCTGAGGAAACCCATTTCGGCCGCTTGTACCCTGGATCTCGTTCTTTCGGTCATGACCCAACCTTCATGACCATAGGTGAGGGTAGGAACGAAAACTGACCGGTAGATCGAGAGCTTTGCCTTCCGGCTCAGCTCTCTTTTCGTCACAACGGTGCGATAAACTGAATGTAATACCGCCCACGCTGCGCCGATTCTCCGACCAATCTCCCGCTCCATTGTCCCCTCACTCGCGAACAAGACCCCAAGGTACTTAAACTCCTTCACTTGGGGTAAGGACTCATTCCCTACCTGGAGAAGGCACTCCATCGGTTTCCTGCTGAGAACCATGGCCTCAGATTTAGAGGTGCTGATCCTCATCCCAGCCGCTTCACACTCGGCTGCAAAACGATCCAGTGAGTGCTGAAGGTCACAGGCCGATGATGCCATCAGGACCACATCATCTGCAAAGAGCAGCGATGAGATCCCGAGCCCACCGAACTGCAACCCCTCCCTACCACGACTACGCCTCGATATCCTGTCCATAAATACTACGAACAGGATTGGTGACAAAGCGCAGCCCTGGCGGAGGCCAACCCTCACCTGAAACGTGTCCGACTTACTGCCGAGAACCCAGACACAGCTCTCGCTTTGGTCATACAGAGATTGGATGGCCCTGAGAAGGGACCCCCTCACCCCATACTCCCGCAGCACCTCCCACAAAGTCTCCCGGGGGACCCGGTCATATGCCTTCTCCAGATCCACAAAACACATGTAGACTGGATGGGCATACTCCCAGGCTCCCTCCAGGATCCTTGCTAGAGTAAAGAGCTGATCCGTTGTTCCACGACCAGGACGGAATCCGCATTGTTCCTCTTCCACCTGAGGTTCGACTATCGGCCGAACCCTCCTTTCCAGCACCTTGGAGTAGACTTTACCAGGGAGGCTGAGAAGTGTGATACCTCTGTAATTGGTACACACCCTCTGGTCCCCCTTTTTGAAGAGGGGAACCACCACCCCGGTCTGCCACTCCTTTGGCACTGTCCCAGACTTCCACGCAATGTTGAGTAGGCGTGTCAACCAAGACAGCCCCTCCACACCCAGAGCTTTCAACATTTCTGGACGGATCTCATCAATCCCTGGGGCTTTGCCACTGTGGAGTTGTTTGACTACCTCAGTGACCTCCACCAGGGAAATTGACGACAATCCCCCATCATCCTCCAGCTCTGCCTCTAACAAAGAGCGCGCATCAGCTGGATTTAGGAGTTCCTCAAAGTGCTCCTTCCACCGCCCTATTACCTCCTCAGTTGAGGTCAACAACGTCCCATCCTTACTGTACACAGCTTGGATGGTTCCCCGCTTCCCCCTTCTGAGGTGGCGGACGGTTTTCCAGAAGCGCCTTGGTGCCGACCGAAAGTCCTTCTCCATGTCTTCTCCGAACTTCTCCCACACCCGCTGCTTTGCCTCTTTCACGGCAGAGGCTGCAGTCCTTCGGGCCCGTCGGTACCTTGCAACTGCCTCCGGAGTCCTCTGGGATAACATATCCCGGAAAGACTCCTTCTTCAGTCGGACGGCTTCCCTGACCACCGGTGTCCACCACGGTGTTCGAGGGTTACCGCCCCTTGAGGCACCTAAGACCCTAAGACCACAGCTCCCTGCCGCAGCTTCAGCAATGGAAACTTTGAACATTGTCCACTCAGGTTCAATGCCCCCAGCCTCCACAGGGATGCACGAAAAGCTCCGCCGGAGGTGTGAGTTGAAGGTCTGTCGGACAGGAGCTTCCTCCAGACGTTCCCAATTTACCCGCACCACCCGTTTGGGCTTACCAGGTCTGTCCAGAGTCTTCCCCCACCCCTTGACCCAACTCACCACCAGATGGTGATCAGTTGACAGCTCCGCCCCTCTCTTTACCCGAGTGTCCAAAACATACGGCCTCAAATCAGATGAAACGATTATAAAATCGATCATTGACCTTCGGCCTAGGGTGCTCTGGTACCAAGTACACTTATGAGCATCCCTATGTTCGAACATGGTGTTTGTTATAGACAATCCATGACTAGCACAGAAGTCCAATAACAGACAACCACTCTGGTTTAGATCAGGGAGGCCGTTCCTCCCAATCACGCCTCTCCATGTATCTCCGTCATTGCCCACATGTGCGTTGAAGTCCCCCAGCAGAACTATGGAGTCCCCCTCCGGAGCCCCATACAGGACTCCATTCAAGGTCTCCAAGAAGGCCGAATACTCTGAACTCTTGCTTGGTGCATATGCACAAACAACAGTCAGAGTTTTCCCCCCAACAACCCGCAGGCGTAGGGAGGCGACCCTCTCGTCCACCGGGGTAAACTCCAACGTTGCGGCGCTCAGCCGGGGACTTGTGAGTATCCCCACACCCGCCTGGCGCCTCACACCCTGGGCAACTCCGGAGAAGAAAATCCCATCCTGGAGAAAATCCAGGATGGGATTATTTTTCTTTCTTTTTGGGGGGGTAAGGGAGTTGGCAGTGGTGAACTGCTGGCTGGAGAGGTGCTGGCTGGGGATGAGGGCTCACCAATCTCCTAAAGGAAAAAGATCAATCTTGATTTACAATCCACAAATGTTTGTGATCATTTAATGTGGAAATTATGTTGAGAGAGAGCATTACAATAAGATCATGTTAACATTCTGCTATTCTGAAATCCCAGACCACAATATGTATTGCATTACATACCATGAGGATTGGCGTGGGATCCTCATGAAAGGATACCACCACCACATGATGGCCGAGTGTGGGCCTGGCACTCAACACCTCATGCATATCTTTATAAAATTGCCAGGTTGCAGCGGTCACTTCCCCCCTGTCTGTACCTGACCCTGTTTTGGGAGTTCTTAGTTCCTGGAAGGACACAACACACACTAAAATAATGCCTATAACCATACAGTATGCATTCATTGCCTTGTATTGAGATTGAAGATGTAGGTTTTTTTTCTTTAACGGAACATCACATACCTTGAATCTTTGCTTAAGATTTGCCTGTTGCCCAGTAACCTTTCCCTCCAACCTCCAAATATTTTCTCATACTCTTTCCCACCCCTCGTACATCTTGAATCACTACCATGGGCTTCATCATTTTTCAGAGAGTTTAAACCTGACTGAGGTACTCTGGTCTTCTTCCAATCAGCACTGTCATCAGTCTCAGGTTCAGAAGAGTCTCCAGTCTCATCACCAGTATCTGGTTGTGAATGTGTATCTGTGTTCTTGGCTGGTTCTCGTCCGGCACAGTCCTCTCCATCAACTTCTGTTTTCATCTGTTCATTTTGTATTTGATGGTGTGCGAACTGAGGATTCTCCTCATCATCTTCACTCTTCACAGGGACAGGAGTGAATGGGAACTTGATGATATCAGCCTCCTCCAGCCCTTGAAGCTGCTCTCCTTCCTGACCTATCCGGAGTTCCTCCTGTTCCTCTATAATGTGTGGGGGCTTTGTGTCCTCCTGGTCCAGACTAACAAAATACACCATAGTTCGGTCACCTTCAAATTACAGTTAATATCTATTTTCAACGGAGCATTACTAATCAATAACCTAGCTGTGGTCATATCGTAACTGCTTTGAGCGCGCACACACACACACACACACGTACCTTCCTCACCACGCTGACCACGTCCACACACACAGTCACACTCAAAAAACACACAGGCAGGTGGTAAAATCCCCAAAATAAAAGATTTAATGGAAATAAGAGGATATTTTGGTGAAATTGCATTTGCATTCATAGTTTTTCACTAAAATGTTTAACAGCATTTACAAATGTTTTCAATCCATTTCCCATTTTCAAATCAGCATTTGAATTTTTTCCCATCTAGTACTGTTCACATCCCCGTTCACTAGCTCATTGTTTTCTCGCGAGAGGGGTCAGCCTGCAGGAGGCGCTGTAGCTTAGTGGTTAAAGCACCTGTCTTGTAAACAGGAGATCCTGGGTTCAAATCCCAGCAGTGCCTGATTATCAGTTAATTATCTTAACACAGTGTTTGCCTCTTTATTTTCAACAAGGGCAGCAAACTTAATACCTAATTTCCCATATCCAAAAAGTTATATGTAACATTAGGCTTTTCTAAATTTAAGTTTAAAACCAATGTATGATCCATACAGAAAGTAACATTGTATTATAAATCTTAACACTGTACGTGCAGGGGTGCCATGTCATTTCTCCGACGCTCCGTTGTTCCGTCATCTCAATAACCCAAAAAATTCCCTTTGGTCCTACAGCCCACTAGTCCGATGTCCACAAGTACAGGTCCTGTCCCCTGACCAATTGGCTATCCTAACCATAACCACTCAAGGTCAAATGCCGGGTCTTGGCGTGACCATAGTGGGATTCGTAATTTCACCGCCAAAGCATAGCTTCTCTGCAATGGGTTCCTGTAAAATCCAGGATTGAATTTAAAATCCTCCTCCTCCTACTAGTAATTAACCCCAGGTTTATGAGGTTGATGTCACACTCTAACATCCAGACTCCCTGCTCATTGTTCTTGGGGACAAAGCTCAGCAAAATATCAGTTATATAGTAAATGGAAGAATGTATCAATCAGTCAGTATACTGAATGTTATACAGCTTATACAAGGTAAAATAGAAAGTAAGATGTAACATTACAGTAACCTTGGAGTGGTGCTGTGGCTTAGTTGGTTAAAGTGCCTGTCTAGTAAACAGAAGCTCCTGGGTTCAAATCCCAGCAACACCTTGTTGTTGCAGAGATTACTTCTGTTTACACCCCATCAGCATGTGTACCCAATCCCCATGCTACCTATTATTCTACCCTGGTAGCAAATAAAAATGGTGAAAAAGTATTGACTATTTTCATACTTTCAGCTCAGCCCCGACCAAATGAACAAACCATTTGTTCATGATGCAAGTGGTGCTGTAGCTTAGAGTTTAAAACGCCTTTCTTGAAACAGGAGATCGTGGGTTCAAATCCCAGCAGTACCTGATTATTAGTTGAATACCTCAACACGGTATTGATGCCAGCATTTACATACAGTGACCTGTTTTTTCAAAAAGGACAACAAACTTAATTACTGATTTCCCAGAGCCAAAAAGTTATATTTAACATCAGGATATTAAAGGTGCAATATGTAATACTGACAGCTAGTGTTTAAATTTAGTAAATTAAAATACTGGAAAGAGTCGTCTCCCCAGACACAACGATGTTGCCAGACACTTGTCTCACATAGCCAGACATTACTTCACGGCACAGCGGAGTAGCTAACGTTAGATGCTGGCTATGTTGACAGTCATAAAAGCCTGTGCTCACGCGGAGCTCTGTAGCTGAGAGGCAGCTGTTTCCCAGCATGCCCTGGGTCTGGCTGGGTAATGCAGTCGGTGAAAAGCAACTGCACTGCCCGCATCTCAAACCTGCGGCCGCCTTGATCTCGCAAGGTTTTCGTTGCCCACGTCTGAATGATGTCAGAGCAAGTCGGGATCAAGTCGGACACAAATATAACCGGCATGCAGTGGGTAGCGATTGCCGGCGATCGATTCTGCGCAGACCTGGCTCATCTCGAACAAGCCTATTATATCTCCGTCCTGGCCTGGGAACGTCTCGGGATCCCCCAGTCAGACCTGGCTAATGTGGCTCAGGAAAAGGAAGTTTGGGCCCCCTGCTGGAGCTGCTGCCCCTGTGACCTGACTCCGATAAGCAGATGATGATGGATGGATGGATGGATTTATCAGATATCCAAGTAATAAGCTGGATAGATACGTCTAGATACATTCTCCATCTCGGAAAGCAAAATAAATTCAAAGATGGATAAGTCCCTCTGAAGCCATCTATTTAGGATAGTTCAACTGTTATGTATATCTTTTTTTTTAGCTGAAACAAATACATTCAATTTCAAATTATACTATTCAGATCAGTTTTTCAATGCAATGATTCAAATTACACAATACAATGTCAAATTATGTGATTCAAATTCAGTTTTTCAATGCAATTATTCAAGTTTAGCAATTCAAATTCAAATATAAATGATTCAAATTCAGTTTCTGGTGGCACATATTTCAGCCCATATCTATCTTTCACATTTTTTCATATTTATACGTCAACCAGAGGCTTTAGAGAACAGAGAGACCTCATTTATTACTGCTGGAATCTGTGCTGTGCAGTCAATCCAAGTCAAAAAGTACAATTCATTAGAAGTATAAAGTATGATAATACCTTAAAAGTACAGAACATGAGCAAATGTACTAAGTTACATTGATCTTATCTCATCTTATCAAAGGACTATTAAAACGCTGTTTTATTCTGAAGGGCAGAGGATTGTAGCGGAAGTTGTGTTTGTGTTTCCGGATTCCGGAAGACGCTACTTCTTCCGTCCCATTGTTAGCATTTTCCCTCGTGATGAGGACGGCGGAGTAAAGGTCGCCCGTGTTTGGTGTCCTTCCAGAGAGAAACATCACAAACTGCTGCATGAGGTTTTAAAACCTGAAACGAAGCTACAAAAAGCAGGTCTGTTTTCTTTCTCTGACCGGAAACGCGTTTACTGCTGTTGTTGCAGGGAGTCCGCGCGCTAAGCAACGTTAGCCGCAGCTAGCTCGTGCTAACGTGTGTTATTGGATATGTTGTGAGCTTCGTATTTTCTCAAATTCCAGGTCGGGGAGAAGTTGAGGAGAGACACTTCAACATGAACTCTGAGAGGAAACTGTCAGCCGGCCAGCGGAGAGGTGGGACACGTTTACAATGTTAGATATTCTTCTTCTATGTTTTCTTACTTAACGTTAACGTTACCCTGTTGGGTGAGAGTCATTGTTGTATGAGCTGGCTCTGGTTATAATGTCATGTAACGTTTATTATTATCTAGTCTGAAAGTCAGTCATAACTGAAAAGCTACATTAATAAGTAAGATTTGCTGTCAGTGCCTGAATTGGAGGACAGGAGGTGCTCCACTTTTTACCACAGATGCATAGCAACGGTCTGTTATTCGTAGCAACCGTCTGTTATCAAGAATTAGGAGATGGCTGAGATGGCTATCATGGCTATCATATCTATTGTGATTAAACATCCATGGAAAGGGGAGTACTGTATCTAAGCATCCAGTGGGGGAAACATTGAGTGATGATGGAGCCAGAGACAGAGCTCAAAACACACAAGAACTATTTGTTTTGTTGAGGTCAATAGTTATATATTTAATCAGCAATGTACCAGTCTACTAGTGCTATCAATGTAGGACTAGTAAAGTAAACGAGTATATTTGACAATAAGGCCTTCTGTTTTCAGTTGAAAAGAAAGAAATCGCAACTTTTATCGCAATTTTTTAGAAAAGCTCCCGCGAAATCAGGCATTTTGGGCCGCAACAATCTCAAAAAAGACTGTGAAATCCTGGAGAGACTGCCCGTGTGTGTTTTTTCATGTGTTATGGTGCGCATTCACCAGTGTTTTTTGTTGTTGTTGTGGTGCGCGTAGGCCACTCTTGATTTTGTCAGTCATCTCATCTCTTATATGCAGTGCTGTAACGAGCCAACACCGGGCCCCTATGCATGATTATCAAGGCAGGCCCCCCCTACTACAGCACATGATGACGGCGCAATGTCCACGAGTAGGCTACCATGAATAGGACAAGATAGGATCATAGAGACACAGCAATTCCTGTTTTTCACCTTTTATGAGGCAAAAAAAACTGGCTGGTGGTCAGAAAAGTTAACTGTATATATAAACATAATTCAAACCGATGACAGCATTGGCAACATACTGCCAAGAAGCTGACACAAATACGTAATTCCCTCCGCTTAAAATCTATATCTTTCATATAGAAACCCATCAGGGAACGGGGTTGTCTGGTCTCTAAATGTTTTAACTTTTCTGCAGGTTAGGTGTTCAGCATAAGTTACCACGACAATTTATCCCGGTAACAAGTGATCCAGGTTGAACCTGAAGTTACCCCAGTAACCCCAAATCTTGCTTCGTAATACAGGCCTCCGGTCAGTTCAGTGCTTGTGTGTGTGGTGGTTAGGGTGCCGTCGTCCATTGGAGGAGCTGTCGGCCTTCATTTTGGCCGACCTGACTTGCTGGTTCAGAGGGCGGGCAGTCGGACTCAATGACCAATCTGATTGGTGGAGTGCTAACTCGGAAATGACGAGCGGGATGAGCGTGACTAAGCCTCTGCAAAGTCTGACGAAAATGTCGATCTGAACTGAAGACAGATTCAGCATTTCTCGCTTAAACCCTCACATTCAATTTTATTGATTATTATTTATTTTATTTATAGTATCAAATCTGGGAGCTGGTTCCACAGGAGAGGAGCCTGATAGCTGAAGGCTCTGGCTCCCATTGTACTTTTAGAGACTCTAGGAACCACAAGTAACTCGGCATTCTGGGAGCGCAATGCTCTAGTGGGACAATAAGGTACTATGAGCTTTCAGCAACAAGGCAATTCAAAGTTCTTCACGTAAAATGTTAAAGAGCAGTGGCACAGCTAAAATAGACTAAGACATACTAGATATGAAATGCAAGAATAAAAGTTAGTGCAGTGTAAGAAGAAATTAACAATTATTTAAAGAAATTCAGCATCGAGAAAAGTCTTCAGCCTTGATTTTAGAAGAACTGAGTTGCAGCAAACCTGCAGTTTAATGGCTCAGTTATACTAGCGCTTTCAACAGTGCGTGCGGAAATCGGGACGTCACGGGACTGCCGTGAGTATTTATACTCGCGCGTGGTGGTCGCGGCACTAGTTGCAGTCTTCTCCTGAACAGCGGTGGCGCTAAGGAGCAAAGACTACCGATGTTTTTCTTTCTAAGGACTAGAAGAAGAAGAAAAAGACAAACAACGGCAGAACAGGCAGCAACAGTGCCGTCAATGCTTCGATTTGATTCAGTGAGCTACTCCGTCAGATCGAGCCTTTCATTCACAAAAAAAGAACTCCTCTTAACCCGGTAAGTTTACCAGAGAGACTTGCAGTCAGTCGGCGAGTCCTGGCATCCGGTTTCCCAGGAGCTCGTTCAGGCTTTCTGTTTCCGGTTTGTCGGGCGCCGCTGAAAAAAATAGACTGGTGCGCGCACTGTGCTCGCGCGCTGAAAATCGGACGCGCCGGCCGGAAATTACGTCATTTTGATGTCACGAATGCGCGCGCCACCTCCAACGCGTCAAGCATAAAACTGCCTTAATTCCATAACTACTAGAACTGCTGTGAGCACTCATTTAGACCGCCAGATTCCAAACTCTCTAATCTCTCATGATAAATACCCTGTTACGATATTAATGTGTGTATTGGGTTTGGGTATCTTTAGAAAAACGTAATAACACTGAAATGCACATTTTAGCGAGTTTAATTATACATCTCAGTAGTACTAGCAGTAATACGTGTTTCAATAATTTATATCATGGCATAGTAAACCGTAACTATTTAATACTTTCATATCCCAAAATGTGGTATGGAAATTGATTCAATTCATAACAGCCAAATAAAAATATAAAGTATCTAATTTGAACATTTATAACCTAACCCTAACCTGGCACTGCCAACGTTTTGGCGTCTGCTGTGGTGCGCGGCGCTGCTTGGACCGTGTGCCGATTTGGGACTTTGGCACACTGTGAAATAAATGACTAACATGAAATCTGGAAAGAAGGAATTGAATGTGTGGAATGATTTTGGCAAGGCTAATGATCTCAACATATTTTAAAAACGTTTTCTCCTGGATTATGAAACTAATGTGACCTGCTGCAGAGACCTGTCTAGGTCATTACCATGTGACCCAATACAGGACAGAATAATAATTAACCCTAATGCTGTCACCACAGTTTTTAAGAAGTTGAACATAAATGAGGCGAGCGGACCTGATGGTATTTCATCTTTTATTCTGAAAACCTTTGCGGTTGAGCTGACTTCGGCTTGGAGCCCTCTATTCCAACTCTGTTGATACCTTTGCTACTTTTTGGAAGACATCTGTTGTAATTCCTGTGCATAAAAAAACCCTGTCCACAGCATAATAATGATTATAGACCAGTTGCGCTAACATCAATAGTGATGAAATCATTAGAACGTATTATGGTTGGTAATTTAAGGAGTGAGGTACAGCATCTCTTGGCCCCTTACCAATTTGCCTATAATAATGGCAGGGGTACTGACGATGCTTTGATCACAACTGTACACTATCTTAAAGCACCTTGAAAATCCATCAGCTTATCTTCGATTATTATTTATTTTTACTTCATCTCTGCATTTAATTGTATTCTCCCTCAGACACTGTTATGTAAATTACAACAGATGGAGGTGAACCCCTTTATTATTAGTTGGTATGGTTCTTTTCTGACAGACAGGAAGCAGCAGGTAAAAGTCAACTCTACTCTTTCTGATACTCTGAACATAAGTGCAGGTGCCCCTCAAGGCTGTGTAAGCTCTCCTTTTACTTTTTATAATATATATAAATGATTGCAGAAACATTAATAGAAATAACCACATTATTGAATTTTCAGATGATACAGCCATACTTAGTCTACTTACAAAAGACTCATTGATATCTATAAACAGGAGATGGATGAGGTAGTGAAGTGGTGCAACAGGCATAACCTGTAACTTAAAGGGATACTTCACCGCTGGAAAGCTGAATATATCTTTAAATTGGGTCACTTATGTAGCAGAAATGTGAAAAGAAAATTGAAATTGGTGCCTTCTAGGCCGAGAAAAGCCATAAAATGTGTTTTTGGCTCATATGGATGAAAGACACCAAATCCCAGAATTCGCTTCGCTGCTTTGAGTCCACTCCCAAGCCACGCCTACCGCTTTGACTGACAGAGGCATTCAACTCAATGTGTTTTATTGTTATTTTTAACCATATAGCCTACACGAAACAACGTTTAATCGTGGCTCAAGTGGTGTTACACATTTAAAATCTATAAAACGACATTATATAAAACGACATATGAAACAGGCTACCTTTAGTGCACACACACATTATAGGCTCCGTAACGTTCAGCTATGCATACTAGCATTAGCGCTTGCAAGGCTCGAGAGTGCGACCAATTTGGTCGCACATGCGCCCAAATTTTGTAAGGAGTGCGACTAACATTTTTCCTAGGTCGCACCAGTGCACCTAACGTCCTCCTTTTTTTTCTTCTTCTTTCTTTCTTTTTTCGTCCTCTCCGCTGCGTTACATGACCCATTTCTTCTGTAAAGCCGTGCCCGTGTTTGGATCGCTCCTACCAGAGTGATAGAGAAGAGATTACTATCTCTATGGCTCTGGCTCCTACTTTCTGTGCAGCCCCGCCCCTATTCCCTCAATGTCACACACGGCCACCGTGCAACACGGAGAGACACGGCGTCGGTCCACACTGCGACATGTGTCTACAGTTTTAATTGTTATTAACATAGCTGTATATTGTTAAGCATGAGAGGGAAACCTGTATTTGTAGCAGTGTTTCCGCTGGTAACTCTGTTACTGCGAACGGCGAAAACACAGACGAAGTTATTGAATGCAACTAACTTAAAACGCAGCCTGCTGGACCTGGGCGAGAGATGTGGCCAGAATATCATAGTTCATAAAAATGCAGTGCATTGACGATACAGACATTTCATACGCAAGCCGCTCACCTGCCAAAGCATTCGACCTGTGCTGGACCCGTTTATAATGAGTCAGCTGTCACTGTGTGAGTAGCCTAGCATACGCCTCTCTCTCTCTTTCTCTCTCTCTATTTTATTTTGGGGGGGGGACTCCCGGGGGAGGGGGCATTTTCGGCCTTTATTTTGATAGGAACACTGAAGACATTAAAGGGGGGGGGGGGGGGGGAGTCGAACCTGGCCCGCTGCGTTGAGGAGTAAACCTCTATATACCAACTGAGCTATCCGGGCGCTTGCTTTCTCTTTTAATCTGTTGTTGTTGATAACAAGTGAAGGATGATGGGTGATATATATTTTTTTAAATATATCCTAGGCTATTTATTTCAGATAATTTTCATTTACATGCGTTTCAGCTGTATATTTTCAAACTAAGAAGTAAACCGTGTCTTTGCATTTCATAAAAGCTTGTGAAAAGTGGCTTTGACTTAAAACATTTAGCCCACTTTGTAAAAAATACAGAGATATGATTTTTAGTCCTGGACTAGTGGAAGATCTGATAAGAATCAGTGTGTGTGGGGGGGGGAAGTTTGGAGAATGTTGATGCTAGGGAGTGTGGCAAGCTGGTTTAGCCAAGGCCAAACGGGAAGAAGGCCAAATTACAGGTGTTGGCCATCTGAGGGGCATACGCCGGGGGGGGGGGGAGCAGCTCAGTGAAGCACTTTAAACATTTTTTTATATATGCAGTATGATTGTGCTTCAACAAAAGTTTGCTGCTGAGAAGAGAGAGCTGTTTAGCGAGGATTAAAGATGACTGACATTTCGTTTTTTTCAAAAAATCATCATTTTGCGTCATTGGAGGAATGCTTTCCAGACCCCCAATGCAGAGATCTCCCCTCTCAGGGGGACATGAGGGAGGGAAGCACGGTCATTCAGAAATACTACCGGGTTTCTACTGATACAAAGCTGAAAGCTAAATCGGTGAAGTATCCCTTTAATGTAAATAAAACCAAAGAAATTACTTTTGACCCCAGGTCTATAGGAGATCACAGCACACTCCAAATTGAAAGTGTAGGTGAAGGTGGGAATTGTGTGTTATTAGATGCCCACTAAAGCATTGGATGTGATAATGTATGACTATGTTTGTATGTAGGTTAACTGTGTTTATTGTGTGTTTATGCACAATGTGTCGCTATCTTGTTTCTCTCGAATGCCCAAGACAAATTTCTCCTATAGGAGACAAAACCCGAGGTGGAATTGTCCCTTGGAGTGCTTTTGTGTGGACTTTCTCTACTGTGGAATTGTGGTCAAATAGCCAGCGTATATGTATATTAATGTGTACAGGGTGTACATTTTTATATGTGCACGCTTGTGCGGTTTGATCTATATACTAACAAAATACAACTGACATAAAATTTGTCAGTTTGTAATATTTTGTATTATGCTGTTCTTGTCTTTACTAAAATCAAAACTAGTCAAAGGACAGAATGGTCTTACAAATCACGAGGCAAGACAAGGCAGCTTATTTGTATAGCACTTTTCAGCAACAGGGAAATTCAAAGTGCTTTACATGAAGACAATTAAAATACAAGAATAAAAGTTACAGTGCAGTATAAGAAATTAAAAGAGCAGTTAAGAACAGTTAAAAATATAAAGGCAGATAAAATAAGCAACGAAAGTACAACCCCAAATCAGAAAAAGTTGGGACAGTATGGAAAACACAAATAAAAAAGAAAGTAGTGATTTCTAAATGTACTTTGACTTGTATTTCATTGCAGACAATACAAAAGCACATCATTTAATGTGTTCCTCATGATTTTTATTGTTTTTAAAAAACAACACAAAGGCACTGACACAACCCCATACCATGACAGACCCTGGCTTTTGGACTTGGTGCTGGTTAGGGCTAAAACGATTCATCGAGTTACTCGAGTAACTCGATTACAAAAATTCCCCGAGGCAAAAATTCTGCCTCGAAGCCTCGTTAAATTCCTATGACGCGCGCTATACACGCAGGGATCCACACGGACCGTTGTTCAGAAAGCACACCACTAGCGCGCGATACATTTTGAATTTAGTTAGCGCGATGGCGGAGAGTAAAGACGTCCAGAAACGGCAGAGAATGTCTAAAGTTTGGGAAGAGAACAAGGTGCAATGTGTCTACTGACCTGGCAGACCACAGCAGTACGACTTCAATGATTCAGCATCTGAACCGTAAACATCCACTCCATTCTGTTTCACCAAGCGTCGCTGGAACAAGGTAACGTAGCCTAAGCAGCTGCTGATTTTAATCACATACTGTATTTGTATCGATGTCGTGATGCGGTTTGACTAGATATGATGTTTAGCTTTGTTGGGTTAGTTTTTAACTAGGCCTAAATCTAAAAAGTTGGGACAGTATGGAAAACACAAATAAAAAAAGATAGTGATTTCCAAATGTGCTTTGACTTGTATTTCATTGCAGACAATACAACAGCACATCATTTAATGTGTTCCTCATGATTTTTATTGTTTTTGTTTAAAAAAAACAAAATTCCTGTTTTGGTTCTTGCAACACATTTCAAAAAAAGTTGGAACAGTAAAGCATTTACCACTTTGTAATGTTGCCATTCCTTTTCACAACACTTAAAAGACGTTTAGGGACTGAAGACACCAAGTGATGAAGTGTTGCAGGTGTAATTTTGTCCCATTCTTGCTGCAAACAAGTCTTAAGGTGAGCAACAGTACGGGGTCTTCGTTGACGCATTTTGCGCTTCAAAATGCGCCACACATTCTCTATTGGAGACAGGTCGGGACTGCAGGCAGGCCAGTCAAGTACCCGTATCCTCTTCCTCCGCAGCCAGGACTTTGTAATGTGTGCAGAATGTGGTTTTGCATTATCTTTTTGAAATATGCATGGACGTCCCTGGAAAAGATGTCTTCTTGAAAGCAGCATATTGTGCTCCAAAATCTCTATGTACTTTTCAGCATTAATGGTGCCATCATAGAAGTGCAAGTTACGTTTGCCAAGGGCACTGACACAACCCCATACCATGACAGACCCTAGCTTTTGGACTTGTTGCTGGTAACAGTCTGGATGATCCTTTTCGTCTTTGGTCTGGAGCACACGGCGTCCATTTCTCACAAATACCTGAAATACTGATTCATCAGACCACAATACACGTTTCCACTGTGTGATGGTCCATCCCAGATGCCTCCAAGCCCAGAGAAGTCGACGGTGCTTCTGGACACTGTTAACAAAGGGCTTCCTTTTGGCACAGTACGGTTTTAACTGGCATTTGTGGCTGTAACTACGTATTGTGGTATTTGACAAAGGTTTGCCAAAGTAGTCCTGAGCCCATGTGGTGATATCGCTTATAGATGAATGACGATTCTTGATGCAGTGCCGCCTGAGGGATCGGAGATCACGGTTGTTCAGCTTAGGCTTGCGCCGTTGTCCTTTACGCACTGAAATTCCTCCACATTCCTTGAATCTTTTAATTATGTTATGCACTGTTGAAGGTGAAATAAGCAAAGGTCTTCCTATATTTCTTTGAGGAAGATTGTTTTTAAACATTTCAATAATTTTCTCACGTATTTGTTGGCAAACTGGCGATCCTCGGCCCATCTTTGCTCCTAAAGGACTAGACCTTTCTTGGATGCTGCTTTTGTACCAAATCATAATTACAATCACCTGTTGACATCACCTGTTTCAAATCACATCATTATTTAACCAATTTACCGGATTACTAGCCCTGAATTGCTCCTGTCCCGACCTTTTTTGGAATGCGTTGCAGGTCTGAATGACAGGAAAGGATGTACAGTCAGGTCCATAAATATTGGGACATCAACACAATTTTAATCTTTTTGGCTCTATACACCACCACAATGGATTTAAAATGAACACAAAATGTGAACACACAACATTTAATGTTTTGTCTGGTCCACTTAATACCATTTGTAAATACACAGTCAGGTCCATGGGACATCGACACAATTCTAATCTTTTTGGCTATATACACCACCACAATGGATTTGAAATGAAACAAACAAGATGTGCTTTAACTGCAGACTTTCAGCTTTAATTTGAGGGTATTTACATCCAAATCAAGTGAACGGTGTAGGAATTACAACAGTTTGTATATGTGCCTCCCACTTTTTTTTATAAGGGACCAAAAGTAATGGGACAGATTAACAATCATAAATCAAACTTTCACTTTTTAATACTTGGTTGCAATTCCTTTGCAGTCAATTATAGCCTGAAGTCTGGAATGCATAGACATCATCAGACGCTGGGTTTCATACCTGGTGATGCTCTGCCAGGCCTCTAATGCAACTGTCTTCAGTTCCTGCTTGTTCTTGGGACATTTTCCCTTCAGTTTTGTCTTCAGCAAGTGAAATGCATGCTCAATTGGATTCAGGTCAGGTGATTGACTTGGCCATTGCATAACATTCCACTTCTTTCCCTTAAAAAACTCTTTGGTTGCTTTCACAGTATGCTTCGGGTCATTGTCCATCTGCACTGTGAAGCGCCGTCCAATGAGTTCTGAAGCATTTGGCTGAATATGAGCAGATAATATTGCCCGAAACACTTCAGAATTTATCCTACTGCTTTTGTCAGCAGTCACATCATCAATAAATACAAGAGAACTAGTTCCATTGGCAGCCATACATGCCCACGCCATGACACTACCACTACCATGCTTCACTGATGAGGTGGTATGCTTTGGATCATGAACAGTTCCTTTCCTTCTCCATACTCTTCTCTTCACATCACGCTGGTACAAGTTGATCTTGGTCTCATCTGTCCATAGGATGTTGTTCCAGAACTATGAAGGCTTTTTTAGATGTTGTTTGGCAAACTCTAATCTGGCCTTCCTGTTTTTGAGGCTCACCAATGGTTTACATCTTGTGGTTAACCCTCTGTATTCACTCTGGTGAAGTCTTCTCTTGATTGTTGACTTTGACACACATACACCTACGTCCTGGAGAGTGTTCTTGATCTGGCCAACTGTTGTGAAGGGTGTTTTCTTCACCAGGGAAAGAATTCTTCGGTCATTCACCACAGTTGTTTTCCGTGGTCTTCTGGGTCTTTTGGTGTTGCTGAGCTCACTGGTGCGTTCTTTCTTTTTAAGAATGTTCCAAACAGTTGATTTAGCCACCCCTAATGTTTTGCTATCTCTCTGATGGGTTTGTTTTGTTTTTTCAGCCAAATGTTGGCTTGCTTCACTGATAGTGACAGCTCTTTGGATCTCATATTGAGAGTTGACAGCAACAGATTCTAAATGCAAATAGCACACTTGAAATGAACTCTGGACCTTTTATCTGCTCCTTGTAAATGGGATAATGAGGGAATAACACACCGGGCCATGGAACAGCTGAGCAGCCAATTGACCCATTACTTTTGGTCCCTTTAAAAAGTGGGAGGCACACATACAAACTGTTGTAATTCCTACACCGTTCACCTGATTTGGATGTAAATACCCTCAAATTAAAGCTGAAAGTCTGCAGTTAAAGCACATCTTGTTTGTTTCATTTCAAATCCATTGTGGTGGTGTATATAGCCAAAAAGATTAGAATTGTGTCGATGTCCCATGGACCTGACTGTGTATTTACTAATGATATTAAGTTGACCAGACAAAACATGAAATATTTTGTGTTCACATTGTCTGCAATGAAATACAAGTCAAAGTACATTTAGAAATCACTACTTTTTTATTTGTGTTTTTCATTTTTGTATAAGAAATAGACAATTATTTAACGAAAGGCAACATCAAAAAGAAATGTCTTCAGCCTTGATTTAAAAGAACTGAGAGTTGCAGCGGACCTGCAGTTTTCTGGGAGTTTTTTCCAGATATGTGAAGCTTAAAAACTAAATGCTGCTTCTCCCTGTTTAGTTCTGACTCTGGGGACAGAAAGCAGACCTGTCCCAGACGACCTGAGAGGTCTGGGTGGTTCGTAGTTTACTAGCAGGTCAGAAATGTAATTTGGACCTAAACCGTTTAATGATTTATAAACTAGCAAAAGTATTTTGAAATCAACTCTCTGAGGCACAGGAAGCCAGTGTAAAGACTTCAGAACTGGAGTGATGTGATCCACTTTCTTGGTCTTAGTGAGCACTCTAGCAGCAGCGTTTGGAATCAGCTGCAGCTGTCTGATTTTTTAGGGAGACATGTAAAGACACCGTTACAGTAGTCAAGTCTACTGAAGATAAAAGCGTGGACAAGTTTTTACAAGTCCTGCTAAGACATAAGTCCCTTAAACCTTGATATATTCTTAAGGTGGTAATAGGCTGACTTTGTAATTGTCTTAATGTGTCTGTTGAAATTCAGGTCTGAGTCCATAATTACACCAAGATTTCTGGCTTTGTTGTTTTTAACATTGTTGTTTGAAGCTGAGTGCTGACTTTTAATCGTTCCTCTTGTGCTCCAAAAACAACCACCTCAGTTTTTTCTTCATTTAATTTAAGAAAGTTCTGGCAAATCCAGTCATTAATTTGTTCAATGCACTTAGTCAGTGTTTGTATTGGACTATAGTCTCCTGGCGATAAGGTTATGTAAATTTGTGTCGTCCACATAACTGTGGTAACTAATTTTGTTGTTTTCCATAATCTGAGCCAGTGGAAGCATGTAGATGTTAAACGGAAGAGGCCCCAGAACGGAACCTTGGGGAACTCCGCACGTCATATTTGAATGCTCAGATGTATAATTACCTATAGACACAAAGTAGTCCCTATTCTTTAAATAGGATTCAAACCAGTTTAGGACTGAGCCAGAAAGGCCAACCCAGTTTTCCAATCGGTCTAGTAATATGTCATGGTCGACCATGTCAAATGCAGCACTGAGATCAAGTAATACTAAGACTGCAGTTTTGCCACTGTCTTTAAGTGGATGTCATTAAATACTTTAACAAGAGCTGTCTCAGTGCTGTGGTGTCATTGAAAACCCGACTGGAAGGCATTAAAACCGTTGTTTAGTGACAAGAAATGGTTGAGTTGTTGAAAAACCGCTTCTTCAATGATTTTACTTAAGAATGGAAGGCTAGATATCAGCCTATAGTTGCTCAGTAGTGCAGTGTCTAGATTGTTCTTTTTTAAAAGTGGCTTGATGACTGCAGTTTTCAGGGACTTTGGGAAGATACCTGAGAGTAGAGACGTGTTTACAATCTGTAAAAGATCAGAAGACATACAATTTGAAACATTTTTGAAAAGGCCTGTTGGTAGAATATCAAGGCAACAGGTGAAGGTTTTCAGATGTTGTATAATGTCCTCCAGGTTTTTATGGTTGATCATATGAAATTGTGTGATATTGGAATTTGTTTTGCCTGGACAGTGTGACAACACATATCCTGTACTTGATATGGAGGCACTGACAGTTAGTCTAATTTTCTGAATTTGTTGTCGTCGAAAAAGTAGGCAAAATCATTGCAGGCCTTGGTAGATAAAAGTTCAGATACTACTGGTACTGGAGGGTTTGTTAACCTATCAACAGCAGCAAACAAAGCACGTGAATTATTGTTTCTGGTGATAATGCCAGAGAAGAAGGTCCTCCTAGCATTCCTCAGTTCCAAATTATAAATGCGACGTCTGTCTTTATAGGTGTTATAGTGGACCTGGAGATTAGTTTTTCGCCACCTGCGTTCAGCTTTTCGACACTGTTTTTTCTGTTCTTACCCGTGTTACATTTCTCCATGGAGATCTTTTCTTACTAGAGACAGCTTTGACCTTAGTGGGAGCAATGGCATCATTAACATTTGTAATTTTAAAATTTAAATTATCTACAAGCTCATTGACTGAGACCCCAGAGAGGGCGGGTGTGGAGGAGAAAAGCTGAATGAATGTTTCACTGGTGTTTTCAGTGATATACCATTTTCTGATTACCTTAGTTTGGACACTTTTGTGCACCGAGATAGTGCTGTTAAAGAAAACACATGAATGATCAGAGAGAGCAACGTCAGTCACCACAACCTTGGAAATGTTCAAACCCTTGGAGATAATCAAGTCCAGTGTGCCCCTTATTGTGCGTGGGTTCCGTCACATGCTGAATCAGTCCATAGTTTTCAAAAACACAACACAGTTCTTTGGTCCCTCTATCCTGCAGGTTGTCCACATGAATGTTAAAATCAACAGCAATAATTACACAGTCAAAGTTAATACAGATTATAGACAGCAGTTCAGTAAAGTCATCGAAGAAAGCTGCACAGTATTTCGGTGATCTGTAGATATTTAGAAATATAGCTTGAGAGGAGGACTTTAGCTGAAGAGTCACATATTCAAAAGAAGGAAAATTTCCATAAGGTATTTGAGTACAATGGAATGAGTCATTATACAAAATGGCTACTCCACCTCCTTTCTTATTCACTCTATGCTCACTCATAAAACTGAAGTTAGGGGGAGCTGACTCAATGAGAACAGCACCACTGTTATTATGGTCTAACCAGGTTTCAGTTAAAAACAAAATCAAGATTGTGCTTAATAATAAAATCATTGATTAAAAATGATTTTCCTGCCAAATACCTGACGTTTAGTAAGGCTAGTGTTAGTGTGTTAAAATATTTATCCGTCTCAATTTTTGGTAAAGGCGTTGGCTGACGAGGAATGAATGCTAAATTTGCGAGGAAGTTACTTCCCCAACAAAAGACGCAAAAAGAGGAGGGAAGAGTAAATCATGCCTAGGTTACATGTGTGCTGACTCAGACATAAACAGAAAAGTCGATCTACAGGAGAATAAATAGTTGAAAGTAGGGATGCACCGATCCACATTTTTTCACATCCGATCCCGATACCTGAATTTGGATATCGGCCGATACCGATACTATTCCGATACTAGATTTTATATGATGCTGAAATAAACTCCTCAACGGGCAAGTATGATATGGACATATGTATGCATGTATGTCCCAAAAGGCAACTTGAGGTAAGTATAAGGTCAGAAAAGGAAGTCAGAAAAACAGGAAAAATCTCATTCTGAAAACAGATATGCAACTGTAAGGGTTTCAAATTGATTGTCATGTCAATATTTATTACATTCCCAAAATGTCAAATACTTGAGTCTTGAAATATAAGAAAAGTGTAAAAATCTCTCTCTCTCTCTCTCTCTCTCTCTCTCTCTCTCTCTCACACACTATCAATAAAACAGTGTGTGAACCGCGCAAATCAAGCACACTGGCTCTTGTAGCATCAACAAATCAACGTTTTAAAATGTCAAATATCTGAAATATAAGAAAAGTGCAATACCTGTAAACATCTTACACACACTCATACACATACACACACACACTTACACACACACACACACACACACCTCTGTTTTCACGGCTGCGCAGCGGCTGCTCTGAAACAGCGGCCGGGTCTCTGGGGGACGCAACAACGGGGAAATGAAACGCCACAAGCCGGCGACAACACCGGGACAGACAGTTGTGAAAGTCCTGTTTTGTTTTTGCATTTTGCTGTCTTGCTCTGCGGTGTTTCCACTGTGAAGTATTTCCAAACAGCGGACACACAGGATAGCATTGAGCTAGCCACAATGCTGCTCATGCTACTATCCTGATAGCTGGCTGCAAACTGCGGAATGGACTTCCTGAGCGGGGGCGTGTCTCATATCTCTGTGTCTCATTGAGCCGCGCCTCCGTTCAGGAAATCTATTCCACAGTTTGCAGCCAACCAGCAGACCAGCCAGCAGGAATCACTTTTGGAGCCATTTCAGCAGACAACGTTAAAGTGCAGACATGTCTCGTGGTATCGGAAATCTCCGCAGGTTGGATCGGAAAAATCCGATACCTGAATTTCGCTGGTATCGGTCCCGATACTGATACTGGATCGGATCGGCCCCATCCCTAGTTGAAAGCAATGCAGAATGCTTGAGAGCCTTACTGCAATATATTCCATGAGTTTGTTTTTATTTGGATTGTAATCTATGTTTCCCTTTACATAAAGATATTTCTGGACATACACGGATTCAGAAAAAGGTAGAAATGCAGGAAATTAAGTATTTAACGCTCAAAAGTTTCTGGGGGAGGTCCCCCACACCCCCCACATCACAAGTCACCACACAAATCTGGAACCAAAACCTTGGCCTTTGGGTTGCCAGGTCTGTTATGATTAGGCCAAATGCTGGTGCCATCTAACTAACATCTACTAACTGGAAGCTAAAATGAACATACACTGGCCACTAACAAGTTGGGCCAATCACCGTTTTGCATTGCATTCGGTTCATTTAAACAGGTCCGGGCTAAGCCCCGAACATCCTTAAATCCTAGAAACGGTCCTGCTGGAAACAATGAGTATGTTTACAAGCACACCAATACTCCACTATTATTCAGAATATTGTCATATTCCGAATTTGATACAGGTCAATCTAAAAAATGTCCTTTCAATCACTGCAGACATTTCTTCATCCCCCCCCACACACACACACACACACAGACCGACACACACACCGTCACACATATACAGACTGTTACGACCCCTTCGATGGAGTCGGAGACAGTAACACAACAATCAATAGTGTGACAGTCACTGTAAAAGTGAACAATGGTTTTTATTCCAAACACAGAAAATATCTCACAACAGGATGGTGGAGAATGGGACCTGGAGGTTGTGCCAAACAAATGAAATTAATATAACAAAACTGGGCCTAGCTCACAACTAGCTCTACAAACCAAAACAGGTAAAACAAAATGCCTCACCAGCTTCTCTAAAAACAGATAGACAAAAGTACACGGCAACTAGGGATGGGCATGATTAATCGACGATTGATCATTAAGAATTTCGTCGATCACGTTAATTTGTCATCGATTAAACTAATGCAGTTTGCGTTGTGAAGTGTGATTGCAGCAATGAAATGATTTCCAGTGTGTCAGCAGCAATTAAACATTTTACCACCCGGGGGCGCCATATGCTGCTCAGTTACCTGCACGGTACGTTTTGATTCAAAGTAAACATGAAGAGGTCACGGCGAAGTGTGTCGTGGGACCATTTTGATAAAAAAAAACGACTTAGTTCACTGCAAACACTGCGACGCCGTGTATAAGTACAGCACGGTGGCGGTGCGTCGTGCTCTCACTATCAACCTAGCATCAACTCGGCGTTAGCACGGAGGAGCTGCGATGCACAACGACCAAGGGATCTGCACGTTCATTGAGATGGATACTGGAACCAGCATTTAACATTCCGTCACGACGTACCATCACCAGACTGGTAGAAACTCACTACGAAACGAAGAACGGAATAAGGTTCCCCGGGCCGGGCTGGCCAAGTTAGCGCAGAGGTAGCTACCTGAATCCCGGGCCGGTGGATGTTTTCGGGGGTTGGACTGACAATCACCAGGTAGCGGTCGCGTCTGATCCATGGATGTATTAAGTGAACCTCGGACCCCAGATCATGTCAACCTGCTTATTTTTCAGTAGACTGGTGCAGGAGTTGTATGTGAGTTACTGGTTATTTCATATTGGGCTTTGTCCGTGCCTTGGATAGTTTTGAGTTACATTTTGACAAAACCTGTCAGATCTAAGTAATATTATGTTTTTGGTTAAGTTATGGTTAAGTTATTATTTAACATGATTATTTTTATTTATTTTTTGGAACAAACGAGGGTCTCTGTTTAAGAAGGCCGGCTCGCAGCAACGGTTCCGCTGCTAAATTAAACACCGCAGCGCATATATCTTTAAGTTTAGCCAAACCTTCAGTTTAACTGCCACTAGTTGTTCTTCTTGTAATTAAGATCTCATCGAGGTAAAAACAAACTCTACAGTTTAATTACCACAGAAAAGTCACAGACAAGAAGACTGTCAGACAGCAGGCAGCACAGAGCAAGAGAGACCCACTCTTCTCAAGAGTCCTCCTTTTATAGACTGCCACCTCAAATGCTGATTGGCCAACTCCAAACACAGGTGGAATGCAATCATCTCAATCACCTGAAGAGAAAACAGAGTGAGCAAGAGGAAGGACAAGAGAGGGAACACATGCAGACAGGATATCTGGTCTGGCATGTAACGCAGACCCACACACACACACACACACACACACACACACACACACAGGGAAACAGCTGTTTGAGCGGCGCCAGAGCTGCTAGCTACACGACTCCGCTCTGCCTTAGCGTTAGCTAACTTTGAAAACTCCTCACACTCCTTTCTGTGACTAACCTTCAAATGTCTGATGAGGTTGGTGGTGTTGAAATGTCTTTGGAGCTTTCCGCCTCGTGGTATTTCCTCGGCACACACGTTGGTAATCGCTAATATATTGTCTTGAAATGATTTCCAGTGTGTCAGCATCAATTAAACATTTTACCACCCGGGGACACCATAGGCTGCTCAGTTACCAGCGAGATACGTTTTGATTCAAAGTAAACATGAAGAGGTCACGGCGAAGTGTGGCGTGGGTCCATTTTGATTTAAAAGACGACTTAGTTCACTGCAAACACTACGACGCCGTGTATAAGTACAACACGGCCACGACTCAAATGATGTACCACTTAAAGTGTATCCGACCCTGGTTAACGTCGGTGGCGGTGCGTCCTGCTCTCAGTCTCAACCTAGCATCAACTCTGCGTTAGCACAGAGGAGTTGCGATGCACAACGAGCAGAGGAAGTGACCCAAGAGATCTGCAAGTTGATTGAGATGGATATTGGAACCAGCATTTCACATTCCGTCACGACGTACCATCACCAGACTGGTAGTCACTACGAAACGAAGAACGGAATAAGGTTCCCTTGGCCGTGCTGGCCAAGTTAGCGAGGAGGTATCTCCCTGTATCTACCGGCGGGTGTGTTCAGCGGCTGGACTGACAATCACCAGGTATCGGTTACGTCTGACCCCAGATCATGTCAACCTGCTTATTTTTCTCAACAAAAACCAGTAGACTGGTGCAGGAGTTTTATGTGAGTGACTGGTTATTTTTGACAAAACCGGTCAGATCTAGGTATTATGTTTGTAGGTTAAGTTATTATTTAACATGATTATTTTTATTTATTTTTTGGAACAAACGAGAGTCTCTGTTTAAGAAGGCCGGCTCGCAGCAGCAGCGGTTCCGCTGCTAAATTCAACACCGCAGCGCATATATCTCTAAGTTTAGCCAAACCTCCAGTTTAACTGCCTCACGTTGTTCTTCTTGTAATTAAGATCTCATAGAGGTAAAAACATGCTGTATTTTTTGTATTTTCATTGCGTTTTTAATTTATAAAAAGTTAAATAAATAATGAATTTTAATGTAACAACTATTAATGATTAATCAATAATTGATCATTAATTCTCCCGACGATCGACGAAGAAAATTTAATCGAATGCCCATCCCTAGTCAAGACCCAAGAAAGAAGACTGGCACAGCTTTTACAGCTGGTTGGAGAGCAGAGTGGCAACATGAGTTTTCAGAATTGAAGTGTACTAGCTCTGGGCTAAAAACTGCAACGAGGTGTGCTCAGTGTTGTATGATGGACTTTCGGGACCTGGGGTAAAGGAGATGATGTCATTATGAACCTGCATCCTTATAGGAGTGTATTAAGCTAATTATGTAAGTAATGTTGCCTTACATTAATGGCTGTTTGTGTTTCAGCTTTACCTTCAGATGTCCAGAAAGTGATTGTTGGTGAAGAACAGCAGCAGGAGTGGAGCTCCAGTCTGGACCAGGAGGACACAAAGCCCCCACACATTAAAGAGGAACAGGAGGAACTCCAGATCAGTCAGGACGCAGAGCAGCTTCAAGGGCTGGAGGAGGCTGATATCACCAAGTTCCCATTCACTCTGGTCCCTGTGAAGAGTGAAGATGATGAAGAGAAACCTATGTTCTCACATGTTCATCAAAGACAAACTGAAGAGATGAAAACAGAAGCTGATGGAGAGGACTGTGGAGGACCAGAACCAGCCATGAAATCAGATCCAGATACACATTTACGACCAGATAAGGAAGAAATTCCTGGAGACTCTTCTGAACCTGAGACTGATGACAGTGCTGATTGGAAGGAAAACAGAAAACATCAGTCTAGTTTAAACTCTCTGAATGATGATGAAATCCCGGTCAGTGATTTAAGATGTAATACTAGTGAGAAAGAGTGTGGAGAAAAACTTGGCACCAGTGGACATCTGAAAAGACACATGAGATCTTATACAGGAAAGAGACCATTTAGCTGCTCTGTCTGTATGAAAGCTTTTAGATGGAGTGGAGAGTTACAGAGACACATGAGAGTACACACAGGAGAGAAACCATTTAGCTGCTCCTTCTGTAAGAAATGTTTCACAGACAACGGAACTCTACAGAGACACATGAGAATTCACACCGGAGATAAACCATTTAACTGCTCAGTCTGTAAGAAGGGTTTTTCAGTGAGTGTAACTTTACAGAAACATATGAGAACCCACACAACAGAGAAACCATTTAGCTGCTCAATCTGCAAGAAAGCATTCATAGAGAGGGGACAGTTAAATAGACACATGAGAATCCACACGGGAGAAAAACCATTTAGCTGCTCAGTCTGTAAGAAGGATTTTACAGAGAGAGGAAATTTACAGCAACATATAAGAACCCACACAGGAGAGAAACCATTTAGCTGCTCAATCTGTAAGAAAGACTTTGCACAGAGAGGACAATTCCAGATACACATGAGAATCCACACAGGAGAGAAACTGTTAAGCTGCTCAGTCTGTAAGAAAGATTTTACAGGGAGTGAAAATTTACAGACCCACATGAGAATCCACACAGGAGAGAAGCCATTTAGATGTACAGTCTGTATGAAAGGTTTTGCACGGAGTTCACACTTACAGAGACACATGATAATTCACACCACAGAGAAACCATTTAGCTGCTCGGTATGTAAGAAATCTTTCTCAATGACTGTGACTTTACAGAGACACATGATAATTCACACCACAGATAAACCATTTAGCTGCTCAATCTGCAAGAACACATTCAGAGAGAGTAGACATTTAAAGAAACACATGATAATCCACACAGGAGAGAAACCATTTAGCTGCTCAATCTGTAAGAAAGATTTTGGACAGAGTGGACACTTACAGATACACACAAGAATCCACACAGGAGAGAAACCATTCAGCTGCTCAGTCTGTAAGAAAGCTTTTAGAGAGCGTGCACATCTACAGAGACACATGAAAACCCACACAGGAGAGAAACCATTAAGCTGCTCAGTCTGTAAGAAAAACTTTGGACAGAGTGGACACTTACATACACACATGAGAACACACACAGGAGAGAAACCATTTAGCTGCTCTATCTGCAAGAAAGGTTTCATACAGATTGTACATTTAAGGAAACACATGAGAATCCATGTATTGTAGACATGTTGAGTGGAGGTCCAGTCTGAAAGGAGAGGAAATGAATGAATTATCTAAAAGTATTATGAGATGTAATCCTGATAAAAAGTTTAAAAACCAATAATTACAATTTTAGGTTTTAAAATGCCTTAAGCGTGATGTTGACAGATCTTAAATGAAGTTTGGTTTTTACCATCTAGATCGATTAGCTCTAAAGACAAACTTGTTCATTCTTGCAAATTAACTGTAATTGTTAGGAAATTGCATACAAAGCTAGCTCTCTCATAAATGGCAGCTGTTCTGTAGTCACAAGGAACAGCCACCTAACCCCGTCTCCTAGCACACTCTCCAGTCTTCACTCCTAAGTTTGAAGGGGTGTGACATCGCTGTTAGGATTGGATACTGAACTGGTGCTTTTAACGTTGCACTTTCTCTGAGACAGGCAGGGCCAACAGTAGTTTCTGTGCCCTGGTGAGTGACTGACAACGTGGAGGTTTAAGGGCAAGGCAACTTTAGTTTTATAGCACATTTCAGCAACAATGTAACGCAAAGTGTGTTACATAAAACAAAGAGCAATTAAAAACGATCATGAAAAGAAAATAGGCTATAATAGAATAATGTACAAAAATAAAAGCTACATTGTAGTATAAGACATTAATAGTGATGTGATTTAATAGGTTGTAGGGAGAGGTTTGGAAAGGGAAGAGTGAGGTGTTTTATTTTGTTTAGTTTATTGTGTTTTTTGAGTGTAAAATCTAAGTAAATTACAAAATGTCTTAAGTATATGGGATACATAGGTATGGATTTATTTTCATAACTGAAATAAATTTTCTGGTTATTACAGAAAAAAGGTACCGTTGGGTACCGGAACGGAACTCTCCCCTTTCATGTCTTCATGTATAAACATTTTTTTTTAAATATGATCTTTCAATATGACCTGTGTGGGGGGAAAAAGGAAATGGTGAGCACCCATAATCTCCAGAAATAGCAAAGATGACGTGTAATCGTTCGAAATACACTTTCGGTTTGACTAGCATGAACTGTCTGGGTCAGGAAGACCTAGTTGCACTCAAGAAAGAGAAGAAGTGGAGACAAGTAGTAAGGAATAGAATTAATAATAAAACCAGTATAAGGTAATTCTTACAACCCCAAATCAGAAAAAGTTGGGACAGTATGGAAAACACAAATAAAAAAAGAAAGTAGTGATTTCTAAATGTACTTTGACTTGTATTTCATTGCAGACATTTTTTTTTCTTTTTCAAATAAACAAAATTCCTATTTTGATTCTTGCAACATATTTCAAAAAATGTTGGAACGGTAACCACTTTGTTGCCATTTCTTTTCACAACACTTAAATTACGTTTAGGGACTGAAGACACCAAATGATGAAGTGTTTCAGGTATAATTTTGTCCCATTCTTGCTGCAAACAAGTCTTAAGGTGGGCAACAGTACGGGGTCTTCGTTGTCGCATTTTGCGCTTCAAAATGCGCCACACATTCTTTATTGGAGACAAGTCGGGACTGCAGGCAGGCCAGTCAAGTACCAGTATCCTCTTCCTCCGCAGCCAGGACTTTGTAATGTGTGCAGAATGTGGTTTTGCATTATCTTGTTGAAATATGCATGGGCGTCCCTGGAAAAGATGTCTTCTTGAAGGCAGCATATTGTGCTCCAAAATCTCTATGTACTTTTCAGCATTTATGGTGCCATCACAGAAGTGCAAGTTACCTTTGCCAAGGGCACTGACACGACCCCTGATTCATCTGACCAAAGTACACGTTTCCACTGTGTGATGGTCCACTCCAGATGCCTCCGAGCCCAGAGAAGTCGACGGCGCTTCTGGACACTGTTAACATAGGGCTTCCTTTTGGCACAGTACAGTTTTAACTGGCATTTGTGGTTGTAACTAAGGGTGCTCCGATCGATCGGCCACCGATCGGTATCGGCCGATAATGGCTTTAAATAGTTTGATCGGTGGTCTCCATGAAGGCCGATCAGATAGGCCGATCAGATGACGCACTACCACGGATGTATTAAGAGCGCACTACTCCAGAGAACATTTTCAAAATGGCGCCGTCCCTACATTCAGCGGTCTGGCAGTTCTACAAGGTGTCTGAACGGTGGCAGAACAGCAGTTGGCCCGCGGCCAGCCGCGGAACGAAGACGCTAGGAAGACGGCTACTGCTTTTAAAAAGCGGCTGCCACCGGTGGTGCTCCGGCAAACGTGTTTGTGATTACACCATTCTGACGCTTCTACTGCCTCTGGAGCACCGCTGGTGTTCCGCCGACTCATTGCTATCTGGGAAAAAGACAATACACTAGCGATTAGCAACGTGTGTACTGAGGAAATACCACGAGGCGGAAAGCTCCAAAGACATTTCAACACCACCAACCTCATCAGACATTTCAGTCCCTCCAGAAAAACGCGGAGTTTTTTTGTGATTGTTGCGGGCAAAAATCCTTGATTATGCGGCACGTTTTCTTAAAAAATGCGATGGAATATGCGGGATATTTATGCCATTTTATGCGATGAGAATGCGGGAACTTGCAAAAACTGCGGTTTGATGAAAAAGAGAAAAGAAGTGAATTCCCCCAACACAGTGTTCTCAGCATAGACAGTATATAAAAGTAGGAGAAATTACGTCACTTCATAACGTTCCCATGGCAACAGGGGAAAATGGCTGCTCTTGTGTGAAGTAAACGCAACATTTTTCATCTTCCTGCTGAGATATATGTGACTTTTTTGCAACGAAAATGCGGGGATTATGAAATCATGCAAGCCCCGCATATTTTGCGCGGAAATCGGCAATTTATGCGGCGAAAGTGCGGCGTATTTGAAAAAATGCGGCCCCCGCATTAATATGCGGACTTTGGCTGATTATGCATTGAATTCTGCAATCGCATAATTGCGTTTTTCTGGAGGGACTGACATTTGAAGGTTAGTCACAGAAAGGAGGATGAGGAGTTTTCAAAGTTAGCTAACGCTAAGGCAGAGCGGAGTCGTGTAGCTACCAGCTCCAGCGCCGCTCAAACAGCTGTTTCCCCGTGTGTGTGTGACTGACTGTGTGTCTGTGTGTGCTGAAGAAATGTGCAGTGATTGAAAGGACATTTTTTAGATTTTGAGCTAGGACACAAAGCCAAACAGTTACTGATACATTCTCTAAACATGTGTGACTGTTATGTTATGGCGTAATTTTCAGTTCATAAAAGTGATTGGTGATCGGTATCGGCCAATACGTCTTCCAGCAATCGGTGATCGGCCCCAAAAATCCTGATCGGAGCACCCTTAGTTGTAACTATGTATTGTGGTACTTGACAAAGGTTTGCCTAAGTATTCCTGAGCCCATGTGGTGATACCGCTTATAGATGAATGACGATTCTTGATGCAGTGCCGCCTGAGGGATCAGAGATTACGGTTGTTCAGCTTAGGCTTGTGCCCTTGTCCTTTACGCACTGAAAATCCTCCACATTCCTTGAATCTTTTAATTATGTTATGCACTGTTGAAAGTGAAATAAGCAAATGTCTTCCTATCTTTCTTTGAGGAACATTGTTTTTAAACATTTCAATAATTTTCTCACATATTTGTTGGCAAACTGGCGATCCCCGGCCCATCTTTGCTCCTAAAGGACTAGACCTTTCTTGGATGCTGCTTTTGTACCAAATAATAATTACAATCACCTGTTGACATCACCTGTTTCAAATCACATCATTATTTAACCAATTTACCTGATTACTATTATTGCGCCTGTCCCAACCTTTTTTGGAATGTGTTGCAGGTCTGAATGACAGGAAAGGATGTATATTTACAAATGAAATTAAGTTGACCAGACAAAACATGAAATATTTTGTGTTCACATTGTCTGCAATGAAATACAAGTCAAAGTACATTTAGAAATCACTACTTTCTTTTTTCATTTGTGTTTTCCATACTGTCCCAACTTCTTCTGATTTGGGGTTGTAGTAACTACATGAAAACTTCAATGTTGTTGCATGAAATGTTTGTGTTTAGCCTGCAGCCTCTAGTGCCTCTGCAGCCCCCTTTCGTTTCAGACCCTCCCACCAGTCTGCAATGAAATACAAGTCAAAGTACATTTAGAAATCACTACTTTTTTATTTGTGTTTTCCATACTGTCCCAACTTTTTCTGATGTGGGGTTGTAGATGTAGGGAAAATTAGTTAATTATGTGGGTAAATGTGTCTGACACCACCCATAATGCTGTATTAAAAGAGTCTATGATACTTAGATTCTAGGGCTGTCAATCGATTAAAAAAAAGTAATTGAATTAATTACAGACTGATTAATTAATCTAAATTAATCGCATACATCATTTTTGCTGTGAAAGTATTTTAAATATTTCAATTCAAATGAATCAATGAATAATCAGCATTAGTGACATAAAAGTTAAAAAACCTTTTATATGGTCATTATTTCAACAGAGAAAAATAATAGTATATATATATATATATATTAGGGCTGTGCCGATAATTTTTTTAACGCACGAGTAACGCATAGAGAGAGCAACGGGATCTGTTAGTCCACTTCTATAACTGTCTATGGCCACGCCATGTCCCGCCCTACGAAGCAGCTGATTGGTTTGGTTTAGGCATTTCACCGTGAGTGGTGAGGATAGTGGATTGGTCAGGGGATAGGACCTGAACAAATGGAGTTACGTTACCTTCGACGCCTGGCCAATAGTAGTGCTTGAAGGGTGGGTCTTGTAATTTCGCAGGCCGCAAACAAAACAGACACAAGCCTCGGCCGGTTTTAGCTTGCTAGCCGCGTAGCTTGTAGGCTCGTGACGGCGAATATCTTCAGAGCGAGCGAGTAGTGACTCTACAGTCAGTGAGAGAAACAAAGTGTCTCCTCTGTTCTTTCTGACCACGGTGGGAAACCTGGAGCAGGAAAACCCTCTCCTTGATTTTACGTTGGTTATGAAAGAGAACGAGAACCAGGAAATGAGTCACGGGAAACCAGTTGCTATGACGACGGCTATGCCGCTGACAACGCTATGAGCCCGTAGACAGTTGGACGAGCCCTCTTAATACATCCATGGACGAGCCACGCTCGCCTCAGGCATGAGGCAGTACTACCTGTAGTACTATCTGCAGGACTATCTGCAGTACTACCTGCAATGGAACATCGAGGTAACAGCGTTACATTATGTGACAGATTATTAGATCCAAGTGTGAAATTGAACATAACGTATATGACAATGTTGTTTTCAATAAAAAAACAGTCACAAAGCAAGCCAATCTACTTTTCCATGCTGATAAAAGAATTAAAATGAGAAAATATAATGGGACAAAAAGAAATCAAGGGACATTTAGAATAGATAAAAATGTGCGATTAATTGTGATTAATCGCGAGTTAACTATGACATTAATGCGATTAAATATTTTAATCGCTTGACAGCACTAGTATCTTTTGGTATGCATTTCAGAAAAAAAATGGTTAGGATTCAGGTGTAATTGCAAATAGTGATTAATCATGATTAATCCACTGAAAATTCTGATTAATTTGATTAAACATTTTAATCATTTGACAGCCCTAATATATATATATATATATATATATATATATATATATATATATATATATTTGAACAGAGAAAACAATTATATAATTATATATATAATTATACAATTAATTAATTATACAATTATATATATATATATCATATGACCTAATATGCTAAGAAAATAAATTCAAATGTGCTTCAGGATTCCTAAATAGGGTTATTTCACTAGTGAATTGCTATTGAACGCCAAAAACATCCACACATGCACCACGAGGCTGTAGGTTACCAGTTTCATTGAACGTACCGTCTCCGTCTGTGCTTTTGCGACAACGGCTGCAGCTGCAGAAGTGTCTGAATCCTCTACAGTGAGTGAAATAAGGTTGAACTCTACACCGTTTAGCGTTAGCTGTCTGCATTTTAACCATGTTTAATCCAGCTGCTAGCTAGCGGTAGGCTAACATTACCTGCTGTTGAGTGTAGTGTTAACTAGGGTCACGCGTTTCTGTTTCCTGACCCAACGCATTCTCTCGTCTCCATTTTACAGTCAAATGGTGGCTAGAATGGTTCCGGGTGAATATGGAATGGATTAATCTGCGTTATTTTTTTTAATGCACTATTTTTTTCTCTGATTAATTAATCGAAATGAACGCGTTATTTTGACAGCCCTACTAGATTCAGTTATCTATTCGATCGACTATCACCTGTAGTCAGTTCATGTGTACGGGACAGCTCGGTTTACTTGTTAACATAAATCTGCATGCAGTGAACTTCGGCAATCTCTGGTGTCTTTACGGAGTCCTCGTCTGACAATTTCTTCTGTACTGAAGCCGCTGTGGGCCTTACGCAGTCAGTAAGTAATAACTTTACTATTTCAAACATAGGCCCTACTTTTTGTATTGCTCATATTTCTTTGTTATATTGTGTAGTTGTAGAGAGTAAATCTTTTACATTTTGCTTATTTGATGATTTCCTAAGTATGAAGTTCTGTGATATCACCAACCTTATAAAAGTACCAACTGCTGTGCGCTGTGCACATGTCCAAAGAATGCCTCTAAAACCTGAATAATACCTGAATATTCCCCTTCTTAATCGGAAAAAGACCTTATTCGAAATATCCAACAGGAATATTTTGTTTACATGACCTGTATCAAATTCGGAATATGACAATATTCCGAATAATAGTGGAGTATTGGTGTGCTTGTAAACATACTCATTGTTTCCAGCAGGACCGTTTCTAGGATTTAAGGATGTTCGGGGCTTAGCCCGGACCTGTTTAAATGAACCGAATGCAATGCAAAACGGTGATTGGCCCAACTTGTTAGTGGCCAGTGTATGTTCATTTTAGCTTCCAGTTAGTAGATGTTAGTTAGATGGCACCAGCATTTGGCCTAATCATAACAGACCTGGCAACCCAAAGGCCAAGATTTTGGTTCCAGATTTGTGTGGTGACTTGTGATGTGGGGGTGTGGGGGTCCTCCCCCAGAAACTTTTGAGCGTTAAATACTTAATTTCCTGCATTTCTACCTTTTTCTGAATCAGTGTATGTCCAGAAATATCTTTATGTAAAGGGAAACATAGATTACAATCCAAATAAAAAAAACCTCATGGAATATATTGCAGTAAGGCTCTCAAGCATTCTGCATTGCTTTCAACTATTTATTCTCCTGTAGATCGACTTTTCTGTTTATGTCTGAGTCAGCACACATGTAACCTAGGCATGATTTACTCTTCCCTCCTCTTTTTGCGTCTTTTGTTGGGGAAGTAACTTCCTCGCAAATTTAGCATTCATTCCTCGTCAGCCAACGCCTATACCAAAAATTGAGACAGATAAATATTTTAACACACTAACACTAGCCTTACTAAACGTCAGGTCTTTGGCAGGAAAATCATTTTTAATCCATCACCATCACCTTATCGTGGTGGAGAGGTTTGGGTGTCCCTATGAACCTGAGGGCTGTGTTGTCTGGAGCTTTGTGCTCCTGGTAGGGTCTCCCATGGCAAAGTGGTCTCAGGTGAGGGGCCAGACGAAGAATGGTTCAAAAAACCCTATGAAAAAACGAGGAAGGGATAGAGAGACCCTGCCCGGAGGAAGCCCGGGGCCCCCGTCTGGAGCCAGGCCCAGAGGGAGGGCTCGTCAGCGAGCGTCTGGTGGCCGGGTTTGCCACGGAGCCCGGCCGGGCACAGCCCGAAAAAGCTACGTGGCACCTATCTCTCCAGCCCATGGGCCCACCACCTGTGGGAGGAACCGCTGGGGTTGGGTGCGCTGCCACACGGGTGGCGGTGAAGGTCAGGGGCCTCGACGGACCAGACCCGGGCAGCAGAGGCTTGCTCTGGGGACATGGAATGTCACCTCGCTGTGGGGGAAGGAGCCGGAACTTGTGCGTGAGGTGGAGCGCTACCAGTTGGATCTGGTGGGGCTTACCTCTACGCATAGTCTCGGTTCTGGAACCGTACTCCTGGAGAGGGGTTGGACTCTTTTCTTCTCCGGAGTTGCCCAGGGTGTGAGGCGCCAGGCGGGTGTGGGGATACTCACAAGTCCCCGGCTGAGCGCCGCAACGTTGGAGTTTACCCCGGTGGACCAGAGGGTCGCCTCCCTACGCCTGCGGGTTGTTGGGGGGAAAACTCTGACTGTTGTTTGTGCATATGCACCAAACAAGAGTTCAGAGTATTCAGCCTTTTTGGAGACCTTGAATGGAGTCCTGTATGGGGCTCCGGAGGGGGACTCCATAGTTCTGCTGGGGGACTTCAACGCACATGTGGGCAATGACGGAGATACATGGAGAGGCGTGATTGGGAGGAACGGCCTCCCTGATCTAAACCAGAGTGGTTGTCTGTTATTGGACTTCTGTGCTAGTCATGGATTGTCTATAACAAACACCATGTTCGAACATAGGGATGCTCATAAGTGTACTTGGTACCAGAGCACCCTAGGCCGAAGGTCAATGATCGATTTTATAATCGTTTCATCTGATCTGAGGCCGTATGTTTTGGACACTCGGGTGAAGAGAGGGGCGGAGCTGTCAACTGATCACCATCTGGTGGTGAGTTGGGTCAGGGGGTGGGGGAAGACTCTGGACAGACCTGGTAAACCCAAACGGGTGGTACGGGTAAATTGGGAACGTCTGGAGGAAGCTCCTGTCCGACAGACCTTCAACTCACACCTCCGGCGGAGCTTTTCGTGCATCCCTGTGGAGGCTGGGGGCATTGAACCTGAGTGGACAATGTTCAAAGTTTCCATTGCTGAAGCTGCGGCAGGGAGCTGTGGTCTTAGGGTCTTAGGTGCCTCAAGGGGCGGTAACCCTCGAACACCGTGGTGGACACCGGTGGTCAGGGAAGCCGTCCGACTGAAGAAGGAGTCTTTCCGGGATATGTTATCCCAGAGGACTCCGGAGGCAGTTGCAAGGTACCGAAGGGCCCGAAGGACTGCAGCCTCTGCCGTGAAAGAGGCAAAGCAGCGGGTGTGGGAGAAGTTCGGAGAAGACATGGAGAAGGACTTTCGGTCGGCACCAAGGCGCTTCTGGAAAACCGTCCGCCACCTCAGAAGGGGGAAGCGGGGAACCATCCAAGCTGTGTACAGTAAGGATGGGACGTTGTTGACCTCAACTGAGGAGGTAATAGGGCGGTGGAAGGAGCACTTTGAGGAACTCCTAAATCCAGCTGATGCGCCCTCTTTGTTAGAGGCAGAGCTGGAGGATGACGGGGGATTGTCGTCAATTTCCCTGGTGGAGGTCACTGAGGTAGTCAAACAACTCCACAGTGGCAAAGCCCCAGGGATTGATGAGATCCGTCCAGAAATGCTGAAAGCTCTGGGTGTGGAGGGGCTGTCTTGGTTGACACGCCTACTCAACATTGCGTGGAAGTCTGGGACAGTGCCTAAGGAGTGGCAGACCGGGGTGGTGGTTCCCCTCTTCAAAAAGGGGGACCAGAGGGTGTGTACCAATTACAGGGGTATCACACTTCTCAGCCTCCCTGGTAAAGTCTACTCCAAGGTGCTGGAAAGGAGGGTTCGGCCGATAGTCGAACCTCAGGTTGAAGAGGAACAATGCGGATTCCGTCCTGGGCGTGGAACAACGGATCAGCTCTTTACTCTAGCAAGGATCCTGGAGGGAGCCTGGGAGTATGCCCATCCAGTCTACATGTGTTTTGTGGATCTGGAGAAGGCATATGACCGGGTCCCCCGGGAGACTTTGTGGGAGGTGCTGCGGGAGTATGGGGTGAGGGGGTCCCTTCTCAGGGCCATCCAATCTCTGTATGACCAAAGCGAGAGCTGTGTCCGGGTTCTCGGCAGTAAGTCAGACACGTTCCAGGTGAGGGTTGGCCTCCGCCAGGGCTGCGCTTTGTCACCAATCCTGTTCGTAGTATTTATGGATAGGATATCGAGGCGTAGTCGTGGTATGGAGGGGTTGCAGTTCGGTGGGCTGGGGATCTCATCGCTGCTCTTTGCAGATGATGTGGTCCTGATGGCATCATCGGCCTGTGACCTTCAGCACTCACTGGATCGGTTTGCAGCCGAGTGTGAAGCGGCTGGGATGAGGATCAGCACCTCTAAATCTGAGGCCATGGTTCTCAGCAGGAAACCGATGGAGTGCCTTCTCCAGGTAGGGAATGAGTCCTTACCCCAAGTGAAGGAGTTTAAGTACCTTGGGGTCTTGTTCGCGAGTGAGGGGACAATGGAGCTGGAGATTGGTCGGAGAATCGGCGCAGCGTGGGCGGTATTACATTCTGTTTATCGCACCGTTGTGACGAAAAGAGAGCTGAGCCAGAAGGCAAAGCTCTCGATCTACCGGTCAGTTTTCGTTCCTACCCTCACCTATGGTCATGAAGGTTGGGTCATGACCGAAAGAACGAGATCCAGGGTACAAGCGGCCGAAATGGGTTTCCTCAGGAGGGTGGCTGGCGTCTCCCTTAGAGATAGGGTGAGAAGCTCAGTCATCCGTGAGGAGCTCGGAGTAGAGTCGCTGCTCCTTCACGTCGAAAGGAGCCAGTTGAGGTGGTTCGGGCATCTGGTAAGGATGCCCCCTGGGCGCCTCCCTAGGGAGGTGTTCCAGGCACGTCCAGCTGGGAGGAGGCCTCGGGGAAGACCCAGGACTAGGTGGAGGGATTACATCTCCAACCTGGCATGGGAACGCCTCGGGATCACCCAGTCAGAGCTGGTTAATGTGGCTCGGGAAAGGGAGGTTTGGGGTTCCCTGCTGGAGCTGCTCCCCCCGCGACCCGACCACGGATAAGCGGACGACGATGGATGGATGGATGGATTTTATTATTAAGCACAATCTTGATTTTATGTTTTTAACTGAAACCTGGTTAGACCATAAAAACAGTGGTGCTGTTCTCATTGAGTCAGCTCCCCCTAACTTCAGTTTTATGAGTGAGCATAGAGTGAATAAGAAAGGAGGTGGAGTAGCCATTTTGTATAATGACTCATTCCATTGTACTCAAATAACTTATGGAAATTTTCCTTCTTTTGAATATGTGACTCTTCAGCTAAAGTCCTCCCCTCAAGCTATATTTCTAAATATCTACAGACCACCGAAATACTGTGCTGCTTTCTTCGATGACTTTACTGAACTGCTGTCTATAATCTGTATTAACTTTGACTGTGTAATTATTGCTGTTGATTTTAACATTCATGTGGACAACCTGCAGGATAGAGGGACCAAAGAACTGTGTTGTGTTTTTGAAAACTATGGACTGATTCAGCATGTGACGGAACCCACGCACAATAAGGGGCACACTCTGGACTTGATTATCTCCAAGGGTTTGAACATTTCCAAGGTTGTGGTGACTGACGTTGCTCTCTCTGATCATTCATGTGTTTTCTTTAACGGCACTATCTCGGTGCACAAAAGTGTCCAAGCTAAGGTAATCAGAAAACGGTATATCACTGAAAACACCAGTGAAACATTCATTCAGCTTTTCTCCTCCACACCCGCCCTCTCTGGGGTCTCAGTCAATGAGCTTGTAGATAATTTCAATTTTAAAATTACAAATGTTATTGATGCCATTGCTCCCACTAAGGTCAAAGCTGTCTCTAGTAAGAAAAGATCTCCATGGAGAAATGTAATACGGGTAAGAACAGAAAAAACAGAGTGTCGAAAAGCTGAACGCAGGTGGCGAAAAACTAATCTCCAGGTCCACTATAAGACCTATAAAGACAGACGTCGCATTTATAATTTGGAACTGAGGAATGCTAGGTGGTCCTTCTTCTCCGACATTATTGCCAGAAACAATAATAATTCACGTGCTCTGTTTGCGGCCGAAATGGGTTTCCTCAGGAGGGTGGCTGGCGTCTCCCTTAGAGATAGGGTGAGAAGCTCAGTCATCCGTCTGGAGCTCGGAGTAGAGTCGCTGCTCCTTCACGTCGAAAGGAGCCAGTTGAGGTGGTTCGGGCATCTGGTAAGGATGCCCCCTGGGCGCCTCCCTAGGGAGGCGTTCCAGGCACGTCCAGCTGGGAGGAGACCTCGGGGAAAACCCAGGACTAGGTGGAGGGATTACATCTCCAACCTGGCCTGGGAACGCCTCGGGATCCCCAGTCAGAGCTGGTTAATGTGGCTCAGGAAAGGGAAGTTTGGGGTCCCCTGCTGGAGCTGCTCCCCCCGCGAACTGAGCATGGATAAGCGGACGGCGATGGATGGATGGTGCTCTGTTTGCTGCTGTTGATAGGTTAACAAACCCTCCAGTACCAGTAGCATCTGAACGTTTATCTACCAAGGCCTGCAATGATTTTGCCTCCTTTTTCGAAGACAAAATTCAGAAAATTAGACTAACTGTCAGTGCCTCCATATCAAGTAAGGGATATGTGTTGCCACACTGTCAAGGCAAAACAAATTCCAATAACACACAATTTCATATGATCAACCAAAAAAACCTGGAGGACATTATACAACATCTGAAATCCTCCTCCTGTTGCCTTGATATTCTACCAACAGGCCTTTTCAAAAATGTTTCAAATTGTATGTCTTCTGATCTTTTACAGATTGTAAACACGTCTCTACTCTCAGGTATCTTCCCAAAGGCCCTGAAAACTGCAGTCATCAAGCCACTTTTAAAAAAGAACAACCTAGACACGGCACTACTGAGCAACTATAGGCCGATATCTAACCTTCCATTCTTAAGTAAAATCATTGAAAAAGCGGTTTTTCAACAACTCAACCTTTTCTTGTCACTAAACAATGGTTTTGATGTCTTCCAGTTGGGTTTTCAACCACACCACAGCACTGAGACTCTCACTCTTGTTAAAGTATTTAATGACATCCACTTAAACACAGATAGTGGCAAAACTGCAGTCTTAGTATTACTTGATCTCAGTGCTGCATTCGACACGGTCGACCATGACATATTACTACACCGACTGGAAAACTTGGTTGGCTCAGTCCTAAACTGGTTTAAATCCTATTTAAAGAATAGGGACTACTATGTATCTATAGGTAATTATACATCTGAGCATACAAATATGACGTGCGGAGTTCCCCAAGGCTCCGTTCTGGGGCCTCTTCTGTTTAACATCTACATGCTTCCACTGGCTCAGATTATGGAAAACAGCAAAATAAGTTACCACAGTTATGCAGACGACACAAATTTACATAACCTTATCGCCAGGAGACTATAGTCCTATACAAACACTGACTAAGTGCATTGAACAAATTAACGACTGGATGTCCCAGAACTTTCTTAAATTAAATGAAGAAAAAACTGAGGTGGTTGTTTTTGGAGCAAAAAAGGAACGATTAAAAGTCAGCGCTCAGCTTCAAACGACAATGTTGAAAACAACAAAGCCAGCGATCTAGGTGTAATTATGGACTCAGCCACATTAAGACAATTACAAAGTCATCCTATTACCACCTTAAGAATATATCAAGGGTAAAGGGACTTATGTCTCAGCAGGACTTGGAAAAACTTGTCCATGCTTTTATCTTCAGTAGACTGGACTACTGTAACGGTGTCTTTACAGGTCTCCCTAAAAAAATCAATCAGACAGCTCAAGCTGATTCAGAACGCTGCTGCTCGAGTCCTCACTAAGACCAAGAAAGTGGATCACATCACTCCAGTGCTGAAGTCTTTACACTGGCTTCCTGTGCCTCAGAGAGTTGATTTCAAAATACTTTTGCTGGTTTATAAATCATTACGGTTTAGGTCCAAAATACATTTCTGACCTGCTAGTAAACTACGAACCACCCAGACCTCTCAGGTCGTCTGGGACAGGTCAGCTTTCTGTCCCCAGGGTCAGAACTAAACAGAGAGAAGCAGCATTTAGTTTCTATGCTCCACATATTTGGAACCAACTTCCAGAGAATTGCAGGCCCGCTGAAACTCTCAGTTGTTTTAAATCAAGGCTGAAGACCTTTCTTTTTGATGTTGCCTTTTGTTAAATAACTATCCATTTCTTATATTTTCATTGCTTATTTTATCTGCTTTTATATTTTTAACTGTTTTTAACTGCTCTTTAATGTTTAATTTCTTATACTGCACTGTAACTTTTATTCTTGTATTTCAATTGTCTTCATGTAAAGCACTTTGAATTGCCCTGTTGCTGAAAAGTGCTATACAAATAAAGCTGCCTTGCCTTGCCTTGCCTATAATGTGCATATGCCAATTATTCACCTCAATTATACATTATTTTTATTTTAAATAATTAATAAAGCCCTGGACTGTAATTTTTGAGATGTGTTTGAGCAAGATTTCTGCTCATATATAAAACTTAATGCACATTGAAAATATAACTCATCCCATCTGTGTTCTCTGAGATTTGGAAGAGTTGTGAAATTTTGAGAAAGTTAAATAGGCTATTACAAGAAAAGCGTCACTATATTTAAGAAAACAATATACCTGCACCATAGTCTGCTGTGCATTACATGATTCCTCTGCTGTAATGATAGATCTCAGACGTTCTGACACACACAGAGGCGTTATAAGACAAACCTTACGGAAGTAATAATAATAATGATAATAAATTTAATTTATATAGCGCTTTTCATAGACTCAAAGTCGCTGTGGCTCTAAGTGGCTGTACGCTGTTCTACCGGAAAACCGAAACTACGGCAAAAATACACAGAGCTCAAACGCGACACATCTGCTGCAGCATGCCCACTTGCGCATCTCTATTTTTACAGCGAGAGTGGACACTAGGCGAAGCACAGGCCTGCTTCAGAGCGCTGTGTGTTTGAGTCTTAACCGTAGACTGCAAAAATAACGGGAACTTCAAATAAAATCATTAGTATTACGCTCCTAAACTTTGTGTTGATGGCTACAATGTATTAGACTGATTTTATGCTTCTGCCGCCAGGTTGTACCTTTGAGTAAGATGTAGGGTTTTGAAGCACAAGTAGAAGAACAAGAAAGATAACTACGGAGCATACAAAGCGCATTGATAATAATACACAATACACCAATATAGCAGATGTTGCGACGTAAGATTACAGGAATGTATGTAGTAATGTTCTACACCATTGTCCACCGCTCTGCCCAGAGCTTCAGAGAGCCGGAGATAAGAGCAGGCTGGCGGTTGTAGGATAGCAAATTAACCAACAATGTAAAGATCAACAAGCCACTGATATGTTATTATTAAATTATTATTATATTTAAATTATTACTTTTGTCTTAAATTCACCAGCCATTTTCATATTATACCAACATTTGCAGCATCCTGAGCCTTTTTGGTGAGGTAAAAAAGAAAACAGAGTAGTTTTATTCTCCCCGAAACAAGTTTCCTTTTATTTTTAAAGACGTACTCTATAGCAAAAAATAAAAAATCACACTATTTCTCGTAACTTCATTTACGCAAAAATAAACAAGACATTGCAACTTTTGTCGCATTTATTTACAAAATCTGCCACAAATTCAGGCATTTTTGGCCGCAACAATCTCAAAAAAATGCCACAAAATCTTGGAGGGACTGACAAATTTGAAACTTGCCCCAATTGTCCTAATTGGATGTTGCTGAGGTTAAAGATGCCATATTATGCTAATTTTCAGGTTTATAATTGTATTTTAAGGTTGTACCAGAATACGTTTACATGCTTTCATTTTCAAAAAACACCATATTTTTGTTCTACTGCACAGATCTCTCTCACCGGTGCAGCTCCTCTTTTCACCTTGTGTTCAGGTTTCTGTTTTAGCTGACAGAGTGAATCATCTTTCCTTCTGTAATCTTTGATTCCACTCGCACATGCTCAGTAGCTCAGATTGTAGATCATGTCAGTTAGCTCCATAGACAGTAAAAGAAAGGTTGTTTCTCCAACTTTGGTCAGTTACAAGGCAGGATTAGCTTGGAGACTTCTTTTAAACAAGGGCGCACATGTAAGTACTTGTTTTGTTGATTATGGTGAACTTGTGTGTGTTGTAGCAGTGCTTTGCCATTGAGAACGAGCTAGCATGCTAATGCTAGCGCTAGCATGCTAACGGTTGTGTTTAGCCCATCGTTTCGGCTAGTGACGTAAAAAGCCGTGCAGATTTTGAACAGCTCACCCGGAGACTGAAGGCAGGACACATTCAGAAACCGTATCTCACTCAGAACAACATGGATAGATTTCTTTCGAAGTTTGTATGCGTGTGTAAGCACCAGAGACACAAAATACATTTTCATTTTCGGATTTACATGAGAGACAGTTGAATTCCTGAATAAAAATAATAAATAATTTTGGTGCGGAGTTTTGAAATTCACGTTTTACATGTTCTTATCTGTGTACTACTTAGGTCTGTTTGCAATAAATATTTGCATACACACTGCATTCTGTTTCAGTTATCACAGTTTTGAATGTCATGATGTTCAGAAACTGTTGTAGGGAGCAGGAGATAATAGGATCCAAACGCAGAGAGCAGGGGTCCGTTTCAGGTAGGAGGTTCAACAAACTCTGAGTCTGAGCCTGACCTCTGAGTTGATTTATCCTGAGATGGGAAACTCTGAGTCTTCGGTTTCACAACAGCTGATTAGAGTTGGTTCAATCAACTCGGAGTAGGTTGACTCAGGGTAACGTGCGTGCACCAAAGACAGCATGAATGGAGCCATGATACTACAATTCACCATGGCAACAACAACAAAGAAACGGGTCGGCGGAAATACTCATGCGCACATATGTGAGTTTGAACATGTATTTTGTTAAAAAAAGCAACACAGTGGCTGCTGTAAAAGGGAGAGAATTTGCGTCGAAGAAAATTGCTGCCAGAGTAGATGCGTATATACCAATGTAATGTATATCATATTTAATCATAAGTATAGCTAATATTAATGAAAATCTATTTCATTTAGGTGCAATACTGCGGGCGAAAACGTCCTAGGCCTACTAATCTCATTCTGCAGCACCATAATTAACAGAATTATAGTTCATAATCTTTTATTTCAAGGGTTTACATCATTTACCTGCAACACTGTGGAACTCCTTTTTAATGGATATTACTGGTTTGACACCAAAGTTGTAAAGAAAACTGTAATGCAACACAAAGAATGTGCTGGGATGTAGAGCATGTCCACGATGGGTAACATTAGTGATATGAGGACAGATAAGGTTATGTAGGATACATAACTGATAGACTGGGAAGAAAAACCATACCGCTCAAATAGGAAGTTATCTGGAAATGAAAATGCGTCAGGGCCTCAATATCATCTCCCAACGTATGTTTAACTCGCTGGGAAGTAATACAGCGTCTTCATGAACGGGATCGTCGACAAAAGGAAATGCCATGTTTTGAGAAAAAACAATGTTTTAAAAGGGGTTTTCCCACCGGAGGGACTTTTGCAGTTCTTAAAACGTTCCTAGAACACTTTTTTCATTGTGTTCCCACCGGATAAATTTGGGGATTTTTTAGTTCTTCTGGCCGTATTTCGGGACTTTTTTAGCTCCTACTTCAGAGCAGGGTCTTTTCCCTTTTTCCCTTTTCCTAGGTCTACTTGATTGGTCGAAATTATAAGTCCCGCCCACTGCCAACCCAGATCTTGTAGTGCGCTGTCTGTACTTGCAGACAGTGCAACAGCGGGACATTTTTAACAATTTTCACCATCTTATTCATCATTAAAGTCACTTCTGACAACGTTTTAGGCGAGAAATAAACTATTTAGATTTCGAATATAGGCAGTCTTCCAAAAATCGTTGCCGCATTGACAATTTGCTTCAAAGTTTTCGGAGCTCCATAAAGTGAAGGGACAGGCAATTGGTGGCTGCCCGGGAACGGTTGTTTGCTGGTCGGCCTGTCATCCTGGGACACCCGCTGTCAACTAGCGGACTCTCAGACCACGGTCTCGTAAGAGGCTTTTATTTCGCCGTTGTTTGTTTAAATATCACAATACATGTCCATCATAAGATTATTGGGAACGTGTGGTTAACTGCGTTTTTGCCGTTAAACTCCACCAGCGCCTCGTCCGCTGTGCACGCACACACACACACAGCGAGAGAGAGAGAGACTCCAGCCTAGTCTTTAAACGCTGCTGTTCAAACTCCGTTATGAGGATCCCAGCAAGGCACAACAGGAACATTCTGATGTTCTCCATCATGCTTCTTTGTTGTTGTACGTGGCGCTAAGGTGTAGTGACGATGTTATGAATGAAAATGAAAATTTTCCCCTAAAAAGTACAAGTACTATCCACTGGGAAAATGCCTAAAGTCTGTCTAACAGTTAATAAACCAACAATGTTTTTGTTTTTATTCATGCCGATATAACAAACTGCGCTAAAATGCGCCTGATACAGACTGAATAAATGATTGACAGTCCCTCCAGAAAAACGTGATTATGCAATCGCAGAATTCAATGAATAATCATCCAAAGTCCGCATATTTATGCGGGGGCCATTTTTTCAAATACACCGCACTTTCGCCGCATAAATTGCCGATTTTCGTGCATGATTTCATAATCCCCGCATTTTTTTGCAAAAAAGTCACATATATCTCAGCAGAAAGTTGAAAAATGTTGCGTTTACTTCACACAAGAGCAGCCATTTCCCCCCGTTGCCATGGGAACGTTATGAAGTTCGCCTAGTGAGAACACGGTGTTGGGGGAATGACTTTTTTTTTCTCTTTTTCACCAAACTGCAGTTTTTGCAAGTTCCTGCAATTTTTGCAAGTTCCCACAATTTCATTGCATAAAATTGCATAAATATCCAGCATATTCCATTGCATTTTTTATGAAAACCTGCCGCATAATCAAGGATTTTTGCCTCAGCGTTTTTCTGGAGGGACTGGAATGAGGAAATGAAGAGCGCTGTGTCAGAGGGAGGAGCGTCAATTCTCTTCATACATCCATGGGGAGGAGTCTTAGAGAAACTCAAGGTTTCTTGAAAAAAACCTGCTCAGTTACCATAGTAACTGACTCTGAGGTTAAGTTACCTCCCTTTCTGAAACGGAAAACCCAGTTTCCCTCATCTCAGGCTTAACAAACTCAGAGTTTCAACTAAACCTGCCTTCTGAAACGGACCCCAGGCAGGCAGGTGATAGTTGAAGTTGAGGATTTATTTCACAAAAAAAAACAAGGTTCAAACCAAAGAGTAGTCCCAGAAGCCGTCTGGCGAGTGACGAAAAAACAAAGAACAGGATAACTAACAGAAACTGAGAGACGGCAAGGTAACTCCACATGCGAACAGACACAAAATGATCTGACAAGGAACATAGGAAACCATCCATCCATCTATCCATCCATCTTCATCCGCTTTTCCGTATCGGGTCGCGGGGGGAGCAGCTCCAGCAGGGCACCCCAAACTTCCAAAGTCGAGGCCCCTGACCTTCACCACCACCCGTGTGGCAGCGCACCTGACCCCAGCGGTTGGAGAGAGAGGTGCCACGTAGCTTTTTCGGGCTCTCTATCTCTTCCTCGTTCTAGCATAGGGTTTTTGAACCATTCTTCGTCTGGCCCCTCACCTGAGACCACTTTGCCATGGGAGACCCTACCAGGAGCACAAAGCTCCAGACAACACAGCCCTCAGGTTCATAGGGACACACAAACCTCTCCACCACGATAAGGTGATGGTTCCCGGAGAGGAACATAGGAAACACAGGGGCTAAATAAACTAGGTAACGAGCAAACACAGGACAGGTGACACCAGGGCTGGGGAACAGGTGGAAAACATCAGGTAATCACAAGGGCGGGAAAGCACAGGAAGTAAAACTAGACATCACAAGGGGAAACGGACAACCTTCAAAATAAAACAGGAAATGGGAAAACAACAAAGAAAACATGACACCAACTAAATACAGAGACTTGACGCCACATAAGACAACACAACCACAACAGAAACACTCTTTGTTAACAAAAATCTGTCTTTATTGCCCAATAAAGTAAACATAACGGGCCAAAACAATATATACAAATATAGTATGTTACAGAACCATTATCAACTACTAGAACCAAACAAACAAGGAATTTGACTGCGGTTAATCTTTGCTCTCAAAGTACAACACGCACTTAACATATAAGAATAAAAACAGAAATGACATTATTCTGTATACTGTATAATAACAATATTGTAATCGTAAGATTGAAAATATACATGAGGTAGATGAGCAGAACAGGGTTGATTGACTTTGATCAGTTTAAGGGTGGGGGCTATTTGTGAGTGTTCAGCAGTGTGACTGCTTGGGGAATGAAGCTGTCTTTGTGTCGGCTGGTTTTGGCAAACAGTGCCCTGTATCGCCTACCAGAGGGAAGGCGATAAATGTCAGACATTAAAAAAAAGGGACTCAAATGCATAAAACCTAAAAACAAACTGTGCAAATGGCAACCACAAACAAAAAAACTACAGCTTATCTATCATCTTTTCAAAGAGGCACAAGAATGACGCCCTGCTCAATTGCACTTTAACTACCACAAATGCTACAGCTCATGTTTCTGCCTCTACACTTGCCTTGGATACCACTATTGCAGGATCCGATGCTATTCCTGTCCCGGCCTGCCCTTTACATATTCAAAATTTTCACGACAATTTTAATTAATGGCCAGAGTGCCGTATAACGTCGGCCAGAAGAGGCCTTATTGAAACCGACTACTTTTGGGGACCTGCCCATACTCAGCTCATTTTATGTTATGGGTTTTGTAAATATGCATGCAGAAATGGCTCGCTAGCGCCCCCTCCAAAACTTAAAAGATTGAGCCCCTGTAGTATGTTTAATGTAGTCTAACGGTCTCGGTACGGTTGGGTACCGAGACCCGGTGCTGCAAAATCCGCGTTGCTATTCGGTCCTGTAGATGCCGGCCGATTTAATGGAAATAAGAGGATATTCTGGTGAAATACATATGACTGACTACGTCATCTGTTACATTTGCATTCAGAGTTTTTCACTAAAATCGTTTAACAGCATTAACAAATGTTTTCAATCCATTTCCCTTCTCAAAAACACATTTTCAAATCAGCATTTGAATTGTTTCCCGTCTAGTACTGTTCACATCCCCGTTCACTACCTCATTGTATTCTCGCGAGATGGCTCAACCTGCAGGAGGCGCTGTAGCTTAGTGGTTAAAGCGCCTGTCTCGTAAACAGGAGATCCTGGGTTCAAATCCCAGCAGTGCCTGATTATCAGTTAATTATCTTAACACAGTGTTTGCCTCTTTATTTTCAACAAGGGCAGCAAACTTAATACCTGATTTCCCATATCTAAAAGGTTATATGTAACATTAGGCTGTTATGAATTTAAGTTTAAAACCAATGTATTATCCATACAGAAAGTGACATTGTATTATAAATCGTAACACTGTACGAGCAGGGGTACCATGTATATCTCCGACGCTCCGTTGTTCCGACCTCTCACTAACCTGAACAATTTCCTTTGGTCCTAAAGCGCACTAGTCCGCCGTCCACCAGTACAGGTCCTATCCCCTGACCAATCGGCTACCCTAACCTTAACCACTCGAGGTCAAATGCCTAACCCCAACCAATCGAGCTGCTTCGTAGGGCGGGTTTTGGCGTGGCCATAGTGGGATTAGTAATTTCACCGCCAAAGGGACGTCAGACTAGTGGGTTGTAGGACCAAATGGAATTTTTTGAGGTAATTGAGAGGTCACTGGAGCGTCGGAGAAATGGGCAGTCCCCCACGCAGCACATATGGTATTTATAGTTTACATCAGGTAATACTGTCAAAGTACACAGTTACATTGACTTATCATTCTGATGACAATGACATGATCATTGGCATGAATATTTACTTTTGAGAGATGTACTAAGGGTTTTTATTGACTGACTAGCTTTAGAAGCATATCTATTGTATATTGCAGTTTGTACAAATTGTTCTGAGAAATGCACTTATTATTTTGCACGTTAGGGATGATGTGAAAAACGCACCAAAGTGACTGAGAAAAACTATTACCCTATATCTACTGTAATATTGTTTGAGCTGCTACATATCCTTCATTTCTTACCTACTAGTAATTAACACAAGGTTTATGAGGATGATGTCACATTCTAACATCCAGACTCCCTGCTCATTGTTCTTGGGGACAAAGCTCAGCAAAATATCAGTTATAGTAAATGGAAGAATGTATCAATCAGTCAGTATACTGAATGTTATACAGCTTATACAATGTAAAAGAGAAAGTAAGATGTAACATTACAGTATCCTTGGAGTGGTGCTGTGGCTTAGTTGGTTAAAGTGCCTGTCTAGTAAACAGGAGATCCTGGGTTCAAATCCCAGCAGCACCTTGTTGTTGCAGAGATTACCTCTGTTTGCACCCAATCCCCATGCTACCCATTATTCTACCCAGGTAGCAAATAAAAATGGTGAAAAGGGATTGACTATTTTCCCTGGCATATTAAATTTACACAGAAACACTACGTTAACAAAGACTTAGGATGGTACATAAAAACACATGAAATGCAGAGCAATGCAAGTTTAAGCTACAATATACACCTAGTTTAATCATCAGCCATTTCTGTTCATTTGGCCTAATTATGCTGTTTTGATACAAACTAGTAAATTGATTATTACCTCTCCTCCACTCTGTGAGGAAGAGCCTGGAAGAATCTCATATCAGGCAGTTGGCCCCTTAAATGCCTTGGCTGTTAAAGTTTAAGTGTATTTCACCTCTGACCTCAGTCAGCGTCACATGCAACTTAAAGCCACACCCAGCAGTACACCTGGGCCACGTTCAGCCCCGACCAAATGAACAAACCATTTGCTCATGCTTTAAGTGGTGCTGTAGCTTCGAGGTTAAAGTGCCTGTCTTGTAAATAGGAGATCCAGGGTTCAAATCCCAGCAGTACCTGATTGTTAGTTGATTACCTCAACACGGTATTGATGCCAGCATTTACATACAGTGACCTGTTTTTTCAAAAAGGACAACAAACTTAATTACTGATTTCCCAGAGCCAAAAAGTTATATTTAACATCAGGATATTAAAGGTGCAATATGTAATACTGACAGCTAGTGTTTAAAATAGTAATTTAAAATACTGTAAAGAGTCGTCTCCCCAGACACAACGATGTTGCCAGACGCTTGTCTCACATAGCCAGACATTACTTCACGGCACAGCGGAGTAGCTAACGTTAGATACTGGCTATGTTGACAGTCATAAAAGCCTGTGCTCAGGCGGAGCTCTGTACCCAACTGACAGACACACTTTTCCGTGTTAGAATTGTGCTAGGAACCGCTAAAAACACAACAACCTTGTTAAGCTGGCCCTTTAAATGCCTTGGCCGTTAAAGTTCAACTTTATTTCACTTCCGACCTCAGTCATCGTCACTTCCACCTTAAACCACACCCAACAGCTGCTGATCCTTTGCATTGAAAGGAGCCCGTTGAGGTGGTTTGGGCATCTGGTACGGATGCCCCCTTGGCCGCTTCCCCAAGGAGGTGTTCCAGGAACGTCCAGGTGGGAGAAGGTCTCAGGGAAGACCCAGGACTACGCGGAGAGATTAGGCCTGTTCGAGATTAGGCCTGTTCGAGAATAACTGCGCCTCGCCTGTAAAGTGGATGACAGCAGGCAACAGCAGCAGGAGGCAGTAACAAAAAGCTGGGGTAAAATTGGACAGTTTCCAGCCAATTCCAGCAGCCTTCAGGCTGAACAGGAGGTCAAAGAAAAACTCACATCCTGTTAGGTCCGATTTAATAAAATGTTATCAGACCCATAGATCACCTTGTACACAGTCTCCAGTTGTTTTTATTAAGACAGAGTAGCTGTCAAAATGCTCTACATGTGATCTGTTGCTGATCTTAATGAACAGACTGTAAATGATCCGTAATCTGAATGGATATGTGTCTCAATGATTTTTAAACGTCATTACCAGCCATGCAACATGTGTTCTGTACAGAATAAGCCTTTAAATCAGACAAATAGCAATTAAAATCCCTCTGAATCAAAAACAATAAAAAGACATTTTATATAAAAAAAAATGTATATAAAATGTCATCATTTCAGTCGGTCAATCAGCGGTTAGATCAGCCAGGGCATGCTGGGCAGCATGCCCTGGGTCTGGCTGGGTAATGCAGTCGGTGAAAAGCAACTGCACTGTGGCCTTGATCTCGCGAGGTTATTGTTGCCCATGTCTGAATGATGTCAGAGCAAGTCGGGATCAAGTCGGACACAAATATAACCGGCATGCAGTGGGTGGCGATCGCCGGTGATCGATTCTGCGCAGACCTGGCTCATCTCGAACGAGCCTATTATATCTTCGTCCTGGCGCCTCAGGATCCCCCAGTCAGACCTGGCTAATGTGGCTCAGGAAAGGGAAGTTTGGGCCCCCTGCTGGAGCTGCTGCCCCTGTGGCCTGACCCCGATATGCAGATGATGGATGGATGGATGGATGGATTTATCAGATATCCAAGAAATAAACTGGATAGATACGTCTAGATACATTCTCCATCTCGGAAAGCAAAATAAATTTAAAGTCCCTCTTAAACCATCTATTTAGAATAGTTCAACTGTTATGTATATCTTTTTTTTTTTTTATTCTGAAGGGCAGAGGATTGTAGCGGAAGTTGTGTTTGTGTTTCCGGATCCCGGAAGATGCTACGTCCTCCGTCCCATTGTTAGCATTTTAGCTCGTGATGAGGACGGCGGAGTAAAAGTCGCCAGTGTTTGGTGTCCTTCCAGAGAGAAACATCACAAACTGCTGCATGAGGTTTTAAAACCTGAAACGAAGCTACAAAGAGCAGGTCTGTTTTCTTTCTCTGACCGGAAACGCGTTTACTGCTGTTGTTGCAGGGAGTCCGCGCGCTAAGCTAACGTTAGCCGCAGCTAGCTCCTGCTAACGTGTGTTATTGGATAAGTTGTGAGCTTCGTATTTTTCTCAAATTCCAGGTCGGGGAGAAGTTGAGGAGAGACACTTCAACATGAACTCTGAGAGGAAACTGTCAGCTGGCCAGCGGAGAGGTGGGACACGTTTACAATGTTAGATATTCTTCTTCTATGTATTCTTACTTAACGTTAACGTTACCCTGTTGGGTGAGAGTAATAGGGCTTGGGCGTCGTGACGTGGCGACATGTTGACAGCCTCCTTTACCGCTACTCAGACTACTGCCCACTGTTTATAGACGTAACATCCCTCTTAGTCGTGTGTCTTATTTACTATTTCAACCATGGTAAACCGTTGCTGTATTGTGGGGTGTAACAGCAATATTTAACATTCATGTAACATTCATCTTTCTGTTGCTATCCCTCTGCTGACAGATAAAATTCGTACTACAAAACTGCTGCATTAACTAAGCGAGCTATGTGAAACTAGCTAGATCTAACGTGACTTTGCTTACAGATTGGCGTGAAATGGTGCTCTCACAACAACCACGCTGTTATCTTAAAGAGGCCAACATCACGCTAAGGTTGCTTTCAAGTAAGCAAAACGATGCTTAGAAAACATCTGTTTCGCTGGAAGGGCAACAGGACAACAGTACCGAGACTGACAGGTCCGATGGAAGGGCTAACGTTAATGTTATGAGAGGATTATTCAAATACGGGATATTTTACAGGAAAATACTAAAACAGGAAGACAGCGTGAAAACAGCTCAAATACGTGAGAAACCCGGAAAAAACGGGAGGGTTGACAGCTACTAACTACACTTTTGAAGCACATAGTTAAAAGTATTACATGTGTGAATGGTTGTCGGTGCTCCAATCCTTGTTGGGGAGTTCGTAGGGATCCAAACCTTTAATAGTGCCGATTTTGTCCACATACCGGTCCCTGGCTTCCCTATTTAAAGATCCCGGTAAAGTCCACATCCTTTTCTGGATTTTAACATCTTTGTTTTCCTTTTTTCTCCCAACTCTGCTTTCTTCTCCTCCTTCGACTTGGTGTATGCAAAGAATTTCTACTATCCGTAGACTGGCTTTGGTGTATGTTTACATTCGCAATGCTGTCAATATGGCCGCCACGTCCCAGAATGCAACGCGGCGCCCAAGCCCTATAGTTGTATGAGCTGGCTCTGGTTTATAATGCCATGTAACGTTTATTATTATCATGTTATCATAACTGAAAAAGTACATTAATAAGAAAGATCTGCTGTCAGTGCCTGAATTGGAGGACAGGAGGTGCTCCACTTTTTAGCACCGCTGATAAATTAATGGTGCGTTCTTTTTGCCTCGGAAGTCGGAGGTCGCAACTGGGAATGACGTCACACACGAGTTGAATGCGTTCTTTTTGCAAGTCGGATTTTCATTGTTTTCATTAGCTCTAGCCAGGTTAGCCATTGTTAGCAACGCCAGTTTAAACAACGTATACACTGTTTTTTGTGCATACAAATCGCGTGACAACACAGATAGAAGACAGCGCTGCGTGTACGGCTGATTTAGTGTGACACAAATAACACAGAAGTGCTTATATCTATGTTACTACAGCTTTCACAACTGTCGATACAGGGGGCAGCCATGTTGGATTTTCAGCTCGGGGTACTCGGTGGGTGTACGAGTTCCGAGCTCGTAAATACGAGGTCAGGGGGCGTGTTTACGACTTTGACCTCGTAAAATACGAGTTGCGAGGCAAAAAGAACGCACCATTACCACACTATGCATAGCAGCGGTCTGTTATTCGTAGCAACGGTCTGTTGTCAAGAATTAGGAGACAGCAGTCAATGCACTGTATTACAGCCTATCCACCTTATTCCTAGCTCCCATGATACCTTGCGTAAATTATGGGCACGACTTCCGGAGCCGGCGATTGCCATGGTAACACTCATAAACAGTCATTGCGGGCTTTCAGCGTTTGGGAAATAAAACATGTGGGAACACAGCCTGTTACACCTCAAACGGGACAATGTGATTATACCTCTGCCTTCTACTTTTGAAGGAATGGGAGGACAACCTGAAAAGGTGGCCTCAGATAGCGTACACTAGCATATTTAGCTACTTTATCAACTCTGTTACGGACGCTGAAGCGATGAATAACCTGGAAAGCTCAGAGTCTTATCAGTACCTCCACAGCAATAAAGTCGGTCGCATTTTAATAAAGGAGGTGGGACACAACCTTGTCTACCTTAAAGCAGACATAGAGCCTAGTCAGAGCCTTAAAGTCCCACATCACCGGTCCTGGGTTTTATGCTGCGTTCCAGACACAATTTTTTGCCCGTAAATTACGACTTCAAGCCACGACTCACGACTTGGTAGCGTTCCCGGGTTCAGGTTGGGCTACCTAACGTTAACGTTAGCTATTGGCTACACTGACGTTGACGTTAGCTAGTGGCTGCGCTGACGTTAGCTAGCGGCTACCTAACGTTGACGTTAGCTAGGGCTAGCTGATACTAGCGATTTCTAGTCAGCGACATATATTGGACTTTTTAATAAACATAACCTGTAGTAGTACACACTTGTGTGTGTATTGTTTTGATTACAATGTGCGGAATTACTTTACGTTGTCTATTCATGTCTATTTATTTCTATTTCACCGGCGTCTGTACCGCATCAACAGGGGGTCGCCATTGTTGTTTATGTGTGTGTGACGTCAAAAACTGTAACTGGGAGTATAAAATCTGGTACGAGTTCACGGGTAGTAAATTACGGGTTGGACGGCCGTTCCAGGGCACTTTCACGGGTAGAAGGTTGTGAAAACACGAGTTACGGGTTGCCTGGAACGCAGCATAAGTTTCATCGTCAGGTGAAATACAAACAGCTGGTGCTCGTGTTGCTGGACCAGGGCCATCTTGCAGCCATGCAGGTTCAATACTTTGGAAGGTAAAGTGTTGATTATTTTGATAGTTTAAATTTTTTTTGTTCAATGTATTTTGTAATATTAGTTTGCAACTAACAACAGATTTAGCTTAGTCTGGGTGTTAGTAGGCTACAGCCGCAAACAGCGCAACAGGTACCAGAGCTCCGCAATGACATTTTATAACAATAATAATAATAACAACATATGTTTAAACACAAACCAGTTTCATTTACATTATAGTTGAAATTACTTTAGAAAGAAACACTGTTGACGGTTGGTTGGGGCCAGAGCCATGTCTTTCTCTATCACCCTGGCTGGGGTTAACGTTACTAGGGAAACGGCTCATTCCGCTATCTCACCGGAAGTTGCACCCATAATCATTTATACAGTAGCCCCCCGAGAATAAGGTGGAAACAGGCTCTGCCTCCCTCCTCTCTGTGTTTTTTTTTTTTTTGTCAACACTGAGATGGCTATCATATCTAATGTGATTAAACATCCATGGTAAGGGGAGTACTGTATCTAAGCATCCAGTGGGGGAAACATTGAGTGATGATCTAGCCAGAGATAGAGCTCAAAACACACAAGAACTAATTGTTTTGTTGAGGTCAATAGTTTAATCAGCAATGTACCAGTCTACTAGTGCTATCAAAATATATATATATATATATATATAGGGTATTTTACAACAACTACGAATGCACCGTGACACTGTAGATTACCAGCTTCAACGCAGTCTCTCGTCTGTGTTCATTCCGACAATGGAAGAAACACAGTCAAACTTTAGCGTTTGCTGTCAGCTTTTTAAGCGTGTTTAATCCAGCTACTAGCTAGCAGAAGGCTAACATTACCTGCTGTTGAGTTGTTAAGCTGTTAACTAGCCAGCAATGTTTCTGTTCTGTGCACTCTGTTCTCTTAATAGGCTACATCCATGCTCTCAGAACGGCTCCGGGTGAAAGGTCAATATGGAATGGATTAATTGCGATTCATTTTCTTTAACGCACTAATTTTTCTCAGATTAATTAATTGAAATTAACACGTTATTTTGACAGCCTATATATATATATATATATATATACACACACACACACACACACACACACACACACACACACACACACACAGGGCCTGAAATTAACACCCGACCACCCGCCAGATATGGGTGAATTTTGCAGTTGGTGAGTAACACTGCCAATAAGAATTGAGTTATTCAGATGCACAACTATCAGTAAGCAGGGTACACGGTTGCTTACAGGCCCAGACCAATCAGGGGCCCGCATCACTAGAAGACACTGATTGATAGCCAGGGCCCCCTATAGCATTTTCATTACTCGCGACAATCCCAGCAGTCCCACGTGCAGCCACTGATCAAGTGGTAATGAGAACGGGTCAAATTCATTTCCTTGTTTCTGATATGAAGACGAGACGTGTGTGTGTGACTTGAACATCTCACATTTACCAACAAAACGTACAGCGAAAGACCGTGCAAAACATTTCAGACCGCCCTGCCAACCTGCATACATTTTAACATCAATGTATGCTGTACCAATTTTTTCACTCTAAAGTCGCTGAAAGATGCTGCCCTTTCAATCCTGTCCTGGGCTGTTGCTCCATTTCCCCCGCGACTGACGCACACACACACACACACACACACACACAATAACACGGTGGATGCAGGATAAACTGCAGATGAGATGTACAGGATGACCTAAATTGAGGACAGCTACGCTCGTTATTGTAAGTGCAATAAGTTAAATAATAATAAGTACATTATCAAACCGTATGAATGTGTGTGGTTAGGAAATTAACTAACAATGTCAAGATCAACAAGCCACTGACAGTGACAGATATGTTCAAATTTGATTCATTCAATAAATTATTATTTTTTGTCCACCAGCCATTTTCATATTATACCAACATTTGTAGCATCCTGAGCCTTTTTGGTAAGGTTCCTGGGAAATCTCAGTCCAGAGTACAAATTAATAGTAATAATTATTATTCTCCCCATAACAAGTTTCCTTTTTATTTTTAAAAAACTATACAAAAGAAATTGCAACTTTTATTGCAATTTTTTAAGGCAAGGCAGCTTTATTTGTATAGCACTTTTCAGCAACAGGGCAATTCAAAGTGCTTTACATGAAGACAATTAAAATACAAGAATTAAAGTTACAGTGCAGTTTAAGAAATTAAACATTAAAGAGCAATTAAAAACAGTTAAAAATATAAAAGCAGATACAATAAGCAACCAGAGTATAAGAAATGGATAGTTATTTAACAAAAGCCAACATCAAAAAGAAAGGTCTTCAGCCTTGATTTAAAAGAACTGAGAGTTGCAGCGGACCTGCAATTTTCTTGAAGTTGGTTCCAAATATGTGGAGCATAGAAACTAAATGCTGCTTCTCCCTGTTTAGTTCTGACCCTGGGGACAGAAAGCAGACCTGTCCCAGATGACCTGAGAGGTCTGGGTGGTTCGTAGTTTACTAGCAGGTCAGAAATGTATTTTGGACCTAAACCGTTTAATGATTTATAAACTAGCAAAAGTATTTTGAAATCAACTCTCTGAGGCACAGGAAGCCAGTGTAAAGACTTCAGCACTGGAGTGATGTGATCCACTTTCTTGGTCTTAGTGAATCAGCTGCAGCTGTCTGATTGATTTTTTAGGGAGACCTGTAAAGACACCGTTACAGTAGTCAAGTCTACTGAAGATAAAAGTATGGACGAGTTTTTCCAAGTCCTGCTGAGACATAAGTCCCTTTACCCTTGATATATTCTTAAGGTGGTAATAGGATGACTTTGTAACTGTCTTAATGTAGCTGTTGAATTTCAGGTCTGAGTCCATAATTACAGCTAGATTTCTGGCTTTGTCTATTGTTTTCAACATTGCCGTTTGAAGCTGAGCGCTGACTTTTAATTGTTCCTCTTTGGCTCCAAAAACAACTACCTCAGTTTTATTTAATTTAAGAAAGTTCTGGCACATCCAGTTGTTAATTTGTTCAATGCACTTAGTCAGTGTTTGTATAGTCTCCTGGCGATAAGGTTATGTAAATTTGTGTGTTACTGTGGTAACTTATTTTGTTGTTTTCCATAATCTGAGCCAGTGGAAGCATGTAGATGTTAAACAGAAGAGGCCCCAGAACGGAGCCTTGGGGAACTCCGCACGTCATATTTGTATGCTCAGATGTATAATTACCTATAGACACAAAGTAGTCCCTATTCTTTAAATAGGATTCAAACCAGTTTAGGACTGAGCTAGAAAGGCCAACCCAGTTTTCCAATTGGTGTAGTAATATGTCATGGTCAGCACTGAGATCAAGTAATACTAAGACTGCAGTTTTGCCACTATCTGTGTTTAAGTGGATGTCATTAAATACTTTAACAAGAGCTGTCTCAGTTAGTGATCGACCAATTCATCGGCCGGCCGATATATCGGGCCGATATTTGCGTTTTTTACGTGTATTTGCATCGGACGATACACGGCTGCTGCGTTCGCCGATTTTTCCGGCATTATTTACAGTCAGTCATCCGCAAAGGCAGCCCTAAGTTGCTAGGGACGCCTCCCGTTCACATGCAGTGAGACCGCACGCTCTGCCCCTCCCCTCCCCCACTAGCTAGCAGAGTGCTGCTGGAACTCTGTAAGACAACGGTGAGTTTTAAACTTTCAAAGTATCTTTTAACTGTTTGACTTAGCTGAAATATTGCCATGCACCTAGCCGTTACGAACATGGTCATAGGATTAAGTAATGACGACGTGTTTCCATGCTATTTTTGGGAGTTTGATGCAGCAATCACCCGGCTGACACACACACACACACACACAGAGACACACACACACACACACACACACACACACACACACACACACACACACACACACACACACACACACACACACACACACACAGCTAAAGAAAGAGCACATACACACAGAGAGCTGGGCGGAGCTGCATCGCAGTCAGAACGCAGCCCCCTGCTCAAGACAGATATGTTTTATACGTAGTTGAATATTAATTCGTCTTAACGTTTATCATGTACCAGACATACGTTCACGTTGTTCCGTGGTATTTTTGGGAGTATTCAGCAACCAGCTGGCTGACGTTTGGACATGTATGTGTGTGTGTCTCTGTGTCTCTCTGAAAGACACACACGCACACACACGCGTCAGACATAAGTGCACCGTGTTGTTTAGAGCCGTGTGGGTGTGTGTGCGTGAGTGTGTGTATGTGTGACACGCATCACAGCAATAATAGAGTGCTGCTTTTTAAAACTTTGAGATGTTTTCTACGTTGTTGAATATTTATACCTTTAACGTTGATACAGTTTAGAACAGAAACTTGAACAATTTGTTGCTTAATGTGCATCTGACATCACATTATTTTCCTCTGCTGATTTATGTTCTGTGGTTGACAAATCTGGCAGTTTCTTTTACATTTTTGTTTAGACCTACTAGTGTGTAGTCCTTGCATATTAGGTGGCATATTAGCCTTAGACATGCTCATTTTATTTTATGTAGAAAATTGAGGGAGCAAAAGCAGTATCGGCTCCAAATATCGGCTCAATAAAATCGGCAGCCCGTATCGGACATCGGCTAAGATAGTGCCGTTAAAGAAAACACATGAATGATCAGAGAGAGCAACGTCAGTCACCACAACCTTGGAAATGTTCAAATCCTTGGAGATAATCAAGTCCAGAGTGTGCCCCATATTGTGCATGGGTTCCGTCACATGCTGAGTCAGTCCATAGTTCTCAAAAATACAACACAGTTCTTTGGTCCCTCTATCCTGCGGGTTGTCCACATGAATGTTAAAATCACCAGCAATAATTACACAAAGTTAATACAGATTATAGACAGCAGTTCAGTAAAGTCGTCGAAGAAAGCTGCACAGTATTTCGGTGGTCTGTAGATATTTAGAAATATAGCTCGAGGGGAGGGCCTTAGCTGAAGAGTCACATATTCAAAAGAAGCAAAATTTCCATTAGATATTTGAGTACAATGGAATGAGTCATTATACAAAATGGCTACTCCACCTCCTTTCTTATTCACTCTATGCTCACTCATAAAACTGAAGTTAGGGGGAGCTGACTCAATAAGAACAGCACCACTGTTATTATGGTCCAACCAGGTTTCAGTTAAAAACATAAAATCAAGATTGTGCTTAATAATAAAATCATTGATTAAAAATGATTTTCCTGCCAAAGACCTGACGTTTAGTAAGGCTAGTGTTAGTGTGTTAAAATACAACCCCAAATCAGAAAAAGTTGGGACAGTATGGAAAACACAAATAAAAAAAAAGAAAGTAGTGATTTCTAAATGTACTTTGACTTGTATTTCATTGCAGACAATACAACAGCACTTAATTTAATGTGGTCCTCGTGATTTTTATTGTTTGTTTTTTTTTTCAACAAAAAAAAATTCCTATTTTGGTTCTTGCAACACATTTCAAAAAAAGTTGGAACAGTAAAGCATTTACCACTTTGTAATGTTGCCATTCCTTTTCACAACACTTACAAGACGTTGCGGGACTGAAGACACCAAGTGATGAAGTGTTTCAGGTGTAATTTTGTCCCATTCTTGCTGCAAACAAGTCTTAAGGTGGGCAACAGTACGGGGTCTTCGTTGTCGCATTTTGCGCTTCAAAATGGCGCCACACATTCTCTATTGGAGACAGGTCGGGACTGCAGGCAGGCCAGTCAAGTACCCGTATCCTCTTCCTCCGCAGCCAGGACTTTGTAATGTGTGCAGAATGTGGTTTTGCATTATCTTGTTGAAATATGCATGGATGTCCCTGGAAAAGATGTCTTCTTGAAGGCAGCATATTGTGCTCCAAAATCTCTATGTACTTTTCAGCATTAATGGTGCCATCACAGAAGTGCAAGTTACCTTTGCCAAGGGCACTGACACAACCCAATACCATGACAGACCCTGGCTTTTGGACTTGTTACTGGTAACAGTCTGGATGATCCTTTTCTTCTTTGGTCCGGAGCACACGTCTTCCATTTCTCCCAAAAAATACCTGAAATACTGATTTCATCTGACCACAGTACACGTTTCCACTGTGTGATGGTCCATCCCAGATGCCTCCAAGCCCAGAGAAGTCGACGGCGCTTCTGGACACTGTTAACATAGGGCTTCCTTTTGGCACAGTACAGTTTTAACTGGCATTTCTGGCTGTAACTACGTATTGTGGCACTTGACAAAGGTTTGCCAAAGTAGTCCTGAGCCCATGTAGTGATATCGCTTATAGATGAATGACGATTGCTTGTCCTTTACGCACTGAAATTCCTCCACATTCCTTGAATCTTTTAATTATGTTATGCACTGTTGAAGGTGAAATAAGCAAATGTCTTCCTATCTTTCTTTGAGGAACATTGTTTTTAAACATTTCAATTATTTTCTCACATATTTGTTGGCAAACTGGCGATCCTCGGCCCATCTTTGCTCCTAAAGGACTAGACCTTTCTTGGATGCTGCTTTTGTTCCAAATCATAATTACAATCACTGGTTGACATCACCTGTTTCAAATCACATCATTATTTAACCAATTTACCTGATTACTAGCCCTTAATTGCTCCTGTCCCAACATTTTTTAGAATGTTGCGGGTCTGAATGACAGGAAAGGATGTATATTTACAAATGAAATTAAGTTGACCAGACAAAACCTCAAATATTTTATATATATTGTGTTCACATTGTCTGCAATGAAATACAAGTCAAAGTACATTTAGAAATCACTTTCTTTTTTATTTGCGTTTTTTATACTGTCCCAACTTTTTCTGATTTGGGGTTGTAAATAAATTAGGGCTGTCAAAATAACGCGTTATTTTCGATTAATTAATCTAATAATAGCTTGTTAAAAAATAACGCACATCAATCCATTCCATATTGACCTTTCACCCAGAGCTGTTATAGACACCATTCAACTGTAAAATGAACGAGGGAGATAAGAATGCGCAATGGAAACATCGCTGCACGTGATGCTAGTTAACACTACACTCAACAGCAGGTAACGTTAGCCTACCACTAGCTATGTGTGTAGGTGCTACTTAAGTGGAGATTTCGGACTTGGAGTATGAGAGAAAAGTCATTTTCAAAAAACAAGCTTTAAAATATTTAATGGCAAAATTCCACTAATTTCTATTAAAAGCCACGAATTAGACAAATGTGCCTTTAGGTCCAAGTAAGATGTATCACACTGTTTAACATCCAAAACTCATTATTGCTTCATCCATCACTGATCATAATATCCAAAACGACACATCAACATGGCCTTCAACTGAAGACCATTACATCACAAACTTCAAACTGACAGAACACAACCATTACACAGCCTAGTTCCCCCAAGTTAGTTTACAGTCTACATATCCATGCCAGCACCATATGTAGGGCCCTCTTCCATCTCCTGCTGGTGTATTTTCACTTTTTTGGCTTTGCTTACACTTTCATGGCTCCGCTTTGCACTGGTGGAATGGACACTATTGGCTTTTAAGATCCTAACCATGTCGTCATCCTTCATTGCATTGACAGTCTGTGCTCTGAAGCCACAATTTCTCCATCACAGCCAGCATGACAGATGCACCCTCATTGAATGTAGAAATAGCCATACTGGCTGCAGCCTCAACCCTGCTTTTCCCCACAAAGACAGTTTTTGGACATCTGGCCCATATAGGCCTAACCAAGTTTAGGCATGTGTTGGCATTCTGAGTGCCTCCATGCTGCATGCACTTGAGCAGGTCACTGGACATCCAGTGATACACAGGGATGATCTTCTTATGAATCATTCAAAATGCCAATATTTAGAACATTGGAGAAAGCAAACAAAGTAGACTAAATTGTTATTTGACAGATTATCTGCACACTTTCAGAGATACGAAGAAGAGACAGATCCTGACTAAATACAGGCTCAGTGACCACCAACTGGGTCAGACAGAGATGCTTGTCCTCCTCCACTGTGAAAAAGAATCTTCACTAAGAGATTTACACCAGAAAACAAGCTGGAAGTTCTCCTAGAATGGACAGCAGCTCCACTGGCAGCTAAAAATGTATCTTCCTGCCACAACGTGAGGGACTCACATCCATTTAGGATCCCAAAATTACAGATTTGTTAAGTATTGTATAGTAATTATATTAGAATAGTACGTATGTGACATCTACATATTTAACCCTCAGAGACCGAAAGAATCGTACACGATGCAAAACAGCACCTTTTAATCATATTTTAATCATTTAATAGCCATGAGATTGATCGTCTTACCGTTTTTTGCAGCTAAAAGCTAACGAGTTAGTCCGAGAGCAAAGATATTCTATGATAGAAGAGATGGCTCACACCAAGCCAGAATAGCAACGGGGTGAACAAATATGTTCTATTGCCCCAAAGATCGTCTATTCCCATTGTAAACCGTTCTGCAGAGAAGAGAGCCTCACTGTTTTGAATTTTTTGATACATTTGGGCCTTTTTTGAAGAAATTTAAATAGTTTGTCGTTTATATGAGTTATATTGTTCATTATGTTTATTTTGGCATGGGATGACTCCAAATATGTAGTAGAACTGTGTGTGTCATATAAATAAATATGACATTATTTTGATTACTGGCATAAGTGCATGTCATGAGGGCAAAAGCGTCTGGACTTTTTTTGAAGAAATTTAGATATTTTGTCAACTGTATGTTATAATGTTCATTTCTTCAGTTTGACTCCCAAGACATATGGCTGTGGTGTAATATCAATACATATCTGTGAGATTCATGTTCAGTTTTATTTATTTATCTTTAAGGTCCTACAACCTAGCTTAACATTCAAGTGACCTCACTACAGCACACATTCTAATAGCCGTTTTTTCTGAAAAAAAAACTATGTTCATAGATTGACTGTGGACAACAGGGTTGATGTTTTACAAGCTTTCTTAGAAAATAAAACCACACGGACAATGCATTGTAAAAATGACCTCAGGTTGGGTAGGGTTAATATATGACATGTAGGCTATGCATTTCTGTGAACTGCTTGGAGTGAGAGTTGGTCTATTCGATTGGTTGCCTCCGCTGTCTGAAAGCTGTCTGTTTTCCGAACGACAGTTTACACATTGACGTATTATATGATGGCATTTCATCATCTGCTGTCTTAGTTTGTAATCCCGTGTCTTCTTGCTAATGACAACTGTTATCGTCTTCTCTGAGATGACTTTCGACCGTTTTGACGAACTTCCTTTGATATTCAGAACTACTGCGGAAATGTCAGAGCATGTCACGTGACGATTCTGAACGAATCACGTCAGAAATTGACATCAGCCAATGAGATTGCGCATTTAGAGTTAAATCCCCCCTTTTACTTTCACGATTGGTTGCTGATGAAAAGGAAATGACCATATTTGGATCTGACAACATTGCACAGGAGAGAGAGAGCTTTCTAACGGTATATGTGACGACAGGATGCAAACAGCGATGGCGGAGCAGCGGGATGATATAGAACGCCAACTTTTGTTGAATTTAGGAGACATCTACAGACACAGACAAAGTGTAGTAAAATAAAGCCCTAAATGTGTATTTAGGACTTTTTTCACCACACGTCTGAAAGAATACATGTTATTGAAGACAAATAGCCCAAAATCTCAAAATTGACCAGTGAAAAACCCCCGATGTTTTTGCCTGCCGTGTCTCGCCGTAAATGAATGTAGCCTACTGGCAGTCTGGCACACGTGGATGCTTGGTATTTTGTGTGGATGCTGCAGCTCCGGAGCACCCATGGTATTGGCGCCTATAATACCAATAAACTTTAAGTTGTTATTTTTTGTATTAGTTTTTAAGTAGAAAAATATATTTATGTAAAGAGATTAAGAGATACTAAAATAAAAAGTTAACACCTGTGGCCTTTTGCTGCATGTCATTCCCCCTCCCTCTCTCCTTTCATGTCTAAGTTGTCCTATCCAATAAATAGGGCTGGGCACCGAACGTCGATGCTTTTATGGCACCGAAAGAAATACTCCAATCCTACGAGTATGGAAGAATTATTTATCTTTCGGTGCAAAATGTCGGTTCCAAAAGCATCTTGAGTGCGTAAGCGCAAGCTTCTTTCCTCTCTACATATTGACAGAGAGCGGAGCAGTCAACACATGCGGACAGAGGTGCAGATTAGTTAAAATTCTCATAAAAACTAGATTGTGTGAAGAGCATGTACCCTAGAGACTTTTGTGCAGACTCACTATGCAGACGTCACTACGTCTAAATGTCAAGATCCAAGAAAGAACAGACTGGCACAGCTTTTACAGCTGGTTGGAGAGCAGAGTGGCAACATGAGTTTTCAGAATTGAAGTGTACTAGCTCTGGGCTAAAAACTCTGCAGTGAGGTGTGCTCAGTGTTGTTTGATGGACTTTGGGGACCTGGGGTAAAACAGATGATGTCATTATGAACTGCGTCCTTACAGGAGTGTATTAAGCTAATTATCTAAGTAATGTTGCCTTACATTAATGGCTGTTTGTGTTTCAGCTTTACGTCCAGATGTCCAGAAAGTGATTGTTGGTGAAGAACAGCAGCAGGAGTGGAGCTCCAGTCTGGACCAGGAGGACACAAAGCCCCCACACATTAAAGAAGAACAGGAGGAACTCCAGATCAGTCAGGAAGAAGAGCAGCTTCAAGGGCTGGAGGAGACTGATATCACCAAGTTTACATTCACTCCTGTCCCTGTGAAGAGTGAAGATGATGAAGAGAAACCTATGATCTCACAGCTTCATCAAAGACAAACTGAAGAGATGAAAACAGAAGCTGATGGAGAGGACTGTGGAGGACCAGAACCAGCCATGAAATCAGATCCAGATACACATTTACAACCAGATAAGGAAGAAATTCCTGGAGACTCTTCTGAACCTGAGACTGATGACAGTGCTGATTGGAAGGAAAACGGAAAACATCAGTCTAGTTTAAACTCTCTGAATAATGACGAAGTCCTGGTCAGTGATTTAAGATGTAATACTAGTGAGAAAGAGGGTGGAGAAAAACTGGGAACTAGTGGACATCTGAAAAGACACACGAGATCTCATACAGGAAAGAGACCATTTAGCTGCACAGTCTGTATGAAAGCTTTTAGATGGAGTGCACATTTACAGAGACACATGAGAGTCCACACAGGAGAGAAACCATTTAGCTGCTCCGTCTGTAAGAAATTTTTCGCAGACAGCGGAACTCTACAGAGACACATGAGAGTACACACCGGAGAGAAACCATTTAACTGCTTGGTCTGTAAGAAGGCTTTTTCAGTCAGTGTAACTTTACAGAAACACATGAGAACCCACACCGGAGAGAAAACATTTAGATGCTCTATCTGCAAGAAAACATTCATAGAGAGGGGACAGTTAAATAGACACATGAGAACCCACACAGGAGAAAAACCATTTAAGTGCTCAGTCTGTAAGAAAGATTTTACAGAGAGAGGAAATTTACAGAAACACATGAGAACCCACACAGGAGAGAAACCATTTAGCTGCTCAATCTGTAAGAACAACTTTGTAAAGAGAGGACAATTACAGACACACATGACAATCCACACAGGAGAGAAACCATTTAGCTGCTCAGTCTGTAAGAAAGATTTTACAGAGAGTGGAAATTTACAGTCCCACATAAGAATCCACACAGGAGAGAAACCATTTAGATGTACAGTCTGTATGAAAGCTTTTAGATGGAATTCACATTTACAGCGACACATGAGAACCCACACAGGAGAGAAACCATTTAGCTGCTCTATCTGCAAGAAAGCTTTCATACAGATTGTTCATTTAAGGAAACACATGAGTATCCATGTATTTTAGACGTGTTGAGTGGAGATCTAGTCTGAAAGGAGAGGAAATGAATAAATTATCTAAAAGTATTATGAGATGTAATCCTGATAAAAAGTTTAAAAACCAATAATTACAATTTAAGGTTTTAAAATGCCTTAAGCATGATGTTGACAGATCTTAAATGAAGTTTGTTTTTTTCCATTTAGATCAATGAACTCTAAAGACGAACTTGTTCGTTCTTGCAAATTAATTGGAATTGTTAGGAAATTGCATACAAAGCTAGCTCTCTCATAAATGGCAGCTGTTCTGTAGTCACAAGGAACAGCCACCTAACCCTGTCTCCCAGCACACTCTCCAGTCTTCACTCCTAAGTTTGAAGGACTGTGACATCCCTGTTAGGATTGGATACCCAACTGGTGCTGTTAATGTTGCACTTTCTCTGAGACAGGCAGGGCCAACAACGGTACCTGCTGTTGAGTGTAGTGTTAACTAGGGTCACGTGTTTCCGTTTCCTGTGACAACGCATTCTCTCGTCTCCATTTTACAGTAGAATGGTGGCTAGAACAGCTCCGGGTCAATATGGAATGGATTAATCTGTGTTATTTTTTTTAACACTATTTCTTTTCTCAGATTAATTAATCGAAATAAGTGCGTTATTTTGACAGCCCTACTAGATTCAGTTATCTATTCGATTGCCACAAAATCCTGGAGGGACTGACAAATTCACCTTTGGAGTCCCAAGGATCCCAACAGTTAAATTAACTTCATGATCTAATTTTTGAAGGCATGTCAAAACCACATAATTCAAGCAGTTGTCCCGAATCCCGAAACTTGCCCCAATTGTCCTAATTGGATGTTGCTGAGGTTAAAGATGCCATATTATGCTCATTTTCAGGTTTATAATTGTATTTTAAGGTTGTACCAGAATAGGTTTACATGGTTTAATATATTTTTGTTGTACTGCACAGCTCTCTCTCACTGCTGCAGCTCCTCTTTTCACCTTGTGTTCAGGTCTCTGTTTTAGATACAGTGAATCATCTTTCCTTCTGTACTCTTTGACTCCATTCGCACATGCTCAGTAGCTCAGATCGTAGCTCATGTCAGTTAGCTCCATAGACAGTAAAAGAAAGGTTGTTTCTCCAACTTTGGTCAGTTACAAGGCAGGATTAGCCGGGAGACTTCTTCTAAAGGAGGGTGCACATGTAAGTACTTGTTTTGTTGATTATGGTGAACTTGTGTTGTAGCAGTGCTTTGCCATTGAGAACGAGCTAGCATGCTAGCGCTAGCATGCTAACGGTTGTATTTAGCCTGTCGTTTCGGCTAGTTACATAAAAATCCGTGCAGATTTTGAACAGCTCACCCGGAGACTGAAGGCAGGACACATTCAGAAACCGTATCTCACTCAAAACAGCATGGATAGATTTCTTTCAAAGTTTGTCTGCGTGTGGAAGCACCAGAGACACAAAATAACACCCCAAATCCCAGAAAAAGTGATTTTTTTCATAATATGGGCACTTTAAAGCGCAGTCATTGCGTTTATTTTATTTCTTTCACAATGACACTTGAGTTTGTGATTATAATGATTGTTTATTTTCATTTTAGGATTTACATGAGACAGTTGAATTCCTAAATAAAAATAATAAATTATTTTGGTGCAGAGTTTTAAAATTCACGTTTTACATGTTCTTATCTGTGTACTACTTAGATCTGTTTGCAATAAACATTTGCATACACACTGCATTCTGTTTCAGTTATCACAGTTTTGAATGTCATTGATGTTCAGAAACTGTTGTAGGGAGCAGGGGATAATAGGACCCAAACGCAGAGAGCAGGGGTCCGTTTCAATTTAAATTTTATTTATAGTATCAAATCATAACAGGAGTTATCTCAATAGAGTAGGTCTAGACCACACTCTATAATTTGCAAAAAAACAACAACAAATCCCCCAAGAGCAAGCACTAGTGCTAGTGGCGAAAAAAAAATTACCTTTTAGGAAGAAACCTCGGACAGACCCAGGCTCTTGGTAGGTGGTGTCTGGCGTGCCGTTGGGGTGTATCACAGTATAGATAATGAAACGGTGAATAGAAATAGTGGTTGTAGTAGCGCAGGGAGCAGCACGGCATAGCAGGGTATTTCAGCAGAACCACGGCAACAGCTGGAACCATGATTTTGGTGCCATCCTAATCCCGGGATTTCATCCTGGGTGAAAAGAAACCGAAAGACTCCGGGGAGCAAGCTCCCAGGGCTAGGTTAGTAACAAGCATTTCTGGGACAGAGAAGCAGGTGGGCCGGGCTAGGCAGATGCTGCAACTCCTCACTCCCTAACTATAAGCTTTATCAAAGAGGAGAGTCTTAAGTTTACTCTTAAATGTGGTGACAGTATCTGTCTCCCGGACCCAGACTGGGAGCTGGTTCCACAGGAGAGGAGCCTGATAGCTAAAGGCTCTGGCGTTCCAGGAAGGAGGTTCAACAAACTCTGAGTCTAAGCCTGACCTCTGAGTTGATTTATCCTGAGATGGGAAACTCAGAGTTTTCGGTTTCACAACAGCTGATTCGAGTTGGTTCAATCAACTCGGAGTAGGTTGACTTTGGTGCGTGCACCAAAGACAGCATGAATGAATGAACAGTGCCCTGTATCGCCTACCAGAGGGAAGGCGATAAATGTCACACACATAAAACAAAGGCATAAAACCTAAAAAAAGACAAATGGCAACCACAAACAAACAAAAAACTACAGCTTATCTATCATCTTTTCAAAGAGGAACAAGAGCCTCTCTGTCTTAGCCTCGCTCTCCTCGTGGCGCCTCTGCTCTTGATTGGACTCCTCAATGAGGAAATCCAGGATGGGATTATTTGTCTTTCTTTTTTTTCTGGGTGGGGGAGCTGGCAGTGGTGAACTGCTGGCTGGAGAGGTGCTGGCTGGGGATGAGGGCTCACCAATCTCCTAAAAGGAAAAAGATCAATCTTGATTTACAATCCACAAATGTTTGTGACCATGTCACGTGGGAATTATGTTGATAGATAGATAGAGAGAGAGCATTACAATAACAACATGTTAACATTCTGCTATTCTGAAATCCCAGACCACAAAGTACTGCATTACATACCATGAGGATTGGCGTGGGATCCTCATAAAAGGAAGCCACCACCACAGGAGGGTCGAGTGTGGGCCTGGCACCCAACACCTCATGCATATCTTTATAAAATTGCCAGGTTGCAGCAGTCACTCCCCCCCTGTCTGTACCTGACCCTGTTTTGGGAGTTCTTAGTTCCTGGTAGGACACAACACACACTAAATTAATGCCTACAACCATACAGTATGCATTCATTGCCTTGTATTGAGATTGAAGATGTAGGGTGTTATCTTTAACGTAACATCACATACCTTGTATTTTTGCTTAAGATTTTCCCACTTCTTTGATGCCTGTTGGCCAGTAACCTTTCCCTCCAACCCCATTTCTTTCATCAGTGTCCTGTATCATAACCAACAACAATGTACAGGTGCATGAACAGGAGTGAATTACAAATGATTCCAATAATACAGTACCAATACAATAATGAATGGCTACAACATGAACGCATGACTCACTCCCATAGTTGTTTTGCAGCATATTTCGATTTAAGAAACTTCTGCTCGTTTTCAGCCTGAAAGTGGATCAGCTGCCGGGTTTCCTCAGGCGTCCCTGTGTGATACAGGACGGTATATGTAAAGCACGTATCGATGTCTCCAAAGCAAGTAGTGTTATGCACTGATATCAAACGAAATTCACTGCTAATGGAGTTTAGTTCAAACTGTAGACATGCATGGAGTCCGTTCAAGGCAGAGAAATGCGGGACAGGTTGTGCAAATCAGCAATGTAACGTTAGCGTAGCAAACTAGCGATTTTTTAACAACGTTTCAATTAAGAACATGGTTGCAAATATATATGTACAGGAGTGTTTAGAGCACAGTATTCCCGCAGAATCCCTTGTTATCGGACCATTTCTTAATAACTTTCGAATTCTTACTACCCGACTACACAAAATTAGATAAAAGTTTCTACACTAGATGCCTATCTGACTGTTATGGTTTCGGCATTTTGCTTTGAATTTTGTACTGTTTCCATCTGGTATTTTGGTTCAATACTTTTAAAAATAACTTGATATTTTACTAAATTAAATGACAAAAATATTCTTATTAAATTAATACATTCTGTATTACAACGTGGAGACTGCAGTGCCCACAGAGAGTCACGCACACAGCCCACCTTTTTGTTTACCTAAATCACACATTTATGCGGTTATGTAACACACAGACTGACATCGCGATTGTGATTAGGTTAATCGTGCAGCCCTAAAAGAAATGTATGAAACATGTTAAAATATACTTGTTCTTAAAGTGGAAGATCTGTACAGTTTGTGCAGGATTGTTGGTCAATTGAAACATTCAGCATTAAAAACAGGCAAACTTCAGTCAACCCATACAGCTACTGTTCCTTTTCTCTGAATACCACAGGAGATTTATGTCACCACGAGAAAACATGTCAAAGACTAAAAATATGGTCCAGAGCCCAAACATCCTCCAGCCTGAAAATGCCGCGCTGCATTCAGCAGAATTTGTTTCTATTTTTATTATTTTTCTAAAGTAGCGATGACAACAGAGGCTGTACAAATGTCTAAGAAAGGATGTAAAAAATGACCAAACAGTATCTCTTTAAACACCAGCTGTATGATCTTCACTCAGAAATCTTTCTCAGTTGTGTGTCTGGTTTTCACTCTGCATCCTGTTAGTCCATCAGTGAAGTTCTGCCTCCATCTAGTGGCTGAAACAAACAACAGCACGTTTCCTCTTCACTTGACTGAATTCATGGTACATAAAAACACATGAAATGCAGAGCAATGCAAACACAGGCTATGATATACATATAGCTTATTCATCAACCATTTCTGTTATCTGTGATACAAAACTAGTAAATTGATTATTGGAAAATCGCCTCTGAGCCACTCTGTGAGGAAGAATATGAAAGACGCTCAAACCAGGCAGTCGGTCCCTTAAGTGACACGCACCTTAAACCACACCCAGCAGTGATGTCACAGGGTCCTGGGCCGCGTTCAGCCAAGCACACCGTTTCTTTAAACTGAAACGGGGCGCCGTAGCAAAACAGTGCACCGTTTTGAGACTGCACGTTCCCCTGTGTATCGCTGCATCAAAGTGAAAAGTGAAATGTGCCCTGTGGAGTTGTCTTGTTAACTAACAGACGTTATGTTTGCAGTCTGTGTAAGCTTTAGTTACTCTACAAATTCTGATTATCAAAACAAAATATAATCAACTAGTGATTAATGATGTATATTTGTAGATTAAAACTACCCAGCAGCATATAAAGTCATTAGAATGAGCACCGCCTTTACCAGCTGCAACATTAGTGATGAAAACATGAATGCATCAATCATTATAGATCTTATATGTACCCTTTCAACCTAGAAAAAGTACAAATGTCTACCTTATGGATCAACTATGACCCTTTGGGCAGGCACAGATTTAGAAATCAGAGGCCCCTGGGCACAAAATCTTAGAGGCCCCCCTCCCAGAACTCGTGGCCCAAACTCACACAGTATCTTACATTTTAGAAACAGTAAAAGGAAGTTTTTATTTACTATTGAAAACTGGCTACTAAAACACTGGCCGGCTGTAGAGTGTCCAGTAAGAACTTGAACCTGTCTGACTTTGAGATTTATTTACAACTCAAACATGAAGATGGATGTGGTTCTGAAATATAAGCAAATAATAATGCACATTAATTTATATTTCTTTTATTTCCTAATGTATGTTTTATAGGCAATAATCTATAGGCCTTGTTAGTTTCAGGTTCAATATGTGCAATAAGTTTTCAATGAACGTTGAACCAGTCTGGCCCCTGACTAATCTTGGCCCACTGTGTATTTGAGTTCGACACCCCTGACTTACAGGAAAGCTGTACTTGTGGCAACTATTTTATTCTATGTCATAATTTCCTGAAATGTAATGACAACATAACATTAAAATAAAAAAAATAAAATAATACAGACTATCACCAGCCTTAACCTTTAATTGATTAGTAGTTTTTATAGACAGAAAATACAGATTACTTTGTTGCTGCATTATAACAATATAATCACTATATTTGACTACAATATCCCTAAAAGCTTGTTTGGGGTGTATTTATATCAATATGGGGGTAATACTCAGGTGTCCACTTGTATATGAATGATATGAAAATGTACCCCAACACTTACAGTAATGCTATGCAATGTAGCAAACTGAGAGTAACTTTTTTCATGTAAAATGGGAATATTTCAATGCATATTCCAAATATATTTAAGACTTAACCTATAATGAACTAATGTGTGTAGCCAAGGCCGGATTTACCACCGGGCCGATTGGGCCGGTGCCCAGGGGCCTCCGACCTCTAGGGGGCCTCCAAGACCCCCTGTGGTTTTTTTTTTTTTTTTTGCTTATTAAATTAAAATAAAATTCATTAATGAGTGTGTGTGTTGTGTGTATGTGTGTTAGCAATGATTTATTTACACACAAAAAGTATCATGATCAGTTTTTGTCTGTCGGCTGTGTCTGATGATGACAATGAGTCAGGTTACCGCGGAAACTGTTGATAGCGGCAAGAGTCAAGACAGACGGTAGAAGATAGTGTGGGGAAAAAGAGAGTTGAGGACATCGAAAAAACAAACATGGATAAAAAACGGTGGAGCAGTGGAGCCACAAAACGAAAAGCCAAAAGGGAGAAGGATAGCAGAGAGGATGCAATGAGAAGAAATATGCCAACCATCTCCACTTTTTTAAAAGTCGGCTCGACACAAATAAAGAGCCTGGCGGCGCCTGCTGTGATGCTAGCGAAGAGGAGTTCAGCATCACAGCCTTGCTAATATTTCAGATGAACCTGTCTTACCTGAGCATCAGCACCAGCACGAGTCGCACGACAATTCAGAAAACCACAGCCCGGCTGGAGTGACAGACACCTGTCCAAGTGCCCCCCCACCACCACCACCACAGTCCCCGACTCCCCTTGAGACCGAAACCGCTGAAGGCGGCAGAGACCCGGCGGTGACGGGTAGGTTAACGTAGGCTACATTACCAGTTTGACAGCCTCAAAACGTAGGCGAATCCATTAGGCTACTTTTCCCCCTTATTAAAAACCTTGATAGGCTAATTATAGATGCCTGGATCGGCGTAGAAGCCTTCCGAACCTGCGTCCACCAACCCACCTAAATAAATATCTTTTTCTGATTTAGCTAGAGCTCCTCTGACCTGTCCCTGTATGATATGTTGCCTTTTAAATCATGTAACGTTGTTGTATTAATGTTGACTGTTCATTTGTATTATCAGATACGCATATAGGCTTATCAATAGGATAATAGGCCTATGTGGGACTCATTCTCTAGTTGAGTGTACTTTCACGTAATAGGCCTATTTCACATAATATTTTAAAAGTTCGTCTTTTGCCGTCAGTTCACTGCGGAGAAGTAGCAGCCTGTCGCCGGTTGCGGTTTTTGGCTCGGGCGAAGCGGACACACGGGGTTTGGCACGAGGTGTGTGTGTGTGTGTGTGTGTGTGTGTGTGTGTGTGTGTGTGTGTGTGTGTGTGTGTGTGTGTGTGTGTGTGTGTGTGTGTGTGTGTGTGTGTGTGTGTGTGTGAGTCCGTCCTACCAAAGCAGAGAATACACACACACATTGTTCATTATAGGTTAACTCTTAAATATATTTGGAATATGCATTGAAATATTCCCATTTTACATGAAAAAAGTTACTCTCAGTTTGCTACATTGCATAGCATTACTGTATGTGTTGGGGTACATTTTCATATAATTTATATACAAGTGGACACCTGAGTATTACCCCCATATTGATATAAATACACCCAAAACAAGCTTTTAGGGATATTGTAGTCAAATATAGTGATTGTAATGTCATAATGTAGCAACAAAGTAATCTGTATTTTCTGTCTATAAACACTACTAATCAATTAAAGGTTAAGGCTGGTGATAGTCTGTATTCTTTTATTTTTTTATTTTAATGTTATGTTGTCATTACATTTCAGGAAATTATGACATAGAATAAAATAGTTGCCACAAGTACAGCTTTCCTGTAAGTCAGGGGTGTCGAACTCAAACACACAGTGGGCCGAGATTAAAGTCAGGGGCCAGACTGGTTCAACGTTCATTGAAAACGTATTGCACATATTGAACCCTAAGGGGACATGAGCAAAAAAAAAAAAGTTTAGTTTCATGTGCTCACACTTTCATGTGCTCACGTGGAACTTTAATGTGCTCACCTGAAACTTCCGGCTACGCACAGCTTTCATGTGATCACACGAAACTTTCATGTGCTCACATGAAAAGGTTTCGTGTGAGCACATGAGAGTTTGACACCCTACAGCCGGCCAGTGTTCTAGTAGCCAGTTTTCAATAGTAAATAAAAACTGTGATCATTTTGGTCACTATAACCGTGAGGTCATACTGTTGCATCCCCATGACTGTAGTTATTGTTAGTTATGTTATTAGGCTGTATCTTCATAGATTTTAATCTGCTTTATTGCAATAAATTCTGTTAATTTTGTTCTGTGATAATTTCCATTTTGTCTTTTGTTTTATAGATATTTATAGATCTCCATTGCTGTTACAGTTAACATCACAAGAAATGGAGTTGGAGAAAGTGGTTTTGTTTTAAACTAAAGAAAAACCCACAGCTTCCTTTTACTGTTTCTAAAATTTAAGATACTGTGTGACTTTGGGCCACGAGTTCTGGGAGGGGGGCCTCCAAGATTTTGTGCCCAGGGGCCTCTGCTTTCTAAATCCGTGCCTGTGTGTAGCTAATTCTCTGCTTTGGTAGGACGGGCTCACACACACACACACACACACACACACACACACACACACACAGCTCGTGCCGAACCCCGTGTGTCCGCTTCGCCCGAGCCGAAAACCGCAACTGGCGACAGGCCGCTACTTCTCCGCAGTGAACTGACGGCAAAAGACGAACTTTTAAAATATTATGTGAAATAGGCCTATTACGTGAAAGTACACTCAACTAGAGAATGAGTCCCACATAGGCCTATTATGTATTGATAAGCCTAGACCGAGTATCTGATAATAAAAATGAACAGTCAACATTAATACAACAACGTTACATGATTTAAAAGGCTACATATCATACAGGGACAGGTCAGAGGAGCTGGGCTCTAGCTAAATCAGAAAAAGATATTTATTTAGGTGGGTTGGTGGACGCAGGTTCGGAAGGCTTCGGCGCCGATCCAGGCATCTATAATTAGCCTATCAAGGTTTTTAATAAGGGGGAAAAGTAGGCTAATGGATTCGCCTACGTTTTGAGGCTGTCAAACTGGTAATGTAGCCTACGTTAACCTACCCGTCACCGCCGGGTCTCTGCCGCCTTCAGCGGTTTCGGTCTCAAGGGGAGTCGGGGACTGTGGTGGTGGTGGTGGGGGGGCACTTGGACAGGTGTCTGTCACTCCAGCCGGGCTGTGGTTTTCTGAATTGTCGTGCGACTCGTGCTGGTGCTGATGCTCAGGTAAGACAGGTTCATCTGAAATATTAGCAAGGCTGTGATGCTGAACTCCTCTTCGCTAGCATCACAGCAGGCGCCGCCAGGCTCTTTATTTGTGTCGAGCCGACTTTTAAAAAAGTGGAGATGGTTGGCATGTTCTTCTCATTACATCCTCTCTGCCATCCTTCTCTCTTTTGGCTTTTCGTTTTGTGGCTCCACTGCTCCACCGTTTTTTATCCATGTTTGTTTTTTCGATGTCCTCAACTGTCTTTTTTTTCCCACAGTATCTTCTACCGTCTGTCTTGACTCTTGCCGCTATCAACAGTTTCCGCGGTAACCTGATTCATTGTCATCATCAGACACAGCCGACAGACAAAAAATGATCATGATCCTAGAGGTCGGAGGCCCCTGGGCACCGGCCCAATCGGCCCGGTGGTAAATCCGGCCTTGCCTTTGGGGTACATCACCAGCAGTTGTACCTCAGGGAACATTATTAGACCTCAACCCTACCTTTATTTCTGACAGTGTACTGAGCTACAATAAAGGAGGAAACACTTTAGCGCAACTGCAGTACAAACAATTAGCATTCATTCAAGTACACATTTGTGGTACTTGTACTTTACTTGAGTATTTCTACTTCATTTCATTCATCTGACAGCTTTAGCTATTTTGCAAATTCATATTTTTACATCCAAAACATGTGACGAGTTAATAAAATCTGACAGCTGACAGCTGAAACCATCAGTACATTAATGAAGTAGTCGACTGGCAGAAAATTAATGTGAAACTATTTTGATGGTTGAAGTAATTTTTTAAATGTTAAAACCCTTTAATAATGTATTGATAATAGTGTTGAGGTTTGGACGGACAAAACAAATGTTGTGAAGGTGTCACAATATAAATATAATAAATAAATATTATATATTATACAATTTAATTGTAATACGGAAGTATTACGGGTCATACATACGACTACTGGGTAACTGTACACTACATGTATGTGGGTTCCTTTAGCAGCTGGTAAAGGTGGAGTTCAGAAGGATACTTAATACTTATATTTTATACTTAAGTACAGTAGGCCTACTTCATTGAATGTAGGCTACTTATGTAACGGGTGATATGGACAGAGGTTATGTATTTCATCAAAACATCGTCTTTATTTCATTAATTCTTTTATTTTGGGAATTTTATCTCCTGTGTGTTTTTCGAGTGGGCGCGCGTACGTGTGCGTTCGGACGTTTTCTGCGTGATGACGTAGTTACTCGTGCGTGCGTGGCCCGGTTACAGCCTTTTCCAACATGGCCGGAGGTATGTTATCGATGATTCGCGCTCTATTGATAAAAGTGTATAAAAGCTATTAGTTGTAACTCAAATGAGGGAAAACATACTGTATTCTGTTCTATGTAATATCCGACTCGTCCTGTGAGAGTTCTGCGGTGGTTTGAGTTCGCTATCCGAATGTTTTAGTGAGTTCTGTCGTCAATGGAAGGCTAATGCTAGCATGCTAAGTCAGCCTGTCCGTTCACAGCGTGTATGTGTTTTGTTCTTTCATCAGGGGAGCTGGGCACAGCAGACGAACAGCACTCAGCTTGTGTCCTTCTGTGTTTCTGCTGACTCTAGAGGTAAGGAGACGTTTCTTTGTGTTTAACAGCCAAAACACTCCGTGGTTTCTGTGACATTAAAACTACTTTAAATGAGAAGTAGTTCCGCTCACAGTTGAGTAGGCGGTCAGCCATGTGACCCAGGACACATTCCCGTTCTCACTGCTTGTCTACTTATCTGGGGCCTCATGTATAAACGTTGCGTACGCACGAAAAGCTTGCGTACGCTGGTTGTCACGGACACTTTGTGATGTATAAAAAAAAACTTGACGTGAGAATGTGCGGGCCGTCACGCAAACTGTTGAGCAGTCGTGAGAATGTGCGGACCGTCCGCAAAGTCTTGTCTGGCTCTGTAACGTGGCGAATTCTAAGTTAAAAGTGCTGAAAATCACCAAACATTACAAAATAAAGTTTCCACTTCACTTACTGGCGTACGTCTGTGACGTTGTCTATGAAAAAACATATTTATATCCGCTGATACTCCATAAAAGTTTGATCATTTATGTGGCTAATGTTTCACATCTTTCACACTATTAACTGTTTAATCTGCAGGCTACTTAACCTCTGTTAAACATGAGGACGGGAAATGAATGATAAATCCACTTAGAAAATATTTTCAGTCATCCTCTGTATTTCCCGTAGATGAAATAGCCTATATACTCACTGTGCAGCAAAAATATCGGCATGGAAAAATGTAATAGCCTATATTACATTTTTCCGTGGCGATCTTTTTGTTAGTGTCTGTAAGTCTGTAGTTACTGAGGCTCAGACATCCATGGCGCACGGGAGGCGGTACGCATGGCTCCATCTCCCCGGGAACAAACGCTGTGTCGGGCGGGCAAACTCATGTGATGCGTAATTGATCCCTGGATGATTTGTAGGCTATTAAGTGAACAAGCTGTACCTGGTGCACCAAACACTGGGCCGTCTTGACTGTCTTGATTTTGCACATATTTCTGTTACTGTAGTCCTATTTACTATTTCATTTATTTCATCCATGCGTGGCGCAGCGGATCCATGCGCACTGTCACCTGCCGTGGAGACGTTGGCCTCGCTAACCTCTCCTCTGATTCGGATCTCTCTCGCGCTCTAGCCTACTAACACTTAAAATAAATGGCATTACATCGGTGGGTTCAAACTGCTTATTGTGCTTCACTTGGACTGACACTGAGATGCCTGTTGTTCTGTAACTGGTGTGGCGCTGCCCCTATTCTCTTGATTTCCACTTCGACATTGGACATTGTTTTTTTAATTTCTGCCATTCACTGCCTGGTCAACATTTGCCACTCAGGGCATTTTCTTGTATTGCTTATCCGAGATGACAAACCTCCAGACAGAAAACATTTCTCGCCTCCACTTTCGCGATCAGCACCTAAACCTCGGTGAAGTTTTTTTCCGTCTGCAGCGGGATAACCCGTTGTGATTGGACGAAGAATGACGTCGGGGGCGCATTTATAGTAATTTCCATATTAATTTATGGGAGGAGGCAAGGCGGGGTCAGTGGCTCATTCATGTGCGCTCAATTTCACGTTGATTGTGATGTATAAAGGAAATATGCGAAGGACCTGGCGTACGCCCGGTTTTATACATCTGAACATTTCTGTTCGTAGGTACTTTTCAAGTTTTTGGTCGTACGCCATCTTCTGGTATGAAAGCTGCGCAATCTTTTATACATGAGGCCCCTGGTGCTTTGCCCTCAGTGAATGCCTTCAACTCGATAAAGGCTTGGGAGCATCTTAAGTTTTAGCAGCAGAACACCATGGGCCTCATTTATCAACAGTGCGTAGAAAATGTTCTAAATTCTGTCATACGAGTGAAATTTAGTACGTGCTTAACTACAAAAAGATCTGTTTATCAAACATGCTTAAGCCAATCTTGTTCACATCAGTAAGTAATCAATCTTGATAAATCCCACCTGTTCTTAACGACCACACTCATTCACGATCAGGCATTTGCATTCAGGAAGGCCTCCAATTAACCATATATGGTAACAACGTGCCATTTATCAACCTCGTGAATGTGTTTTTTTTTTTTCCATCACCGCAATAACGTGAAAGAGCAATGTAGAGGAACTTCTCAAACACAGAAATGGAGGTACTGATAGATGAGGTTGATTCCAGCCAACAAATATTGTTTGGTTCACTCATTGCAGGACGTATTACAAACAAAATGAAAAAAATGCTGCATGGGAGAAGATCACAAATATCACAACCCAAATCCAGCAGTCCATTATTGGGGAAGCGGTGCCTAGAAGCCTCTGTGCCACCGTCGTTGCGTAGTGCATACTGTGACTCTTAAATGCTTTTTTTCTGTAGTAGATTCTGTTCGTTATCATGGCCAGAGCTGTGCTTGTATTTACACACATTCCTAAGTGTAAGTACAAGGTATTAAATTAAACACTTTGCGTTACAATGTTCATATGCATTACATATGCACACAGCTGTGCTCATCATCTATGTTATCATTAGCGCAAGAATCACCAGAAACAAAACCCACAAATGACTCGCGTACTACAGGGTCTCTGAGGTCTCCCGCACACTGATGCACCCTGCTTAAGTTTTCAGATGTAGTTTCTAGTGAAGGTGTCGACGGTGTTTCCCAAAGCCTGAGATGACGTCCTCTAATCAGTCCCTCCAGAAAAACGCGGAGTTTTTTCGTGATTGTTGCGGGCAAAAATCCTTGATTATGCGGCACGTTTTCTTAAAAAATGCGATGGAATATGCGGGATATTTATGCCATTTTATGCGATGAAATTGCGGGAACTTGCAAAAATTGCGGGAACTTGCGGGAACTTGGAAAAACTGCGGTTTGATGAAAAAGAGAAAAAAAGTGATTCCCCCAACACCGTGTTCTCAGTAGGTGAAATTACGTCATTTCATAACGTTCCCATGGCAACAGGGGAAAATGGCTGCTCTTGTGTGAAGTAAACGCAACATTTTTGAACTTTCTGCTGAGATATATGTAGGGTTGGGTATTGTTTGGTTTTTTTTCTGATACTGGCGCTAAATCGGTACTTTTAAAACGGTGCCTGATCCGATACTTTTTAAGAAAGTTTTTTAAAAAGAAGAAACAAGAAGGATAGGCCTACTCAACAACAGTCGGTGACATTAAGGACACGTTGTTTATTACTAAGGCCATATGGTCAAAATTAAATGATTTAATAGTAATGTAATAACTATAACTTATAATAAACAATAACTTATTTCACCAGTAAATTGCTGTTGGACGACAAAAACAGCAACCAGATGGGAAAAGGGTATTTTAGAATAACCAACCAAAACCAAACAATTACCAGTGTCCGTGAATGCACCATCTGTGCGTTTCCGACGTCGGCAGCTGCTGCGCTGCAGAGCAGACTGTTGATATACAGTCACACTTTACACTGTTTAACGTCACCTGTCAGCATTTTAACCGTGTTTAATCACGCTGCTAGCTAACGGTAGGCTAACGTTACCTGCTGTCCAGTGTAGTGTAAAGTCAGGCACCGAAATAAGGCACCGAAATCTTCGTTCTTATTCGGTCTCGTTACTACCGTTTACGTCGGATCCGGGGGCCCATTGGCACCGAGTTTCGGTACCCAACCCTAGATATATGTGACTTTTTTGCAACGAAAATGCGGGGATTATGAAATCATGCAAGCCCCGCATATTTTGCGCGGAAATCGGCAATTTATGCGGCGAAAGTGCGGCGTTTTTAAAAAAATGCGGCCCCCGCATGAATATGCGGACATTGGCTGATTATGCATTGAATTCTGCGATCGCATAATCGCGTTTTTCTGGAGGGACTGTCTAATGTCAACAATACAGAAAATTCAAACTGATTCCAAAAAACCTTCTGTAAGTCATCATCTCGAAGAGGAAATTAACAGAACATATTTTACTCGGAGAAAAATGGCTTTGTTGTTGTCGCCCTCGCAGACGCAGCATGAGATTCACATCACAGGTTGTTATCAGAACGCTGCCCAAGTAAGTCAAACTAGCCCCTTCCATATACAACCGAACGCGGACGTAGCTGTATCCCTTCTTGCCTTGACCACAAATGGCCTCCAGGCCTGTTTGCTTCGCTGTTTGCTCCGCCGTTAGCTGTAGCGTGTGAAGCTAACGCCACAACTTGTCACCTGCTCTGTGTAACCGAAGCTGCTCTTTTAACATCCTGCTCTGTGCATTCACATATGAGATCAGCGCTTGTCTCCCATAATCACACTACTAGCTGATTGTCTTATTTTGTTTACAAGTTCCAGATGGAGTCTGGAGATGATGTGGGGTACTTATTGTTTACTGTTTACATCTTACTTTATACACTTCAGCTGTTGCGGCTACCTCAGGGGAGAGACTGTGTGACACTAGGTGGTACCGCCTGAGACATGCACAATAAAAAAAATTGCCTTCTGCATTTTGTTTTCCCTCCATTGTACCGAACTGTGATGTCTGAACCGAGGTATGAACCAAACCGTGACTTCTGTGTACCGCTCCACCCCTAGTTTGAATTATTCACATTTGGACTGAAAAGACATGTGTTATTTCTTCACTTTTTTGTAAGTTGTGTCTTTTTTTCTCAAATACAGGCCGGAGAGAACTCGAGGAGGACAGCGCTCAGACGGACGTTTGACTTTACGTTCATAGAGAGTTTGGCAGTTTGCGGAGGAAAGTTCCAGAAGTCACTTTAACATGGATTCGATCTACAGTGACCCCACGTACTCGCAGTGTTTCGACCATCAAGGTAAGCTGATGATCGCTATTAGATATTTTATTAATAGAAAAGAATAGTCTTTGTTGTCACTGTACATGTACAACAAAATTGTGCAAAACATCTGCAAAAGTGCAATGCAGGTCAATAAAAAATTGTAAAAGCGCCTCTAAAAGTCACTTACACACACCAGAGATGGGGACTCAAGTTTGGGACTCAAGTGCGACTTAAGTCGCACACAGAGTGACTTCAGACTCGACTTGAGACTCTTCCTCGAAAGACATCTGACTCGACTCGAGCTGCGGGACTCGTGAACAATGTTTATTTTTAGGAAACGTCTGATGGGCTCGCTGTTATTCCGCTCCCTCCGTTACCTATAACCTGCCCACGACGTAACGTAGCCTACTACGCATCTGCTGCTGGCAGTAGTTCAGTGAAATGTTAAGCTTCGCTCCTACGAGACGTTTTTTGTAATGTTACTTACAAGTCTATGGTTAGCCTCTATTTATGCTAGCGGAGTTAGCTAGCTAGCACATTCCGTAGCCAGCCAGGTCGTTTCCTGCGATTCGTGCGGCATCCTCCAGAGACCTAAACTTGTATAAAGCCTATCAGCACCACTGTCCAAGTAATGAATAAACATTAGGCAAATATGTTGTTCCTGGAGCTAGTAGGCTACCATCAAAACGTGAGAGATCTAATCAAAAATGTGTTTACAACAGTCGGGGGATTTCACAGGTGGGACTGGCAAGTTAGCCCATAGCTAGCATGATGCCTTCTGTTTTCTAGATCTAGATAAGTTTACCACACTAGATATAAAGAAAACATTGACTTTCACTCGGTGCTATTCACTAACAGTAAAAACACCTCTTCCTCATCCCAGTCAGTAACCATAGTTTTAGTGCTAGGTTGAGGCATGTCTCTCCAACGTGACGTCAAAAAACGACAAACTGGCCTTTAACACTATTTGGAGACATTTTTAACAATGATATACATTTCTTGAGTGGTTTATGTACCCATTAATCAACAGTGGTCGTTAACCTGCAACATGGAGGCAGGCACTCCAGCAGAGGTGAATACAGGTGCAGTAGCCATGGGCAGCATGAGAAAGTGTTTTTTGAACATTAAAGCATGTAAACATGTTCTAGTAGAATCACAAACTGCAAGTATGAACCTGAAAATGCTATATAATAGTTCCCCTTTAATGTTGGCGCGACAGAGTAACGGAAGGACTGGCCCACAAGAACGGTGGCTAAATTATGTTGGATATTTTAAAAACAAAAAACCTCAAATGGCAGACGGCTCCTCTTTTGAGCAGACATTTTTCCAGTGTGTGTCCAACCCTCTATCAACAGACTGTTATGCTACCTGGCTAACTAGCAGCTTTACAGACTGATCTCATGAAGTGGCATATTATGACACGCCAATTCATATGCATTATTGGCGTGTTATCAAGACGCATACTCACTTTTTAGTGTGTTTATCAACGGCATTTGGTCTCCATTGACTTACATTACCTTGCGTGTGAATTTACGCCGTAGCGAGTAGCATGAAATGGCAAAAATCTGCATAGGGAGGTTGGTCAGGGTGGTGGATGGGTGAAACACAGGACTTTCACCCAGGAGACGGGATTGTGTCCCGCATGTTACGTTTCCTAAACTCAACCATCGCTTTTTTCTTTTCCCAAACCCAACCCGTCCGCTGTATACAGTGCTCAAAATGCCACTTGTAGAAAGTGGCGTGTATGTTTACATCCGCTATATATAGCTTAGACATACACATGGATAGCTCAAAATGTGTACACATAACACAAAGTCAAAGCAAAGTCATGATGTCATATTACATTTTTATTGGTTTCTAGAAAACAAACAAACACAATCATGCCACCACCCCCCACGCCTCCCTCCCCGGAGACTGGCGAGCAAATAAGGTAAAATAAAAAGGGCAGTGTTGCATAGATAGATCACGAGTCTGGGACAGAGTGAGGCCCAGATCTCTTCGCGGCACTCCAAATATTGCCAACTGCGGTTCTGTGGCTATGGCCTTATTGCACATGTATGAAAATGTCTCAAAGATCTTGTCCCAAAATGGTATCATCCTTGGGCAGGCCCAAAAAGAGTGATAAAGAGTTGCTGGGTCCCAATTGCACCCTTGACAGGTTGGATCCAGTGCAGGAAAAAGCTGAGCAAGTCTGTTCCTAGACAGGTGAAGTCTGTGCAGAATTTTAAATTGGATAACGTTGTCTAACAGATGGAGGCTGAGTGAATCCCAGCCACAGCCAACCTCCAGCAGTCCTCTGAAAACCTTGTACCAAAATCCTCCTCCCACTTTAATTTGAGGTGGTCCAGAGAGGGCGAGGCCACCGACTAGAGCTGCACGATTCAGGGAAAAATATGAATGCTTAGAATTGATATCACGATTCTCTGCCACGATTTTTTTCTCATCAAGTGTAATGTTTATTACACACATGAACCATAACAAAACAAATTGGCAGTACCAAACCTAGATTGTTTTGGGCACCTAAAGCACATTGCACATTACCACTGTAAACAGAGGCTTCAATGAATAAATAAAATAAAGTACATACTGTCCCTTTAAGTACAGTAGTCTACAATAGTGACATATAACACATTTAACTAAATACGGCCCTGATACAGGCTCTATCTGAAATCCAACATGTCTTAACATAATTAAAACATGTCAATCAACATGCTACAGCTTCAGTCTCCAGAGAAATGCCAATTTAAGTTCAGTATCAAAAACACAATGATTTCTTTGCACACTCTTTAACATCTTGCCTTTTTATAGAAATATAAACGTATGAAAAATAGTTGCGGGAGGGTACTGAGTAGCGTTTGTCTAATGTATGGATCATCTTTCGAAATCCGCCACGTTCTACGGTGTAAATTGGAACCATATCTTTTGCTAGATGGTAAGCAATTGCTTCCGTTATTTCCTTACTCCTACTGGAGTTACGGTTTGAGACTGAGTTGTTGGCTGATTGTCGTCACTAGTGCCTGGGATTTCATCAATATCCATTTTGTTTATTTCCGAACTACCGCGCTCGCTCGACGAGTGAAACGCATGACTAAAAAGCGCTTTGTCATTGGCTGAGGGTGAAGCCCTAAACTGACGAGTGAAACACGTGACTAAAAGGCACATTGTCATTGGCTGAGGGTGAAGCCCTGAACTTTGTGAGAGCTGTCCTATCAAAATAAGAGGAAGGATTTTTTTTTTTATATAAAATCGAAGTTATTAAAAATTAAATCGAGCAGGGTGAATCGAGATCGCGATTTTTATAACGATTAATCGTGCAGGCCTACCACCGACAGAAGTAAATCATAGATTTTGGATATCGAGTTTTTCTCAGAATGGCCTTGGTCAATACAATCTTCTAACCAGGGGAATGTTGTGAAATTCTTTTTGACAAAATTCCTAATTTGGAGGTACCGAAAGAAGTGGGATTGAGGAATATTAAACCTAGACTATCTCAGCAAAAGACATAAACACATTATCTATGAACATGTCCGTCACTGTGCTCAATCCCTGCCTGGACCACTGTTTGAATGCAGTGTCTAACAATGAGGGTGTAAATAGTGGGTTACTGGCAAGAGGCATGCCAGAAAAGGCTTGCCTCAGCCCCCAGTGGGACCTACACTGCGACCAAATTTTGAATGTGCTCCTGATAACTGGGTTACCAGTACATTTCAAATTAATAGGCAGCGGGCTGCGCACTAAGGCACCTAGGTTCGACGGACCATTCAGGCTCCTCTCCATGTTCACCCTCTCCAGACCGCTCTGATCCTCTGGCCCAGAGACCCAATAAGCTATTTTATGTATGTTAATGAGCTATAATGTTCTAACAGCTGGAACACACCACACACGTAAGTAGCATACGTATGTTCCTGATCATGTGCCTCGTCATTCACTCTCTATCTCCGACAAAAAGAGACGGGGTGAGTTGGGAAAACTGTGGTAGTTGTAGTACGTAGGGCTGCACGATTATCAATATTGAGATCACGATTATCTGTTGATTTTAACCAAAACTAATTTTATTGTCACATAGGCTAATTATAACTACTTTCACATCCATATTGTGCTACATTCCTCCTTTGTTGAAGGATACTATGGAGGAGTATGCCATTTCAGCTGTTGTGTCTGCTTTCCACACATGCACGTTTGCTGTGAAAAGATACAGGCAACGCAATTTTCTGTTCACGTTAATGCGCATGTTCACGTTAACGGCGCACCGGTGCCCGATATCTACTGGACGAAATAGCAATGCTCTGATGCTCCAAAACAGACGTTAGAGGCAACAGAAACATTGCTGCATGTCACGCTAGTAAACACTAAACGCGTTACACAGCAGGTAACGTTAGCCTACCATTAGCTACAGTAGTAACTGGATTAAACACGGCTAAAATGCTGATAGCTAAATGGTGTAGTGTGACTGTAGTTCACTGTAGAGGATTCATTCAGCAGCAGTACAACTATCTGCCGCTAAAGCTATGAGCTAAAAGACACAAAGCACTGGTCACTGCTGTTGTCTGAAAAAAAACGGTGTGGTAGTTCTAGCTAACGGTCATATCATTATCGTTTCTAAATATTCTGTAACATCACTTACAGCCGCTAATGCATTGCTATATTAGATTAGCCACAAAGCTAACTAATACCATGTTTATCAGTGGAAGAGCGCGAACGTTAATAAGAGGTAAAACTATAACGTTAGCGTTTAACTTATTCTAAATATATCTGCAGTGTTTCCCACATAATGACCGCGTAATTGTGGCAGGGGGGCGCGTGTAGTAAATGACTGGAAGTTATGTACAGCGTGCCTCGAAAAAACAACTGTTACGTTATTCTAACGCTAACATAGCTTCCTTTTTAGCCGCCCCCTTACATGCTTGCTATTAACTTGTTTGAAGGTGGTTCTTCTCAAAATTGACAGAGGTGTGTTCATGACACGTTAACGTTAACCATTCAACTTCGAATTGATTCCGTAATCTTCTCTGAGCTGAAAGCCGGTAACAGTAGGCTAACTTTATGTTTGCCAGCGCATGACGATGTTTTGATTCAGACTGCACAAAGAGAAGAGAAGATATACGGGACCGTTGTGAATGTGTCTGTGACAGCAAATATAGTTACAGTAACTACAGTAGGTGCGTCAGAAATGATTAAACCAGTGGGGACATGTAAATAAATGTGTTTTTCCGGTGGGCTGGTTGTGTTTTTTTGAGGGCCGGTCTCATAATAGTTATACTTTGCAAGTTCTTAGCAACACCATCCGGCAGCCTGGTGTGCGGCCGCTGTCCGCTGGTCAACCCGTACGGTGGGCCGCAGCAGCCTCTTATTTCAATACAAACACCGGCTAATCAGAAAGCACTAAGGAAGTGCAGGTCATAATCATGTCTAGGATTTTCAGAAATACAGGTTATCAGTAAAAGTCTCTTGAAATAAATAGATGTGGACTTATGAAATAAAAGTTCCATGACATACCATGAAAGTAAAACCGTTTAATATATTTATTTAACTTATTAATTAATTTGTATATGAATATTTACATTTATTTAATTATTTATGTATTGCCCCCTTTATTTATTTCATAATGCATTTCAAAAGCATTTATTTATGTATCCATGTATTAATTTATTCATGTATTCATTTATTTTATATTGAATAAAATGGCATTCCATAGCATGGAATTGGCTCATAGAGGCACGTTATCAGACAGTGGTTTACGGAGCACTTAAAAAAAACAAACTTAGATGGAATGAATGGAATGACGCATTTTAAATATCGCTCGATCACGTGAATTTGAATGTGGAAAGCCAAAATTGTGATCGGGATTAAAATGTTACTAATTGTGCAGCCTTAGTAGTTCGTGCACGTGTGTGTAATTCTCTGTCCGTCCATCGGTCTCTCTCTGTGTATATGTGTTAACACAGCCAAAATCACTACAAACCTAGTAGTTTAGTTTTGAATGCGTTTTATTTTTGTTAAGTATCCGGCTGCACTGTGGTCATCCTGACTGTATGTGATTACTTGCCTGGCTTCACATATGCTCACGTCTCACACAAGAAATAGAGGAGACGTTGAAACTATTGCTGAAGCTCACGCCGGCCCGGACGCTATGTGCCCGATGTTAACGGACAGACTAATTAAAATTGTCATAAAAACTAGATTGTGTGAAGAGCATGTACCCTAGAGCCTTTTGTACAGATTCAGTGCGGCTAAAACGTCAAGATTCGAGAAAGAAGACGGGCACAGCTTGTACAGCTGGTTGCAGAGCAGAATGGCAACATGAGTTTTCAGAATGGAAGTGCACTAGCTGTAGGCTCAAAACTCTGCAGCGAGGGGAAGTGTGCTCAGTATTATATGAAGACTTTGGGGACCTACGGTAAAGCAGATGATGTCACAATGAACCTGCATCGTTATCCAAGTGTATTAAAGGGATACTTCACCGATTTAGCATTCAGCTTTGTATCAGTAGAAACCCGGTAGTATTTCTGAATGACCGTGCGTCCCTCCCTCATATCCCCCTGAGACAGGAGATATCTGCATTGGGGGGTCCGGAAAAAAACTTCTGATGACGTAAAATGACGATTTTTGCGTCATCGGAAGATTTTTTGGCCAGAGCAAAAGACTACAACCAGTAGTAGGACCTACTTCCGCATGTTTTAAACCCGCCCATCGCCCGAAGCGAGCCGATCTCGGCCGAAAAAAAACGAAATGTCAGCCATCTTGCATCCTCGCTAAACAGGGTTCTGCTCTATCTTCTCAGCAGCAAACTTTTACAACAATTATGTGCATTCACTAGCGCACGTGTACCACCGGGATACATCGCTACAGAGCAGAGAATATGCAGGAAACGTTATTACAGACGAAATAATCGGCCCACTACCGGAGACCAGCACGGAGACCGGCGGACTCCAGCGGACTCGTCGTACCACGATGCCGGGTAGGGGACATCTTCGTCGGCTAGGTGGGAAGCTAACGCTAGCCGGGGAAAAGGCACATCCAGAGCGAGCTAACGCCAGCCGGCAACCTGTCCCATCAATCCTGCTCGCAAGTGTCCGTTCATTTAACAACAAAATGGACTACATCCAACTTCAACGATGCTCCCAACGCAAGTTCAGAGACTGTGTTTTTTGCTCAACAGTGAACCGGACTGTCCAGCTACCAGGCCTGCTAGCCCTCCGACAATCCGAGCTTCTTTTACTGTCTATGTCTCTCTCTCATGGATGTATTAAAGGAACTTTTACAACAATTATGTGCATTCAAACTACCGCACGTGTACCACCGGGATACATCGGTACAGATCGGAGAATATGCAGGAAACGTTATTACAGACGGAATAATCGGCCCACTACGAGAGCTTCGCCTGCCACGGAGACCAGCACGGGGACCGCGGGCTCGCTCCTACCCCGAGCCGGGTAGGGGACATCCACGTCGGATAGGTGGGAAGCTAACGCTAGCCGGGGGAAAGGCACATCCAGAGCGAGCTAACGCTAGCCGGCCACCTGTCCCATCAATCCTGCTTGCAAGTGTCCGTTCATTAAACAACTGGACTACATCCAACTTCAACGATGCTCCCAACGCGAATTCAGAGACTGTGTTTTTTTGTTTTGTGGAAACATGGCTGAACAACAGTGAACCGGACTGTCCAGCTACCAGGCCTGCTAGCCTTCCGACGATCCGAGCTAGAGATGCTCTGTATGAAGGTGAGCTGTGTTAACACGGACTGGTGCAGAAATGTGGTGATTTGTATCCAACTAACTGCTAACCGCTGGAGTCTGTGACTGTTACATGGCGACCATTCGACATTCCACGCTAATTCACGGCTGTGTTTATACTCGGTGTTTACAGCCCACCAAGCCTAATGCTAGTATGCGTTAGCTGAACTTTACGGAGCCTATAATGTGTGTGTGTGCACTAAAGGTAGCCTGTTTTGTATGTCGTTATTATATAATGTAGTTTTTATATATTTTAAATGTGTAACGCCACTTGAGCCACGATGAAACGTTGTTTTGTGTATATGGTTGAAATAACAATAAAACACATTGAGTTGAGTCGAATGCCTCACTGTCTGTCTGTCAAGCGGTAGGCGTGGCTTGGGAGTGGACTCAAAGCAGCGAAGCGAAGTGCATTCTGGGATTTGGTGTCTTTCATCCATATGAGCCAAAAACACATTTTCTGGCTTTTCTCGGCCTAGAAGGCACCAATTAAATTTTTTTTTTCACATTTCTGCTACATAAGTGACCCAATTTAAAAATATATTCGGCTTTCCAGCGGTGAAGTATCCCTTTAAGCTAATTATGGAAGTATTATTAAGCCTTACATTAATGGCTATTTGTGTTTCACCTTTACCTTCAGATGTCCAGAAAGTGATTGTTGGTGAAGAACATCAGCAGGAGTGGAGCTCCAGTCTGGACCAGGAGGACACAAAGCCCCCACACGCTAAAGAGGAACAGGAGGAACTCCAGATCAGTCAGGAAGAAGAGCAGCTTCAAGGTCTGGAGGAGGCTGATATCACCAAGTTCCCATTCACTCTTGTCCCTGTGAAGAGTGAAGATGATGACGAGAAACCTGAGTTCTCACAGCTTCATCAAAGACAAACTGAAGAGATGAAAACAGAAGCTGATGGAGAGGACAGGGGAGGACCAGAACCAGCCATGAAATCAGATCCAGATACACATTTACAACCAGATACTGAAGACGAGCCTGGAGACTCTTCTGAACCTGAGACTGATGACAGTGCTGATTGGAAGGAAACCAGAGAACCTCAGTCAGGTGTAAACTCTCTGAATAATGATGAACTCTCTGTCAGTGATTTAAGATGTAATACTAGTGAGAAAGCGTGTGGAGAAAAACTTGGCACCAGTGGACATCTGAAAAGACACATGAGATCTCATACAGGAAAGAGACCATTTAGCTGCACAGTCTGTAAGAAAGCATTTATCAAGAGTGGACATTTACAGGAACACATGGAAATCCACACAGGAGATAAACAATTTAGATGTACAGTCTGTATGAAAGCTTTTAGATGGAGTGGACAGTTAGAAAAACACATGAGAACCCACACAGGAGAGAAACCATTTAGCTGCTCAATCTGCAAGAACAATTTTGGACAGAGTGGAACGTTAAAGAAACACATGAGAACCCACACAGGGGAGAAACCATTTAGCTGCTCAGTCTGTAAGCAAGATTTTACAGAGAGTGGAAGTTTAAAGGCACACATGAGAATCCACACAGGAGAGAAACCATTTAGCTGCTCAATCTGTAACATAGACTTTGTACAGAGAAGACGATTACAGGCACACATGAGAATCCACACAGGAGAGAAACCATTTAGCTGCTCAATCTGTAAGAAAGGCTTTGTACAGAGAGGACGATTACAGGCACACATGAGAATCCACACAGGAGAGAAACCATTTAGCTGCTCAATCTGTAACAAAGACTTTGTACAGAAAGGACAATTACATGTACACATGAGAATCCACACAGGAGAGAAACCATATAGCTGTTCAGTCTGTAAGAAAGATTTTACAGTGGGAGGAAATTTACATCAACACATGAAAATCCACACAGGAGAGAAACCATTTAGCTGCTCAATCTGTAAGAAAGGCTTTGTACAGAAAGTACAATTACAAGTACACATGAGAATCCACACAGGTGAGAAACCGTTTAGCTGTTCAGTCTGTAAGAAGGCTTTTGCAGGCAGTGGAAATTTACAGCAACACATGAGAATCCACAAAGGAGAGAAAGCATTTAACTGCTCAGTCTGTAAGAAAGCTTGTACAGACAGAGCAAATTTACAGACACACATGAGAATCCACACAGGAGATAAACCATTTAGATGTACAGTCTGTATTAAAACATTTAGATTGAGTGGAGATTTACAGCAACACATGAGATTCCACACAGCAGAGAGACCATTTAGCTGTTCAATCTGTAAGAAAGGCTTTGTACAGAGTGGACAATTACATGTACACATGAAAATCCACACATGAGAGAAACCATTTAGCTGCTCAGTTTTTAAGAAAGATTTTACTGTAACTTTACAGAAACACATGAGAACCCACACAGGAGAGAACCCGTTTAGCTGCTCGATCTGCAAGAAAACATTCATACGGAGTGGACATTTAAAGTCACACATGAGAATCCACACGGGGGAGAAACCATTTAGCTGCTCAGTCTGTAAGAAAGCTGTTAAGAGTGCACATCTACAGCGAACACATGAAAACCCACACATAAGAGAAACCATTTAGCTGCTCTATCTGCAGGAAAGCTTTCATACAGATTGGACATTTGAGGAAACACATGAGTATCCATGTATTTTAGACATGTTGAGTGGAGATCCCGTCTGAAAGGAGAGGAAATGAATGAATTATCTAAAAGTATTATGAGATGTAATCCTGCTAAAAAGTCTAAAAAACAATAATTAGATTTTAGGTTTTAAAATGCCTGAAGCGTGATGTTCACCGATTTTTAAACAAAGTCTTAAAAAAGGTTTTTACCATTTAGATCCATGAACTCTAAATTAACTGGAATTGTTCTCAAATTGCATACAAAGCTAGCTCTCATAAATGGCAGCTGTTCTGTAGTCACAAGGAACAGCCTAACTCAGTCTCCCAGCAGACTCTCCAGTCTTCACTCCTAAGTTTGAAGGGCTGTGACATCCCTGTTAGGACTGGATACTGAACTGGTGCTTTTAACGTTGCACTTTCTCTGAGACAGGCAGGGCCAACAGTAGTTTCTGTGCCCTGGTGAGTGACTGACAACACGGAGGTTTTAGGGCAAGGCAACTTTATTTTTATAGCACATTTCAGCAACAATGTAATGCAAAGTGTGTTACATAAAACAAAGAGCAATTAAAAACAGTCATGAAAAGGAAATAGGCTATAATAGAATAATGTACAAAAATGAGTTAGTGTAGTGTAAGACATTAAGAATGATGTGAATTAATAGGTTGTAGGGACAGGTTTGGAAAGGGGAGAGTGAGGTGTTTTGTTTTCATTGTTTTTGAGTGTAAAATGTAAGTAAATTACACAATGTCTCAAGTATGTAGGATACATAGGTACATTTACTTGTTATTACAAAGGGAAAGTACAGAAAAAAGGCACCATTGGGTACCGGAACCAAACTCTCCCCTTTCATGTCTTCATGTATAAAACAAATACCAAAAATTATTTTTAAATATGATCTTTTGATATGACCTGTGTGGGAAACCAGGAAATGGTGAGCACCCATAATCTCCAGAAATAGCAAAGATGATGTGTAATCCTTTGAAATGCACCTTCTGTTTCACTAGCGTGTACGTAAGAAACGAACAGACAATGAACTGTCTGGGTCAGGAAGACCTAGGTGCACTAAAAAAAGAGAAGAAGTGGAGACAAGTAGTAAGGAATAGAATTAGTAATAAAACCAGTTTAAGGTTATTTTTAGATGTAGGACACAAGTTAATTATGTGTGTAACCGTGTCTGATACCACCCATAATGCTGTATTAAAAGAGAGTCTGATACTTAGATTCAGTTATCTATTCGATCAACTATCGCCTGTAGTCAGTTCATGTGTACGGGACAGCTCGGTTTACTTGTTAACATGTAACTGTTGCAAATAAATCTGCATGGAGTGAACTTCGGCAATCTCTGGTGTCTTTACGGAGTCCTCGTCTGACAATTTCTTCTGTACTGAAGCCTCTCTGGGTCTTAGCCCGGACCTGTTTAAATGAACCGAATGCAATGAAAAATGGCGATTGGCTTGTTAGTGGCCAGTGTATGTTCATTTTAGCTTCCAGTTAGTAGATGTTTTTTAGATGGCACCAGCATTTGGCCTAATCATAACTGGCCTGGCAACCCAAAAGCCAAGGTTTTGTTTTCCAGATTTGTGTGCTGACTTATGATGTGGGGGGTGTGGGGGTCCTCCCCCAGAATCTTTTGAGCGTTAAAGGAGAACTCCGGCCAATTTTTACATTAATCTTGCTAAATATAACTATGCAAGACCTGTCTATAGCAAAGACAATTAGCGCAATAGCAGCTACCTAGACGGAGCTGCTGCAGGTAATGCCCACCGCTCCCACTTAGCTAAACAGCAGTTATGGGGGCATAAATGAAATAGTGCCTTTGTGTATCTTAACAGACACAAAATGCCTTTTTGTTTAAAATGTCTGTAACATGAACATGACAACACAAAGCGTTTTCAACATCCACCTACCCTGTTAGCTGCTAGCTATAGCTGTCTCTGTCTCTTGGATGACAGAGTGTTCAGTCAGGCTTGGTAATAATCATCATGGAGCAGTCCCATGTGTATTTGTAGCATATGCATATGTGCTGGTACCTTGTGGACTGGGGCGGCTGTGGTCCCGAGGAGTGATCCTGGATTCCCACCAGCCAGATCCTTGACAAGACACTGTTGGACGATTCTACAAGGCCCACCTGGACAAGCCTGGCAGTCCGCCCAGAGGCATCCATTGAAGGGGGGTTACTGTGATGGTTGGGGTCGGTTGGCTGTGAGTTACTGTTTTATACTTTTTATTTTGGTTTGCATGTTGTTTCCCACTGTGTCCTCCTGTCAGTTTCTCTGTTGGCCCTGTCCCTCTGTGTCTCCTGTGTTTTCCCTCCTCCTCCTCCTCCTCCTGCCTTCACCAGCCAGCTGACTGCGCACACCTCGTCATTCCAACATCACCTCTCCAGCCGTACACACCTGCCAGACATCAACTACAATTAAGCCCAGTATATCTTCTCATCAGCTTCGCTCATGGGTGACACAGTCTACAAGTTCCTGAAAATTCTATTTTGCTTACCTGTTTGTCCGTTGCCTGTTCTAACTTTCCTTTGTGTTTTGTCTTTTGTAGCGATTCCCTCCACTCCTCTCCCTGCCTCCAGTCAGCTGGCTCTGCCATCCAGTCCCTGGAGGCTCTGCACGGAGACCAGTGACGTTTATTAGAAGCACTTTTCCGCTGATGGCTGAGCGTTACTGCACAGCTGCAAACTGAGCTTGCCGACGTAGATGTGACGTGAGCAACGTGTCTGAACGTTGTAAGTCTTCTGGTAGCTGTGCCAATCATTCCGAATCTTGCAGAGACGGAGAGCGTAAGGCAAGGCAGCTTTATTTGTATAGCACTTTTCAGCAACAGGGCAATTCAACGTGCTTTACATGAACACAATTAAAATACATGAATAAAAGTTACAGTGAAATATAAGAAATTAAACATTAAAGAGCAGTTAAAAACAGTTAAAAATATAAAAGCCAGTCTCACTCCCAACTCGTCAAATGTCTGACGCATGGCCAAGGACCCGTGGCGTTGAAGTTTCAACGCCAGGGAGTTACCCGGTGCGTTATTTTCCGACGTGGGGGTCCGTCAGATAGACAGTCATGTTAATCCCTCACCGCCAGATATCGACAAAACAACATTATTCACGAGATCTTATCATGGTTTATATGCATTTCTTTTAATGTTATTATCCCAGTCTATTTGGCCAGGGAAGCTGGGTTTCTTTGTTTATTGATATTTTTTAAACTATAACGCTACATCTATCAACATTTATTTAGATGTTATCATGGTATTCATTTCTTTATTTTAATAATATTATTTCGGTATTATTACCGGTGAAATGTATTTGTCTCAAGTATTGTCTGCTCGGTCAGCTGGCGGGCGGCGGCAATCTGAAATGGAATGAAGCCTATTCACGACAGACAGCAGAAACCACAGGAATCGAACATAGGTAGCTGCCCACCCTGGAAGAACTACAAATACGTACGCTTTGTAACCGCTTCTGTGGCGCGTCTCTTATGGGAGTTGTAGTTTTAAAGTATATTGGTATATTTCTCATAATTAGAAGTTAAAATGTGAACACCAAGGTGCCTATAGGAGCAGAGCCCATTGATTGGTTCATCATGTATGACCTCTGATACCCTCTGACCCATGTCACGACCCTTTCCTCAGCTTGTCAAATGGTTGAATGAGATGTGTGAGTTTTGTCTGTGTGCAGTATAGGCTGAGGCAGAAGTGTGCTAAAAATGCCAAAACGCATGTTATATATGTACACATACCCATACAAAGCTATATACATCTTACTCTGTAAACAAAAACCTCGGCAACAATCTGCTTATTCTTTTAATTTCCTGAAAATGCCTCCTAAAACTAGTCCCTTCTTAATTTTGAAAAGGTAGTCTCTCAGTAAAGGCTACAAAGGTTAGGATGGCTACAAGCTGTAACCATGGTGATTGATATGAGGATCATCTTCTGAATATAATAATGTTAGGCCTACCATAAATTGATATTTCAAAAAAGTAATTTATTTAAAACAACTAATGCAGTGTGATATTAAATCAAACTAAGTCCCACATATAACTATGCTCATGTTTGTTTCCCTTTAGTATTTGATATTAATAGTCATCAACTGCAACATTAGAAAATTGGGTTTTAAAATAACTATGCATGGAAAATAAAATACTAAATGCTTCTCTTTGTATATACACAACAGTACAAGTCAAAACAAATGCAAATTATTCAAACAAGCCATTAGGCTGTATTTCTAAACACTCAACTGTAGGTATATATATATATATATATATATATATATATATATATATATATATATATATATATATATATAAAGGCAAATCAAAGTGCTTGGCATAAAGCACTATTTTTATATTTATTATTATTATTGGTATTGTGTAAATTCTCACCTGCAACATTCATTCCCAGACGTCACTTCCGCAGATGTTTTTAAACGTTATTACGGTGTGTGTGTGTGTGTGTGTGTGTGTGTGTGTGTGTGTGTGTGTGTGTGTGTGTGTGTGTGTGTGTATAACTGGAACAAAGCTGAGTAACGTGTTATCACTGGTGATAAAAACACTGATTATATATATATATATATATATATATATATATATATATATATATATATATATATATAATGTCCTCCAGGTTTTTATGGTTGAAAATATGAAATTGTGTGATTGGAATTTGTTTGCCTGGACAGTGTGACAACACATATTCTGAACTTGATATGGAGGCACTGACAGTCTAATTTTCTGAATTTTGTCTTTGAAAAAAGAGGCAAAATCATTGCAGGCCTTGGTAGATAAAAGTTCAGATGCTACTGGTACTGGAGGGTTTGTTAACCTATCAACAGTAGCAAACAGAGCATGTGAATTGTTATTGTTTCAGGCGATAATGTCAGAGAAGTAGGAAATTATAAATGTGAAGTCTGTCTTTATAGGTGTTATAGTGGACCTGGAGATTAGTTTTTTCGCCACCTGCGTTCAGCTTTTCGACACACTGTTTTTTCTGTTCTTACCCGTATGACATTTCTCCATGGAGATCTTTTCTTACTAGCAACAGCTTTGACCTTAGAGGGAGCAATGGCATCAATAACATTTGTAATTTTAAAATTGAAATTATCTACAAGCTCATTGACTGAGACCCCAGTGAGGGCGGGTGTGGAGGAGAAAAGCTGAATGAATCACTGGTGTTTTCAGTGATATACCGTTTTCTGATTACCTTAGTTTGGACACTTTTGGGCACCGAGATAGTGCCGTTAAAGAAAACACATGAATGATCAGAGAGAGCAACGTCAGTCACCACAACCTTGGAAATGTTCAAACCCTTGGAGATAATCAAGTCCAGAGTGTGCCCCTTATTGTGCGTGGGTTCCGTCACATGCTGAGTCTGCCCATAGTTCTCAAAAACACAACGCAGTTCTTTGGTCCCTCTGTCCTGCGGGTTGTCCACATGAACGTTAAAATCACCAGCAATAATTACACAGTCAAAGTTAATACAGATTATAGACAGCAGTTTAGTAAAGTCATCGAAGAAAGCTGAACAGCATTTCTGTGGTCTGTAGATATTTAGAAATATAGCTCGAGGGGAGGACCTTAGCTGAAGAGTCATATATTCAAAAGAAGCAAAATTTCCACAAGATATTTGAGTACAATGGAATGAGTCATTAACCAAAATGGCTACTCCACCTCCTTTGTTATTCACTCTAAGCTCACTCATGAAACTGAAGTTAGGGGGAGCTGACTCGATAAGAATAGCACCACTGTTATTATAGTCCAACCAGGTTTCAGTTAAAAACATAAAATCAATATTGTGCTTAATAATAAAATCATTGATTAAAAATGACTTTCCTGCCAAAGACCTGACGTTTAGTAAGGCTAGTGTTAGTGTGTTAAAATAATTATCTGTCTCATTGTTTGGTTTAGGCGTTGGCTGACGAGGAATGAATGCTAAATCTGCTAGATTTGCAGTTAAGTGCTTCTTCTTACTTAACGGATTCATCATTCTCTTTCTATTACCTATCACAACATAAATTGAGGAAGGATTTAATACACAGGGCCCGGGCTTGTCCTGAAAAGAGTCATGAGTGCCACTAGGCGTGCAGCCTGGACCCGGCACATATCAGACAAAGCTTGCTCCATTTTGTACACAAGTATACTTATTAGTCTGGGGAGGAGGAGTTAGCTGCCGTCCTTGGGTGGGCAGTGGTGCCTGCCATTTTACTTTAGGCCGGGGGCCAATGATGGAAGAAGGAAGGGGGATAAAATTGGTTCCATCAACTACCAGTTTCTTCATCTGGTCAGTGAACTCCAACATGGGGCAGGGGGAAAGAGGGGAAAGGGTGAGTGGAGAGAGCGATGGCATGGGCGGGGTGTACGGATCCTCAAAAGGCGTCAGGGTTGGTGAGGGGGTTTGAGGGGTGTTGGACGGGTGAAGAGGGGGATTGAGATTTGTCATCTCTGCTCTGTGGTCTTCCATGGTCAAATCTTTGCTCAGGCGGGGGCTGTGGTGGATCACTGCAGTGCTTTGTTATGTCTTCCTCTTGTTTAGATTCCTCGTCTCGTGTCCTTGGTCGAGGGAGCTGATGTGTGGCGCAGAAAGTAAAGTTGGTTAGAGGTGAACAGTTTTACTCCTGTTTGTTAAGGAAAAGTCCCTCTGCCTTAAAAAGATGTCTGCGCTCCAAGAAAATGTTAAAATTGTCAATAAACTGCAGAGAATGAGCAGAACACGCAGTTGAAAGCCATTTGGTCAGTGCCAACAGTCTGCTGGATCTCTCATCTCCTCTTCTGACTGGCGGTAGAGGTCCACTGATAAACACCTTCGCGTTTAGGGAGCTGACTATTTTCAGTAGATCCATAGTCATTTCTCAGCACTTCAGACTGTTGCTTTACAACATCATGTGACCCTATATGCAGTATAATGTTATTCACAGTTGGGTGTGCTGCCACGATATCCGGGATTCTGTTGGCCAAGTCAGACACCATTTCTTTGGGAAAACAGAGTATTTTGGTGTTTTACTGCTTTTTACATCTTTTACCCACAATCAGTTTGAGGCACAGTCGTTAGCTTTCCCAGTAGCTTTTTACTTTTTGAATTGCTCTCACACAGCAACGACGATGAGACACAATCCAGGTCATCAGATGAAGGTCCAGAGTCCTGCTTCAGTGGAGCAAATCGGTTATCAACTTGCAGACTCGATTGTTGGGGAGGCATTTTTTTGCTAATTCTCCCTTTTGCAGCTGTCCACGGCTGTGTCCTACTGAGTACAGGGGTTGGCACTCTGCCTGGATGGTAATGCAGGCCAGCCGTTCATATCACAAATCTCAGGACGCTGTGCCCGTTAGTCGACCTCCCATTTCCCAGGACGATTTACTCTTAGGCTTTGCACTGAAAGAGTTCCAGGGAGGACTACCAGTTGTTGATTTATTACCCGTTTCACAGTCCTCCTGTTTCTTTGTCTTGTTGGTGCTAATTAGCTATGTGTTAGCATGCTTTTGTCCATTGTTTTGGGTCCATGGTAAAGTGGTGTCATTCCCACATGATGTGTTCACTTCCACGTTTACTTCTAACCGTTGAATTTTGGTTTCCAGAATGGCAATCTTCTGAAGGAGTTTGTAGTAGTCATCCACGGAGAAGGGAGGCATCTTGCTGCTTATTAGCTTTAGCTAAGTACCACGTTTCCAATCACTGTAGTACAGGCTTGAACTATTGGTAGGCCACGCTCACGCAGAAAAATTATTAAATATGGCAATAGCCTACTATGTCTACAAAAGCTGCTCATAGTTTCTCTCAGAGGAAAAGCAAGATTATTAGCAGAAATATGCAAGCAGAGGTAAGAGCAAGCAGCAAAGTGTCTGCACTGTAAGAAGCAGGAAGCGAGCCTAAGTATATGTAAGGAGATAACATAAGTACAGGCTAATTATTGCTAAGTAAAATGCTAGTTATTAAGTAATTAAACAGCTAATGTAAGTCCAACTGCCTGCATGCTTCTCCTGTACTATACGGTATTTCCTCTACTATGTGACAGTAAGTCACGTGGTTATGACACAATCATTAGCCTATTTTTACAAAAACGGCTGCTACGGAGCCATAACGTGAGATACAAGGTAATGGAGCCTTTTATACATTGTTGTGTTTCTTTAGAAATAAACAATGGACAAATAGAGTCTTTAAAGATCAGATGTAAAGTTATTCGCTGACAAAGTGACGCCAAAATGAATGACAGTCAATGGAATGGTAACGGGGGGAGATGGCTTGTTAGCATCAAAATGGCGTCACAGAAGCTTTGCGTTGTGGAGAGAAGCTTACCCCCTTGCTGTGAATGGTTTAGCTAACGTTAGCTTAGCCTCATTAGCACAGCAGTAAAAACAAACCTTCTCCTTGCAGCTTCGTCTCCGTTTTTAAAACCACCTCCAGCTGTTTCCGGTGTCGGTCCATGTCTGAGTAGCAAACTAACTCCTCTGGGTTTTCTGCCGTTATTTGGATCCAGCTAACGGCTTCTCTCCGTTAAGAAACTTAATGAAATGTGTGTTATTCAACTTGAACATACAAAGTTAAACGAGCATAAGAAGAAATACGTAAAAAAGTGCAATACTTTTAAAAATAACTTAATATTTTACTAAAATATTCTTATTAAATGAATACATAGTGTATGTCCTTATAAACAATGACATTCAAGATGGGTGTATTAGGCTATAATAACTATTGATTACGTTACAAAATATACTTTGTACAACCTCTGTTGTCTGCATGCTCTAAAACCCTCTATACTGATACGTGACCGTACACAACACACACACGCTACTGCCTGAACAGAATATATTTATACATTTTGCAGATGTTGTTACTAGGTAACAGAGGGCAGGTTGTACATGGATTCAACACAGAACCATACATCAGGCATCAGTGAGAGTTTATATTATATTATCTACTGTAATATTGTTTGGGCTGCTACATATCCTTCATTTCTTACCTACTAGTAATTCAGAAGAGGTTTTTGAGGATAATGTCACATTCTAACATCCAGACTCCCCTGCTCATTGTTCTTGGGGACTTTAACAGTGCAAACCTCAGCAAAATATCAGTTATGGTAAATGGAAGAATGTATCAATCAGTCAGTATACTGTATATTATACAGCTCATGCAAGGTAAAGGAGAAATTAAGACTTAACATTACAAAAGTCTTTGATGTGGTGCTGTGGCTTAGTTGGTTAAAGTGCCTGTCTAGTAAACAGGAGATCCTGTGTTCAAATCCCAGCAGCACCTTGTTGTTGCAGATTTTACCACTGTTTACATCCCATCAGCATGTGTACCCAGTCCCCATGATACCCTGGGATTGAAGGATTGAAAAGGCAGGCTGTTTTCCCTGGCATATTACATTTACACAGAAACACTACATTAACACAGACTTAAGATGGTACATAAAAACACATGAAATGCAGAGCAATGCAAGTTTAAGCTACAATATACACCTAGTTTATGATTAAAATGTTTATGATAAAAACTAGTAAATTGATTATTACACCCAACAGTGATGTCACAGGGTCCTGGTGTGCACCTGGGCCACGTTCAGCCCCGACAAATCAAGCAAACCATTTTGTGTTAGAGGCGCTGTAGCTTAGAGGTTAAAGCTCTGGTCTTGTAAATAAGAGATCCTGGGTTCAAGTCCCAGCAGTGCCTTATTATCTGTTGATTACCTCAACACAGTGTTGTCACCAGCATTTACATACAGCGATCTGTTTATTTAAAACAAACAAAGGACAACAAACTTAATTCCTGATTTCCCAGAGCCCAAACGTTGTACGAAACATTAGGATATTAAACGTGCAATATGACAGCTAGTGTTTAAAATAGTTACCGCAGTACAAATTAAAAATACTGGAGAGAGTTGTCTCCCCCGCCCCCTTCTCTAGAGGTCAAAGTTCACTGAGGTTGCCAGGCTGAGACCGCAGCATTCACAACAATGTTGCTAGATGCTTGTCTCACATAACCAGACATTACTTCACAGCACAGCAGAGTAGCTAACGTTAGATGCTGGCTATATTGACAGTCATGAAAGCCCATGCTCATGCGGAGCTCTGTACCCAACTGACAGACACACTCTTTCGGCTTAGAATTACGGTAGGAACCGCTAAAATCACAGCAACCTTGCCGTCCTCTCCACACGACGGACAGCCACATTTCCTAGCCGTAGAATTATGGTAGGAACCGCTAAAAATAACACTACATTGCCGTCTTCTCCACCCGACTGAACACACTTTATTGGCTTAGAATTATGGGTATAATCGCTAAACACACTGCAAACTCACGGTTCTCGATTTACAGCCCCCCCTCTCTTGGCTTAAAATAACTCACCGTTGTCTTCTACGGCCGCTGAACAGGCTACACGTTGTAAACAGCCATGGCCCGCTTGCCGGGTCCTCCAGTAGCGTTAGCAGTTAGCAGGGTTAGCATGGCGGCGTTAGCCAGCATCAGTCGGGATCACTTTACTGGCTGTGTCTCAATTCTTTTTGCGAGTAACCAACTCGGGTACCAGGGGCGTAGGCAGAAATAGTATTTTGGGCGGGCCAATACAAAAGTGAGTGGGCCATTTTCTAAAAGACTAGAAGTAGCAAAAAGGACAAACTGAAAAAATAGCAACACTTTTACCTTCCAACATACTGCATTACAACGGCAATAACAGTACTGTCTACACAACATGCTCAACCAACAAAGCTCAGTCTAAAAAGTTTGTACACAACAATATAGACAAAAACCTGTCAGTTTGAACATATTCAGGCTAAAATATATTTGCACCAGCAGAACCAGCAGCATTGGCTCTGCACTGCACTGTCGTAAAATTAACCATTTCATTGCACAAAGTGGCAACTAAACATGAACCCAGACAGCAGAGAAGGTGTTAACATACAGCCTACATCAGACAGAAATCGCACATGTAACAATAACAATGCAACAGCGTTGTTGCTTCAGGACTACGGTCAGATCATGAGCAGTGGATGCTACCAGCAGTAAAAGAAAATCAAAGAATGGAAACTTCCAGCTAAGCATTGTTTGAATTATGAAAGATATAATGAAAAGTGACCAGCAAGGCCCCAAATCTTAGACAGTGTATCGAGTCCACGGCAGTGACAGGATCACAGAAAATTAAAAACTACATCACTCACAGATCAGTTATCTTCTTATTTAATGTGGGCACAAACGTGTTTCAGCTAGAAGCCATCATCAGTGTTCACCATTTCTTACTTAATAGGAAAGTTACTAGGTTACTTAATTAGTAACACAAGAAGCATGAAACCCGTTTTAGTGAATGTTACCTCTGTGAGGGCCTCCTCTCTCTCTGATTGGCTGTCAGCTCCGCTGGGGAAATGTCTGCACATGCTGCAGGAAAGCTCGTCCTTATTTACACTCTACTACATAGTTCTGTTATTATTTCTTTTTTTTACATACATTTGAATATTTTTCATAACAAAACGTATTTTGATCAAACTTGGCTGGACGGGCCAGTGAGTAAAGTGGGCGGGCCAGTGCCGCCCTGGCCCATTACTGCCAACGCGCCTGTCGGGTGCTCTAGCTATATAATTCAATGTGAGTACACAAATGTTGAAATTACATAAAATGCCCGTCCCTTGTAACGTTAGCTGTGATAAATTAGCCTGAAGCTAATGCTTACCTGTTCAGGAGGAAATTAGCCAACTCTGTGTCCTTTTCAGCTCTAAGCTGTCTCCATCTTTTAAATACATCTCTATCTCCGTTGATTCTGTTTGTTTGTTTGCTGCTTTCATGGCTGTACTAATGTTACAGCTGTAGCGCGCTGGGTTTACGTTTTTACAAACCATCTGGCAACCCGGCCTGGCTGTCAAACTGGGCAGTTGATAACAACACCCAGGCCAAAACACAAAAAGACGTTGCGTCACGGAACGGAAATTTCAAAAGGAGGAAATACTGGCATTAGCATTGTTGTCAGGAAAGATAGTATTTCAACTTAGCATGTTTCCTTAATATCTGATGACGCATTGGGGTCATTTTGGGATTTATTACAGTAAATATATTAGATATTGGACCTTTAACAATTTAGGCTTAAAACCACAGTATGATCCATCCAGAAAGTGACATGTTATTATACATCTCAACACTGTACGCATGGCATGTCTCCCCGTAACTCCTGTCTAAGTTAAAGACTTAAACGAACAAAAATAAGTGTGAAACTTCCCCAGCTGATTACTGACATTAGAGGCGCGGTTTAGTGAATGATATACAACGAAGCAAACAGAAGAACAGTATTGCAAGAACGAGACTGACAGCAAAGTTTTGTCTCCGATCTGACGCTGAGTTGCAGGAGAAAGCAGGTGTTCAGTATAAAGCAGAGGCTGATTGCTGACGACATGCAGCTGGACTCCTGACTCCCTCACAGCTGGCTCCACTCCTGCAATCAGTCACACAGACACCAGCACAGGGGAGGAGAGGCTGCCGGTGAAAAGTCAACTATTACCTCCTAAGTCCTTTACTAACCACTTTTCCTTAACCCCGATGGTAAACGTCATGAGGTCAAGGAAAGGTGTGAAGGAGCATTCAAAAGGAATTAGGAAAAGACAACAGAGGTGCATCCGGCTGTCCTTACACTCCTTCACGGTGTTGTTTCATGCTGGCTCTATAAACGTGGACAACCCGGTGGAAAATATTACTGCATCACCATTGAATTTCCTATCTTATTCTGCATTAATTATGTTTCATGTTAAGCACTCACTGCATGTCATTTCATTATTATAAAGTACTGAGCTGTAGGCTGTTTCTTGTACGAAAGGTGTTCTGTAAATAAGGTTTATTATCATTATTGGTTGCTCACGGTCACCCTCCTGCCCATATTTATCCACATGAATCAACTCTGATTCAAAAACAATAAAAAGTTTAAATAAAATGTCATCATTTTAAGTTGATTATGAACCAATTGGCTGTTAGATCAGCTGAGAGACAGGCGTAAAGCAACTGCGCTGCCTGCGTCTCAAACCTGAGGTTGTCGTTGCCCACGTATGAATGACATCAGAGCAAGTTGGGATCAAGTCGGACACAAATCTAATCGGCATGCAGTGGGCGGCGATTGCCGGCGATCAATTCTGCACAGACCTGGCTTATCTTGAACAAGGCTATAATATCTCTGTCCTGGCCTGGGAACGCTTCGGGATCTCCCAGTCAGAGCTGGCTAATGTGGCTCAGTAAAGGGAAGTTTGGGACCCCTGTTGGAGCTGCTGCCCCTGTGACCTGACCCCGATATGCGGATGACGATGGATGGATTTATCAGATATCCAAGTAATAAGCTGGATAGATACGTCTAGATACATTCTCCATCTCAGAAAGCAAAGTAAATCCAAAGATGTCCCTCTGAAGCCATCTATTCAGAATAGTTCAACTGTTCTGTATATCATCTGTGTATCATTTATTATATTACAGCAGATGTTTCCCTTATATTATTATTCTTTGAACAATGATCCTTAAGTATTTACCTTCAAAGTTACAGGTTTATTATACACAATAATCAGAGGGTAATCATGAATAGTGTATATCTTTCACATTTTTTCATATTTAAACGTCAACCAGAGGCTTTAGAGAACAGAGAGATCTCATGTAGTACTGCCGGAATCTGTCCTGTGCAGTCAATCCAAGTCAAAAAGTACAATTCATTAGAAGTATAAAGTATGATAATACCTTAAAAGTACAGTACATGAGCAAATGTACTAAGTTACATTCAACCACTGATCTTATCTCATCTTATTAAAGGACAGTGGGTAAAATCGACTCTTAAAACGCCGTTTTATTCTGAAGGGCGGAAGTTGTGTTTGTGTTTCCGGGTTCCGGAAGCTGCTACGACCTCCGTCCCATTGTTTTCATTTTAGCTCGTGATGAGGACGGCGGAGTAAAAGTCGCCAGTGTTTGGTGTCCTTCCAGAGAGAAACATCACAAACTGCTGCATGAGGTTTTAAAACCTGAAGCGAAGCTACAAAGAGCAGGTCTGTTTTCTTTCTCTGACCGGAAACGCGTTTTCTGCTGTTGTTGCAGGGAGTCCGCGCGCTAAGCTAACGTTAGCCGCAGCTAGCTCCTGCTAACGTGTGTTATTGGATAAGTTGTGAGCTTCGTATTTTTCTCAAATTGCAGGTCGGGGAGAAGTTGAGGAGAGACACTTCAACATGAACTCTGAGAGGAAACTGTCAGCTGGCCAGCGGAGAGGTGGGACACGTTTACAATGTTAGATATTCTTCTTATATGTTTTCTTACTTAACGTTAACGTTACCCTGTTGGGTGAGAGTCATTGTTGTATGAGCTGGCTCTGGTTTATAATGCCATGTAACGTTTATTATTATCTAGTTTGAAAGTCAGTCATAACTGAAAAAGTACATTAATAAGTAAGATCTGCTGTCAGTGCCTGAATTGGAGGACAGGAGGTGCTCCACTTTTCCCCACTTTTTTCCACAGCTGATAAATTAACCACATGTTGGTCTGCCATGCATAGCAACGGTCTGTTATCAAGAATTAGCAGAATGCCGTTGTGTCGTATCGATGTCAGTGTACTGTATTCCAGCCTCATACAGGCTCTGCCTCCCTCCTCTCTGTCTTTTTTTAGTCAACACTGAGATGGCTGTCATATCTAATGTGATTAAACATCCATGGAAAGGGGAGTACTGTATCTAAGCATCCAGTGGGGGAAACATTGAGTGATGATGGAGCCAGAGACAGAGCTCAAAACGCACAAGAACTATTTGTTTTGTCGAGGTCAATAGTTATATATTTAATCAGCAATGTACCAGTCTACTAGTGTTATCAATGTAGTACTAATAGACTTTGTATTTGACAATAAGGCCTACTGTTTTCTGTCACTTTGTTTATAGATGTCAGCGGACCCGTGGGAGCAAAATATATATATATATATATATATATATATATATATATATATATATATATATGTATATATACCTTTTTAGTAAGGTTCCTAGGAAATCTCAGCCCAGAGTAATTAATTAATAGTAGTAATAATTATTATTCTCCCCAAAACAAATTTCCTTTTTATTTTTAAAGAACTATACAAAAGAAATTGCAACTTTTATCGCAATTTTTTAGAAAAGCAAAATCAGGCATTTTTTGTTGTTGTTGTGCACGTAGGCCACTCCTGATTTTGTCAGTCATCTCATTTCTTATATGCAGCCGTAATGAGCCAACACCGGGCCCCTATGCATGATTGTCAAGGCTACCATGAATAGGACAGGATAGGATCATAGAGACACAGCAATTACTGTTTTTCACCTTTTATGAGGCAAAAAAACCTGGCTGGTGGTCAAAAAAGTTAACTGTATATACAAACATAATTCAAACCGATGACAGCATTGGCAACATACTGCCAAGAAGCTGACAAAGATACGTAATTCCCTCCGCTTAAAATCTATATCTTTCATAAAGAAACCCATCAGGGAACGGGGTTGTCTGGTCTCTAAATGTTTTAACTTTTCTGCAGGTTAGGTGTTCAACATAAGTTACCACGGCGATTTAACCCGGTAACAAGTGATCCAGGTTGAACCTGAAGTTACCCCGGTAACCCCAAATCTTGCTTCGTAGTACAGGCCTCTGGGCAGTTCAGTGCTTGTGTGTGGTGTTTTTAAACTTTGTTGTAGCAGCGACAGAGGCAGTGATGCTGACGTTTACCGTACGGGACTCTAACGACCGTGGGACAGTCTGGCGAGGTCAGCGACTCGAGTCTGTTCGGTGTGTTCTGTGCCGTCGTCCGTTGGAGGAGCCGTCGGCCTTCATTTTGGCCGACCTGACTTGCTGGTTCGGAAGGCGGGAAATCGGACTCAATGACCAATCTGGTTGGTGGAGTGCTAACCCGGAAATGACGAGCGGGATGAGCGTGACTAAGCCTCTAAAAAAAATCGGATGAAAATTTTTTAAACTGACTTTTGTCGATCTGAAATGAAAACAGATTCAGCAACTGCATGGCCTATTTCTCACTTAAACCCTCACATGACCAGGCAAGGCAGCTTTATTCGTATAGCACATTTCAGCAACAAGGCAATTCAAAGTTCTTCACATAAAATGTTAAAGAGCAGTGGCACAGCTAAAATAGACTAAGACATACTAGATATGAAATACAAGAATAAAAGTTAGTGCAGTGTAAGAAGAAATGAACAATAATTTAAAGAAATTCAGCATCAACGAGAAAAGTCTTCAGCCTTGATTTTAGAAGAACTGAGTTGCAGCGAACCTGCAGTTTAATTCCATAACTACTAGAACTGCTGTGAGCACTCATTTAGACCGCCAGATTCCAAACTCTCTAATCTCTCATGATAAACACCCTGTTGCGATATTAATGCATGTTTTGGCTTTTGGATATAACACCAAAAATGTACATTTTAACGAGTTTCATTATACATTTGAGCCTGTTTGAACGTCAACAGTAACGTTCGCTGAAAACAGCGTGATTCATGCGGCGCCAGAGTGCATTTTAAAAACAGGCCAGTTCCGGTCACCAGTCGGTCAATCTGTGCTATTAATCATATCAACATATCCATATTAAGCCTAGCATCAGTGTAATCATCCTATCAGTCGTCTGGTGAAACAAGTCAACTTTTCTGTAACCACAATTTTACTTTAACCACAGTTAAATTAATGTCAGTAAATAAATGCCTGCTAATTATGAAGCACAGATGTAATTCATTTAGGAGACGTTGAGTGGCTGCTTCCTGGCCACAGGGTATATTCATTTCTGTGTCGACACTGTTGTGCCAAAAAAGACGATCACAATATATCCCAACAATAGCGAGTCCATCACACCTGAAATTAAACATCTGATCAGGAGGAAAAAGCTAGCAGTCCGGAACAATGATTTCATGGAGCTGAGATCTATCCAAAAAGACCTGAGGGGGAAACCTAAGAAGGCTCGGGAGGAACACAGCACACAATGTTAGGGAAACGTTTTCAACGAATAATTCAATTGGGACACAGTGAAAGAAATGACTACCGACCGCTCAACCCCGGACTGAATTCACGGACTGACTGTACTGACTACTTGACTGACTGACTAGACTAAAAATCTGTAAGTGTAGTAGTAAGTAACAACTCTTTATTTTACCTGAAAGCTGTCTTTAAATTTGGTTGCATAATGAACGGACTGAAAGGTTGTGTTTTGAAACGGACTGACCTGATTTTTCTGTCCACGAACAAACTAAGAAAACCCGAGGTGGAATTGTCCGTTGGAGTGTTCTTGTGTGGATATATATATATATATATATATATATATATATATATATATATATATATATATATATATATATATATATATATATATATATATATATATATATACTAACAAAATGCAACTGACATAAAACTTTAAACAACTAAGACTATTGTAGAGTCAGGGCCGGATTAAAAATCTCATATGCCCTGGCCTTCTCCTTCTTCATTTCCCTCCTCTTCCTCCTGGGCACTACTCAGAATTTGAATACAAGTGATCGGTCTCAGCAAGCACTGTGTAGTGTGTTGTAACGTAATGCCACCGAAATGGCGACCCTATGCAAACGGTGTGAATTCAAACAAGCCAGTTTGTAATATTTTGTATTATGATTATCTTGTCTTTACTAAAATCAAAACTAATCAAAGGACAGAATGCTCTTACAGATCACGAGGGAGCGATTTGACTTTTGGCTAACGTAATAGACGCGCTGTTGTTGACGCTGATTCGCCGTTAGCAGCTCAGTCGCTCCAGTCTTTGCCGGGCCGCCGCACCGCAGCAGACTCGCTGTGATAGACCGTGGTAAAGTTGGTTTTATATTGGACGTTAGATATTCGACACATTCGAAAAATCCATTATGCAGCTTGATCTTCCAATATAAAACCAACTTCACCACGGTATGTTACAGCTCGTCCTCGCTCGCTGCGCAGGAAGCTACAGACAGTGTTTTTGACGTGATTTAACATAATATTTTGATTGAACGGTTTGCAAATCCGCATATAATTAGGAAAGGCCCCTTATATGTCCTGTGCCCCTGGGCAAGTTAATCTGGCCCAGCGTAGAGGTCAGGAGTAGAGCTGCAAAGATTAATCGATTTAGTTGTCAACTATTAAATTAATCGCCAATTCATTTTTCATCCAATTTTCATCGGTTCCTCCCTGAGGGAAATATTGAGCGTATATTCCTGCATTCTGATACATTTTTAGGCACCAACCGCTACATTTATGGCAAGAAAATAACATTCTGGTGGCAGGTTACCAATTCAATATACATGGAAATATCATTATATTCAGTATTCCAGTAAGGGGGCTTCCACATCCGGGACATGGGCCCCGACAGACTACACTTGACCCCAAAGTCCAGTTGTTTAATCAATAGGCCTATGAACACGGCTTATGGTCACTCTGCCTCGAAGCCTCGTTAAATTCCTATGACGCGCACTATACACGCAGGGATCTGATTGTTCCACACGGACCGTTGTTCAGGAAGCACACCACTAGCGCGTAATACATTTTAAATTTAGTTGGCGCGATGGCGGAGAGTAAAGATGTCCAGAAACGGCAGAGAATGTCTACAGTTTGGGATCATTACATAATAAAATAGGAAGAGAACATACCTGGCATACCACAGCAGTACGACTTCAACGATTCAGCATCTGAACCGAAAACATCCGCTCCGCGCTGTTTCACCGAGCGTCGCTGAAACAAGGTAACGTAGTCTAAGCAGCCGCTGATTTTAATCGCATACTGTATTTGTAGCGATGTCGTGATGCGGTTTGACTAGATATGATGTTTAGCTTTGATGTTTTTAAGTAGTAAACTTATTCACGTTCAATTGCAAGAGAGTATAGCCTAAAAAAAAGAACCCCTTCACACACACACACACACACACACACGCACACATGCACCCTCGTCTCTCTCTTCCTCACACACGGCACGCGTGCACACACAAACACACAGGTTGCTAGGTTACCATAGCAAATAGGCTCACCCCAGAAATTCTATATTATTTGTTAGTAGCCTAATGGTAAATGCTGCAGGTGTAGAAATCTACATAAAACAGATATTTAATTTGATGTCAGGGCTAGATTACAGCATGAAACTTAATAAAAAGAAATTGCCAAATGCTTGATCATTTTACAGCCACATCATTTTCATTATGCATTATTTGTTTTGGTTGTTTAAAAACGCAAAAAAAATGTATCCGATTTAATCGATAAAGTGCTAGAGTAATCGATTACAAAAAGAATCGATAGCTGCAGCCCTAAGTTTAACTTTCATAGTAGGGCCGCACAATATTTTGTTTCATCATCTACATTGCGATGTGCGCATGTGGTGGAACGGTACATGTATTCGTATTGAACCGAAACAGTACGGGCGTCTCGGTTCGATACATGAATTTACACGGCGAATACACGGTATAAAAAAATAAAACTTGCGTGCAAATTAATTAATGTATTGCGGAACTACTGTTAGATACGCGCTTCTTTAGGGACACAGACACCTAATATGTAGCCCCCCTTAGCTCTGAACCTCCCAAGCTCCACCTACATATCGAGTCGGTCCAGTCAGAGCCATAGCTAGTCTTTCTCTATCACTCTGGGTCCAGTGAGTCCAGACGAAGCAAACTAGTCCCTTCCATATACAACCAAACGCGGACGTAGCTGTATCACTTCATGCCTGAACCACAAATGGCCTCCAGGCCCGTTTGCTTCGCTATTAGCTCCGCCACTAGCTAGTTGTTAGCTCTGCTGTTTGTTCCGTTGTTCGCTGTTAGCACCGCCGTTAGCTGTAGCGTGTGAAGCTAACGCCAAAACTTGTCTGTTTAACCGAAGCTGCTCTTTTAACATCCCTACTCTGTGCATTCACGTATGAGAGCAGCGCTTGTCTCCCATAATCAAACTACTAGCTGATTGTCTTATTTTGTTTCCAAGTTCCAGATGGAGTCTGGAGATGATGCGGGGTACTTATTGTTTACTGTTTACATCTTACTTTATACACTTCAGCTGTTGCAGCTAGCTCAGGGAAGAGACTGTATGACGCTAGGTGGTACAGCCTGAGACATGCACAATAAAAAAATTGCCTTCTGCATTTCTGTTTTGCCTTTCTCTCCATTGTACCGAACCGTGATGTCTGAACCGAGGTATGAACTGAACCGTGACTTCTGTGTACCGTTCCACCCCTAGCGCATGCGCGTTAGTCACGTCGCAGGACGTTGCGACGCTAAAACTTTTTTGCTGCCTGATTAAAATAAACTTTTAGCATTTTCCTTTTACATGATTGTCATGCACAGCAAACCACCAATCACAATCAATGTTGATCAATTCATCAAACAACCAAAGCCGGCCCCGCAAGTCGACCACAACCTGAAATTTAGAGGAAGCAACATGTATGCATTATTAATATCATTCATTTCATCCTGGATTAATAGTATTATATGAATACAATGGTGTCATTCAGTCAACATGTCAGTTTAACTACCTAATGCCCCTCTGCAAAATCACTTCATAAGAGTAGTCACAGACTTACTTGCTTTGGTGTTTGTAAAGCATTCAAGTTCAACACATAATGATTGACATTAGAAGAGATCTTTTTTAATTTGTATTTTCTATGTAGATGCACTCATCTACAAAATCACCGGAGTAGTTGAGAATGATTTAGTATTTCTAAATAAGGCTATTTATGTCATCTTGTAAAAAATTGTGTTTTTTCATATCGCATTATATATCACAGGAAAAAAAAATATTGCAGTTTCCAATATCGTGCAGCCCTACTTTATAGTCAAAATGTGACACAATGTATAGTAGGTTATATTGTTGATTACAGAGGGATTTATGGATATCTACTTTTGTTATCCTGTAAATCAGAATATACTGTCGAACATTGCGAAAATCGATTTTTGCCATGTTTCTTGGGATAAAATGTTATATACATCAGGCTAGGAATAATATATTTACAAATCCCTCTGTAAATGTCTTCATAATATAACTAGGTACAAGACTGGAACGTTTGGTGTGTGTATAGTAGGTGCTAACTAAGTGGAGATTTCGGACTTGGAGTATGAGAGAAAAGTCATTTTGAGAAAACAGGCTTTAAAATGTTTAATGGCAAAATTCCACTAATTTCTATTAAAAGCCATGAATTACAGACAAATATTCAAGTAGGATCCATGTGTCACACTGTTTAACATCCAAAACTCATTATTGCTTCATCCATCACTGATCATAACATCCAAAACAACACATCAACATGGCCTTCAACTGAACACCATTACATCACAAACTTCAAACTGACAGAACACAACCATTACACAGCCTTGTCCCCCCCAAGGTAGTTTACAGTCTACATATCCATGCCAGCACCATATGTAGGGCCCTCCTCCATCTCCTGCTGGTGTCTTTTCACTTTCTTGGCTGTGCTTACACTTTCATTGCTCCGCTTTGCACTGGCGGAATGGACAATATTGTTTTTTAAAACCCTAACCATGTCGTCATCCTTCATTGCATTGACAGTCTGTGCTCCTGAAGCCACAATTTCTCCATCAAAGCCAGCATGGCAGAGGCACCCTCATTGAATATAGAAATAGCCATACTGGCTGCAGCCTCAACCCTGCTTTTCCCAACAAAGACAGTCTTTGGATATCTGGCCCATATAACCAAGTTTAGGCGCTGCACTGGCACTCTGAGTGCCTCCATGCTGCATGCACTTGAGCAGGTCACTGGACATCCAGTTATACACAGGGATGAGCTTCTTATGAATCATTCAAAAGACCAATATTTAGAACATTGGAGAAAGCAAACAAAGTAGACTAAATTGTTATTTGACGGATTATCTTCACACTGTCAGAGATACGAAGAAGAGATGGATCCAGACTAAATAACAGGCTCAGTGACCACCAACTGGGTGAATGAAAAATGATTTATCTTTCGGGGCCAAATTTCGGTTCCAAAAGCATCTGAGTGCGTAAAGCGCAAGCTTCTTTCCTCTCTACATATTGACAGAGAGCGGAGAAGCCAACACACACACACGGAACGAAGTGCAGATTAGTTAAAATTGTCATTAAAAAGTAGATTGTGTGAAGAGCATTTACCCTAAAGACTTTTGTGCTGACTCAGTACAGCTAAATGTCAAGATCCAAGAAAGATGACTGGCACAGCTTTTACAGCTGGTTGGAGAGCAGAGTGGCAACATGAGTTTTCAGAATTGAAGTGTACAAGCTCTAGGCTAAAAACTCTGCAGCGAGGTGTGCTCAGTGTTGTATGATGGACTTTGGGGACCTGGGGTAAAGGAGATGATGTCATTATGAACCTGTGTCCTTATAGGAGTGTATTAAGTTAATTATGCCAGTAATGTTAAGCCTTACATTAATGGCTGTTTGTGTTTCAGCTTTACCTTCAGATGTCAACAAACTGATTGTTGGTGAAGAACAGCAGCAGGAGTGGAGCTCCAGTCTTGACCAGGAGGACACAAAGCCCCCACACATTAAAGAGGAACAGGAGGGACTCCGGATTAGTCAGGATGAAGAGCAGCTTCAAGGGCTGGAGGAGGCTAATATCACAAAGTTGAGTGAAGATGATGAAGAGAAACCTGAGTTCTCACAGCTTCATCAAAGACAAACTGAAGAAATAAAAACAGAAGCTGATGGAGAGGACTGTGGAGGACCAGAACCAGCCGTGAAATCAGATTCAGATACACATTTACAACCAGATAAGGAAGAAATTCCTGGAGACTCTTCTGAACATGAGGCTGATGGCAGTGCTGATTGGAAGGAAAACAGAAAACATCAGTCTAGTTTAAACTCTCTGAATAATGATGAAGTCCCGCTCAGTGATTTAAGATGTAATACTAGTGAGAAAGAGTGTGGAGAAAAACTTGGCACCAGTGGACATCTGAAAAGACACATGAGATCTCATACAGGAAAGAGACCATTTAGCTGTTCCGTCTGTAAGAAATTTTTTGCAGATAGCGGAACTCTACAGAGACACATACAAATTCACACTGAAGAGAAACTATTTAGCTGCTCAGTCTGTAAGAAAGCTTTTTCAATGAGTGTAACTTTACAGAAACATATGAGAATCCACACAGGAGAGAAAGCATTTAGCTGCTCAATCTGCAAGAAAACATTCATAGAGAGTGGACACTTAAAGAATCACATGAGAATCCACACAGGAGAGAAACCATTTAGCTGCTCAATCTGTAAGAAAGACTTTACACAGAGAGCACATTTACAGATACACATGAGAATCCACACAGGAGAAAAACCATTTAGCTGCTCAATCTGTAAGAAAGCTTTCACAGAGAGTGGAAATTTACAGCAACACATGAGAATCCACACAGGAGAGAAACCATTTAGCTGCTCAATCTGTAAGAAAAACTTTATACAGAGTGGACATTTACAGATACACATGAGAATCCACACAGGAGAGAAACCGTTTAGCTGCTCAGTCTGTAAGAAAGATTTTACAGACAGTGGAAATTTACAGACGCACATGAGAATCCACACAGGAGAGAAACCATTTAGATGTACAGTCTGTGTGAAAGGTTTTGGATGGAGTTCACATTTACAGAGACACATGAGAACCCACACAGGAGAGAAACCATTTAGCTGCTCTGTCTGTAAGACATCTTTCACAGAAAGCGGAACTCTAAAGAGACACATGAAAACCCACACAGGAGAGAAACCATTTGGCTGCTCTATCTGCAAGAAAGCTTTCATACAGATTGGACATTTAAGGAAACACATGAGAATCCATGTATTTTAGACGTGTTGAGTGGAGATCCAGTCTGGAAAGAGAGGAAATGAATGAATTATCTAAAAGTATTATGAGATGTCATCCTGCTAAAAAGTCTAAAATCCAATAATTAGAATTTTAGGTTTTGAAATGCCTTAAGCGTGATGTTGACAGATCTTAAATTAAGTCTTAAAAATGTTTTTACCATTTAGATCCGTGAACTCTAAAGATTAACTTGTTCATTCTTGCAAATTAACTGGACCCATTAGGAAATTGCATACTCTCCAGTCTTCACTCCTAAGTTTGAAGGGGTGTGACATCCCTGTTAGTGTTGGATACTGAACTGGTGCTGTTGACGTTGCACTTTCTCTGAGACAGGCAGGGCCAACAGTAGTTTCTGTGCCCTGGTGAGTGACTGACAACGTGGAGGTTTTAGGGCAAGGCAACTTTATTTTTATAGCACATTTCAGCAACAATGTAACGCAAAGTGTGTTACATGAAACAAAGAACAATTAAAAACGATCATGAAAAGAAAATAGGCTATAATAGAATAATGTACAAAAATAAAAGCTACAGTGTAGTATAAGAAATTAATAATGATGTGATTTAATAGGTTGTAGGGACAGGTTTGGAAAGGGGAGAGGGAGGTGTTTTGTTTATTGTGTTTTTGAGTGTAAAATGTAAGTAAATTACAAAATATCTTAAGTGTATATAGGATACATAGGTATGGAATTATTTTCATAACTGAAATACATTTTCTGGTTATTACAGAGGGAAAGTACCGGATTGGGTACCGGAACCAAACTCTCCCCTTTCGTGTCTTGTATAAAAAAATTAAAAAATACGAAAATGCCCAAAGAATTATCTTTAAATATGATCTTTTGATATGACCTGTGTGGGAAACCAGGAAATGGTGAGCACCCATAATCTCCAGAAATAGCAAAGATGATGTGTAATCGTTTGAAATGCACCTTCTGTTTGACTAGCATGTACGTAAGAAACTAACAGACAATGAACTGTCTGGGTCAGGAAGACCTAGGTGCACTCAAGAAAGAGAAGTGGAGACAAGTAGTAAGGAATATAATTAATAATAAAACCAGTTTAACGTCATTCTTAGATGTAGGAAACAAGTTAATTATATGCGTAAATGTGTCTGACACCACCCATAATGCTGTATTAAAAGAAAAAATTTGATCGACTATCGCCTGTAGTCAGTTCATGTGTACGGGACAGCTCGGTTTACTTGTTAACATGTAACTGTTGCAAATAAATCAAAAACTTTGCAAAAACTTCGGCAATCTGCTGTTTTTATGGAGTCCTCGTCTGGCATTTTCTTCTGCACTGAAGTCGCTCTGGGCCTTACGCAGTCAGTAAGTAATTCTAATTTCATAGATAGGCCCTAGTAGCTTAAGCAACTAGTAAAGGAAAGAGTAAAATAGCAACAACCAAAAACCCACATTATGCTGTTTTTGTATTGCTCATATGTCGAGGGCTCTGAGGCAGCCCGCAGCAAAGGCGAAGCCCCTCAGGTGGCCGAACTGGACGGCGAAGGTGGAGCCTCAGGCAGCCGAGCAGGACGTCAAGGGCTCCGAGGCTAAGTCGACATCCCTCTGGAGGCCGAGCCGGTCGGCGAAGGCGATATCCCCCTGGAGGCCAGCGGCGAAAGCGATATCCCTCTGGAGGTCGGAAGCGAAGGCGATATCCTTCTGGAGGCTGGCGGCGAAGGAGATATCCTTCTGGAGGCAGGCGGCGAAGGCGAGACCCCTTCTGAGGCCGGGCAGGCCAGCGAAGGTAGAGCCCCTCAGGCGGCTGAGTAGGACGTCGAGGACTCTTAGAAGGCCGTCTGCGAAGGTGATATTCCTCTGGAGGCCAGCGGCGAAGGCAATATCCTTCTGGAGGCCGGCAGCGAAAGCGATAGCCCTCTGGAGGCCGGCGGTGAAGGTGATATCCGTTTGGAGGCCATCGGCGAAAGGCAGTATCCTTGTGGAGGTCGGCGGCGAAGGCGATATCCTTCTGGAGGCTGGTGGCAAAGGCGAGACCCCTTCTGAGGCCGGGCAGGCCCGCAAATGTAGAGCCCCTCGGGTGGCCGAGTCGGACGTAGGCTGGGCAGGCGCAGGGTCAGCTGGGGAGCCAGGCGACGAGTCAGCTGGACTGGAGACAGGCGATGGGTCCACTGTGCAGGAGCCAGGCGACTGGTCAGCTGGACTGGAACCAGGCAACAGGTCAGCTGGACTGAAGACTGGCAACGGGTCAGCTGGACTGGAACCAGGCGATGGGTCAGCTAGTCTGAAGACAGGCAAGGGATCAACTGTACAGGACCCAGGCCAATCCACTGACAGGATAACTGGAACAGGGTCCTGAGGAGGGACCTTAGAACCAGTGCAAAACACCAAGGCAACAGGAACAGAAGTCGACTGGGTCGCCGACAACACACTGGGCACAGGAGTCTCTGGGAAACCGGGTACCGGCAAAGTCGCTGATGTGCCGAGAAAAGGCAGTCACTGAGGCGCAGGGATCAGGCACAGTCTCGGAGACGCTGCTTTGCACAGTCTCTGAAGTGCTGGGGAGCGGCACAGTCTCTGGAGTGCCGAACGGCACAACCTCTAAGGCGTCTGGGAAAGACAAAGTCTCTAAAATGCCGGAACACGGCACAATCTCCCGGGGGCTGGACAATGGCAAAGTCTCCGGGGTGCCGAACAAAGGTAAAGTCTCCGGGGAGCCGCAACCCAGCAAGGTAACCAGCAAGGTAACTGGGGAGACCGGCAAAGTCTCAGGGGCGCTGGAGACCGACAAAGTCTCACGGGTGCTGACCAATGGCAAAGTGTCTGGGGCAGTCGCTGGGATGCTAACCAGTGGCCAAGTCTCTGGGGTGTCGGGCAAAGGTAAAGACTCTGAGGTGTCCGGCAGCGGCACAGTCCCTGAAGTGCTGGGGAACAACCCAATCTCTGGGACACCGCAGACCGGCAAGGTCACAGGGGCAGTGTCTGGGGTGCCGGAGACTGGCAAAGCCTCTGGGGCAGCCTCTGTGGTGCCGGTGACCGGCAAAGTCTCAAAAGTGCTGACCAATGGCAAAGTCTCTGGGGCACTGACCAACGGCAAAGTCTCTGGGGTGCTGACCAACGACAAAGTCTCTGGGGCGCTGACCAACGGCAAAGACTCTTTAAGGCTGTCAACGGAGGTTCTGGATGGCTGGACGTCAGCGGAGGTTCTGGAAGGCTGCACGTCAGCGGAGGTTCTGGAGAATGGCGTCGGGAAACATGTTTACCCCTCCGTCTATGGCCTCCACGAGTCCCAGGAAAAATAGCCAGGTGGGTACCCTCAAAGGACTGTGTAGTCCGGGGTGCCCGCTGAACAGGTATCAGTAGGACAGTCTAACAAAAATTCAGGGGAAGCTGACAAGGGAGCAGGCTGAGTTAAGGACATAAACCCAGTAGCCAAAAGGCTAACTGACTGAGCAACAGGCAGGCTGGAAGCTGAAAAAGGAGCATTGGGGAATTTAACCGGCTTGGTATAACCCCTCTCCTTAGCAGATTGATGAGCTTGAGAGGACATGAAGCATGTAACCCAGTTGGGAATTGAATCCTCTAACCAGGGCTTTTCTGACACTTTCACAAACGACAGGATTGCCTCCTTCTGAAAATCACTGTCAGTCTCCCTCCACATCTTTGTAAGCTCAATCAGGTCATAAATCAACTCATAAAGTTCATCAGAAACTGAGTGTGCAGAATCCATTGTCCAGGAAAGTAGGCACAGCAAACAGTAGAAAAAACAAAATCGGAGAACCCACCAGTAGAAAAAGACCTCTCTGCTGGGTCCAAGTGGTCAGATCAATCTGTTAGGTTTGCAGGAAAATAGCGGACCCAAAGGCAGAGATGGTAGGTGGAGGAGTAATATAGAAGAGGTTAATAAGTCCAAGTCCAATATACAAACATAAGGAGTCCAGGAAAAAGCAGGCAAAAGGTTATCCAAAAACGAAATCCAAATGAGAAAAGCAAAACACAGAAACCAGGAACACTCAGTAAACTAGGAAGACTAACACACAGGAAACAATACAATGAACTGACACAGGACAAGGGGAACACAAAGACTAAATACAAGAGGTAATGAGCAAACCAGGGACAGGTGATACAAGTGAGACACATCAGGGCGGGGCAGAACAATCAGACAGGTGGGAAAACAAGACAGGAAGTAAAATTAGACCAGGGAGAAAACAGAATTCAAAATAAAACAGGAAACAGAACATACACAACCTTAACACAAACTTCATCCCTGTGCTTTCTTTTCCCGTCGCCTGACTCCCACAGAGCAGAATTACAGCGTGGGAGACCGATTCTGAACAGCCCTTCTTAGTTTGGACCGATCATAACAACTTTTCATATAAACAAACCGCCCAGAGACTCAATTCCCGCCAGGCCCGGTGGGCCTTATTCTTCAATCGATTCAACTTCACTCTGTCCTACCGCCCCGGATACCGTAACACTAAGCCTGATGCCCTTTCCCGCCTTCACTCCTCTGACGACCCGGTTGACCAGCCCAACACCATCCTTCCTCACTCTTGTCTGGTAGCCTCCTTGGTCTGGGAGGTGGAATCAGCCATCCGCCGTGCCCAGTCCACGAACCCCGGCCCTGGTTCTGTTCCCCCCCCAATCACCTCTACGTCCCTCCCAGTGTCCGCTCCCAGATTCTCCAATGGGCACATGCCTCCAGGTTCAGCTGCCACCCTGGAATGGCCAGAACCTTGTTCCTGCTCCGACAGAGGTTCTGGTGGCCCCCTATGGAGAAGGACTGCCGGGAGTTTGTGGCAGCGTGTGAGGTGTGCCGGCAGATGGCTGATGGGAAGCCCTAGCCACCCGCCGGTCTGCTCCACCCCCTCCCAATCCCCGGTCGGCCCTGGTCCCACATCGCTCTAGACTTCGTTACTGGTTTGCCCAGCTCTGGTGGCAATACAGTCATCCTCACGGTAGTGGACCATTTCTCCAAGTCCACTCATTTCATTCCCATGCCCAAGCTGCCTACATGGCATCCCCCTGGACACCTGGAAGTCCTTCTGTCAAGCCCTCGGTGCCACTGCCAGCTTGTCCTCCGGCTACCACCCCCAGACCAACGGACAGACCGAGCGGGCAAACCAAGACCTGGGGGCGGCGCTCAGGTGTGTGGTGTACCGTAACCCCGCCTCCTGGAGTTCCCACCTTCCATGGATCGAGTATGCACACAACTCCCTCGTCAGCGCTGCCACTTGGATGTCACCCTTCATGACGGCCATGGGGTTCCAGCCTCCACTCTTCCCTGCCCTGGAGGGGGAGGTGGCAGTTCCACCAGTCCAAGCCCACCTTAAACGGTGCCGGCGAGTGTGGCGGGAGGCCAGGGCAGCACTGCAGCGCACTGCCACCTGAAACAAATGCCTGGCAGATTGCCTCCGGACACCTGCCCCTGTCTACCAACTGGGCCAAAGAGTGTGGCTTTCCTCCCGGGACCTTCCCCTTCAGTCTACCTCCAGGAAACTCGCCCCCCGGTTTGTGGGTGCTTATCCCGTTGAGGCGATCATCAACCCCACCGCCGTCAGACTCACACTACTGCCTCATCTGAGAATCTACCCGGTCTTCCATGTCTCCCAGCTCAAACCAGTCTCCACCAGCCCTCTCTCTGCCCCAGTGGCAGCACCTCCCCCTCCACGGATAATCGACGGCCACCCGGCCTATACCGTGCGTCGCCTCCTGAATGTGCGACGTAGAGGTCGGGCTTACTGGTACCTTGTGGACTGGGGCGGCTATTGTCCCGAGAAGCGATCCTGGATTCCCGCCAGCCAGATCCTTGACAAGACACTGTTGGACGATTTGTACAAGGCCCACCCGGACGAGCCTGGCAGTCCGCCCAGAGGCGTCCATTGAAGGGGGGATACTGTGATGGTTGGGGTCGGTTGGCTGTGAGTTTCTGTTTTGCTTTATACTTTTTATTTTGGTTCGCATTGTGTTTCCCACTGTGTCCTCCTGTCAGTTTCTCTGTTGGCCCTGTCCCTCTGTGTCTCCTGTGTTTTCCCTCCTCCTCCTGCCTTCACCAGCCAGCTGACTGCTGCTCGTCATTCCAACATCACCTCTCCAGCCGTACACACCTGCCAGACATCAACTACAATTAAGCCCAGTATATAAACCCCAGATCTTCTCATCAGCTTCACTCATGGGTGACACGGTCTACAAGCTCCTGAAAATGCTATTTTGCTTACATGTTTCTGTCTGTTGTCTGGTCTAACTTTCCTTTGTGTTTTGTCTTTTGTAGTCATTCCCTCCACTCCTCTCCCTGCCTTCAGTCAGCTGGCTCTGCCATCCAGCCCCCCTCCTCTCTGCTCACCACTCCAATCTGCCTCCGTTCCCATCTTCAGCCTGCCCCTCCTCAGCTCCCGGCCCCCAGTGCCACCTCTTAGGTTCTCTCAGCCTCGGTTCTTCCGCGCTCCTCGCCTCTCTGCCTCTGCCCTCTGCCCCGTTCTGTCTCTGGCGTCTGCCTCCCCACTTCCCCGCTCCAGCCCCCAGTGAATTATCCAGTTCCCCAGTGCTTGTTCTATAAACTCTTTGTCTGTGAGCCTAGCGTTTGGGTCCGTTCTGTCCTGCACATCACAGTAACAGCGACGCCACAGCCACTAAGTGTGCCGTGCATGGTACAGTGATCTTTAAAGGGTATCTACCCTTCCCCCTTAGCCCTACCCCTCCATCAAAACGAGAATTGGGATAGCCCTTTACTCTCACATGATCATTAAGATTGGCTTTATCATCTTTCAGAGAGTTTAAACCTGACGGAGGTACTCTGGTCTCCTTCCAATCCTCACTGTTATCAATCTCAGGTTCTGAAGACTCTCCAGTCTTGTCATCAGTATCTGGTTGTGAATGGCTGGTTTTGGTCCTCCACAGTCCTCTCCATCAACTTCTGTTTTCATCTGTTAATTTTGTATTTGATGAAGCTGTGAGAACTGAGGATTTTCCTCATCATTTTCAGTCTTCACAGGGACAGGAGTGAATGGGAACTTGGTGATATCAGCCTCCTCCAGCCCTTGAAACTGCTCTCCTTCCTGACTAATCAGGAGTTCCTCCTGTTCCTCTTTAATGTGTGGGGGCTTTTTGTCCTCCTGGTCCAGACTGGAGCTCCCCTTCTGCTGCTGTTCCTCACCAACAATCACTTTGTGGACATCTGAAGGTAAAGCTGAAACACAAACACATAGCTATTAATGTGAATCTTAAAGGGATACGCCACCGTTTGTTGAAATAGGGCTTATCACGGTCTCCCCTAGCTGTAGATAGGTGGGCATTTTTTGTCTCAGTGTATGTAATTAGGTTGTTTTTTTGTCTTTTGTTGGCTCACTTTTAGTCACAACATGCTAACCGGCAACATAGGATTCCATTCACTACGCTACGCTAACTAGTGGCGGCACTGCTGGTGTCCATCATACGATATTGAGCACAACTCTTCTGCTCTGCTGTTGAGTTTGTTGCCTAAAGCTAGTACACTTCCACTCCAGCTCTGCTGCACCAGATCACAGAGGATGATGCCCTGCTCAATTGCATGTTAGCTACCACAAATGCTACAGCTCATGTTTCTGCCTCTACACTTGCCTTGGATACCACTATTCCAGGATCCAACGCTGCTCTTGTCCCGCCCTTCCCTTTGCATAATCTATATTTTTACGACGAGCGCCGTCTAACATTGGCCGGCAAAGGCCTTATTGAAACCGACTATTTTTGGGGACCTGCCCATACTCAAAAACTCATTTGAAATTTTAAAGGTTTTGTAAATAGGCATGCAGAAATAGCGCACCCTACAAAACTTAAAAGATTGAGCCCCTGTAGTATGTTTAACGTAGACTAATGGTCTTGGTACGGTTGGACAACAGAAGCATCACTGCATGTGACACTACTTAACAATATGCTTTGTAGCAGGTAAAGTTAAGCCTACCGTTAGCTAGCAGCTGGAGTAAACATGGTTAAAATGCTGACAGCTAACTTTAACTTTATATTTTTTCATTTTTGAATGGTCACCTGGTGCCTGAATAATATGTTTTCTTTTACATAAGACATGTCCACCATGGACTGATGCAACAAAGGCACAAATCAGTGCATGCAAATTCATCAGAATGCAGGAAACAAAGTGTTTAACGCTCACACGCCCTTGGTTATGGATTTGTTTTAAATATATTTTAATACACCGTTAACAGTGGGAATTCCAGGCATATATTTATTTTATTATTTACAAAAATCTGCTTTTACGTATTTGGTTCATGTATATGTATGCACACGTGTGTGTACATTATTATGAACCAAAATGCTGTTTGTAAAAACCAATAAACCTGATTCTGATTCATTCACGTTTTACAAGAACCGTTTCGGTAACAATGGGATTGTTGCTTCTAGTTTGTGTGTTTCCGGGGAGCACTTAGAGTGTGACACACTGACCAAGTGTGAAGCTGGCCGAAGCTGAATGTTATGAAGACTGAGATAATGAAGTCAAGTAAGCAAGTTCAATGCTTTAACCGCCCGTTCAGTATAGTCAAAGTTAAGAAACAAACAAAACAGAATGAAACATGTTCTTGTTGTAACAACATCTAGTGATAACGAGAAAATATATTGAAAAAATAACATTAAAAAAATCTCATTTTAACAAGAAACAACTTTTCTACGATTTTCTCATGGGGGCAGCCATTTTCAGGTGTGTGTATAAAACATGATGATGACAAGCAACACTTTGTTTAAAAAAACACGTACTTTCTCTTTTTCTCTTTTCTTTCCTAAGTGAAAGATGGAACACGTGTTTGTTATTGAGTATCTATTAAGTTGTTGTTATGAAGTTAGTTAGTCCAGTAACATGAGGACACTTCAACTGGAAACCATTCACAGCTGCTGCTTTCACTGATAAACCTACAAACAGATAAATACTTAACGCTACTTAGACTCTTAATGAATCCTCTTCTAAAACACATTAGCTTCAGGAGCTAGCTGCGGCTAACAGGCTATGAATCATAGAGAGTTAAAGAAATAGACTAACAAATCCCTTTGCTCTGCACAGAGACCAGTGAAGTCTATTAGAAGCACTTTACGGTGATGGCTGAGCGTTACTGCACAGCTGCAAACTGAGCTTGCCGACGTAGATGTGATGTGAGCAACGTGTCTGAATGTTGTATGTCTTCTGGTAGCTGTGCCAATCATTCAGAATCTTACAGAGAGCGTAGGTATATGTAAGGGGATAACATAGGCACAGGCTAATTATTGCTAACTAAAATGCTAGTTAACATTAGTAATTAAACTAAACAGCTAATGTAAGTCCAACTGCCTGCATGCTTCTCCTGTACTATACGGTATTTCCTCTACTATGCGACAGTAAGTCACGTGATTATGACACAATCGTTAGCCTATTTTACAAAAACGGCTGCTACGGAGCGATAACGTGAGATACAAGGTAATGGAGCCTTTTATACATTGTCGTGTTTCTTTAGAAATAAACAATGGACAAATAGAGTCTTTAAAGATCAGATGTAAAGTCGTTCGCTGTCAAAGTGACGCCAAAATGAATGACAGTCAATGGAATGCTAACGGGGGGAGATGGCTTGTTAGCATCAAACTGGCGTAATAGAAGCTTTGCGTTGTGGAGAGAAGCTTACCCCCTTGCTGCCAATGGTTTAGCTAACGTTAGCTTAGCCTCATTAGCACAGCAGTAAAAACAAACCTTCTACTCGCCACCATCTCCAGCTGTTTCCAGTGTCGGTCCATGTCTGAGTAGCAAACTAACTCCTCTGGGTTTTCTGCCGTTATTTGGATCCAGCTAATGGCTTCTCTCCGTTAAGAAACTTAATGAAATGTGTGTTATTCAACTTGAACATACAAAGTTAAACGAGCATAAGAAGAAATACATAAAAAGTGCAATACTTTTAAAAATAACTTAATATTTTACTAAATTAAATGACAAAAATATTCTTATTAAATGAGTACATAGTGTATGTCCTTATAAACAATGGCATTCAAGATGAGTGTATTAGGCTATAAACTAATGATTACGTTACAAAATATACTTTGTACAACCTCTGTTGTCTGCATGCTCTAAAACCCTCTACACTGATAGTCACGTGACCGTACTCTCTGGCGGTCACTCGAAAACGAGTATGACTGTCCTCTCTGTCGGGTTGTCTTATTTGTGGATCCTCAGGTGGCTGTAAAGGCCGATCCGTGATCCACAGATTCTGTTGCAATGTGGGCATTGGAAGGTTGAAGTGGTGTGCGGTGGTGGAGCCTGTCTCTGTTTGTCCTTGCGGTGTTGCCGCTTTGCCTCTGCGGCACGGCGGAGTACTATTTCGTGGTGTGCTGCACCTTCCTGCACGTGACCGTACACAACACACACGCTACTACCTAAACAGAATATATTTATACATTTTGTGGATGTTGTTACGAGGTACCAGAGGGCAGGTTGTACGTAGATTCAACACAGAACCATACATCAGGCATCAGTGAGAGTTGATATTATTTCCCTATATCTACTGTAATATTGTTTAGGCTGCTACATATCCTTCATTTCTTACCTACTAGTAACTCAGATGAGGTTTTTGAGGATGATGTCACATTCTAACATCCACTCCCTGCTCATTGTTCTTGGGGACTTTAAAAGTGCAAACCTCAGCAAAATATCAGTTATGATAAATGGAAGAATTTATCAATCAGTCAGTATACTGTATATTATACAGCTCATACAGGGTAAAAGAGAAATTAAGTCCTCAGGGTGGTGCTGTGGCTTAGCTGGTTAAAGTGCCTGTCTAGTAAACAGGAGATCCTGGGTTCAAATCCCAGCAGCACCTTGCTGTTGCAGAGATTACCTGTTACCTGTTTGCATCCCATAATTCCCGCAAGGGAAATTACAATGTTTTCACTCCGTTGTTAGAATACACATTACACACAGGCCTGAATTACACACACATGCTCAGTACCTCTACATGCACTAATGGAGAGATGTCAGAGTGAGGTGTCGATAGACAGGCGTCCCGAGCAGTTGGGGGTTCGGTACCTTGCTCAAGAGCACCTTGGCAGTGCCCAGGAGGTGAACTGGCACCTCTCCAGCTACCAGTCCACCACCATACTTTGGTCCGTACGGGGACTTGAACTTGGACCAGCGACCCTCCGGTTCCCAACCCAACTCCCTATGGACTGAGCTACTGCCACCCATCAGCAAGTGTACCCAATCCCCATGCTACCCATTATTCTACCCTGGGATTGAAGAATTGAAAAAGCAGACTGTTTTCCCTGGCATATTACATTTACACAGAAACAATACATTAACACAGACCTAAGATGATACATAAAAACACATGAAATGCAGGGCAATGCAAGTTTAAGCTACAATATACACCTAGTTTATTCATCACCCATTTATGTTCATTTGGCCTGTTTTGATAAAAAGTAGTAAATTGATTATTACACCCAACAATGATGTCACAGGGCCCTGGTGTGCACCTGGGCACACGAGCAAACCGTTTTTTTAAAGTGTAAGAGGCGCTGTAGCTTAGAGGTTAAAGTGCCTTGCCTGTCTTGTTCACTGAGGTTGCCAGGCTGAGACTGCAGCATTCACAACAATGTTGCTAGATGCTTGTCTCACATAGCCAGACATTACTTCACAGCACAGTGGAGTAGCTAACATTAGATGCTGGCTATACTGACAGTCATGAAAGCCCATGCTCATGCGGAGCTCTGTACCCAACTGACAGACACACTTCCTCGGCTTAGAATTACAGTAGGAACCGCTAAAATCACAACAACCTCACAGTCCTTTCCACACGATGGACGGACACATTTCTTAGCCTTAGAATTATGGTAGGAACGACTAAAAATAACACTACATTGCTATCCTCTCCACCTGACTGAACACAGTTTTACTGGCTTAGAATTATGGGAACAATCACTAAACACACTGCAAACTCACGGTCCTCGCTTCCCGATTTACAGCCCCCCGTTTCTTGGCTTAAAATAACTCACCGTTGTCGACTACGGCCGCTGAACAGGCTACACGCTGTAAACAGCCGTGGTCCACTTGCCTGGTCCTCCAGTAGCGTTAGCAGTTGGCAGGGTTAGCATGGCGGCGTTAGCCAGGACCAGTCGGGATCACTTTACTGGCTGTCTCAATTCTTTTTGCGAGTAACCAACTTGGGTACTCTAGCTATATAATTCGATGTGAGTACACAAATGTTGAAATTACATAAAATGCCTGTCCCTTGTAACGTTAACTGTGATAAACTAGCCTGAAGCTAATGCTTACCTGTTCAGGAAATTAGCCAACTCAGCGTCCTTTTGGGCTCTAAGCTGTCTCCATCTTTCAAATACATCTCTATCTCCGTTGATCCTGTTCGGTTGTTTGCTGCTTTCATGGCTGTACTAATGTTACAGCATATCTGGCAACCCGGCCTGGCTGTCAAACTGGGCAGTTGATAACAGCACACAGGCCAAAACACAAAAAGACGTTGCGTCACGGAACGGAAATTTCAAAAGGAGAAAATACTGCCATTAGCATTGTTGTCAGGAAATATAATATTTCAACTTAGCATGTTTCCTTAATATCTGATGATGCATTGGGTTCATTTTGGGATTTAGTACAGTAAATATATTACATATTGGACTTTTAACAATTTAGGCTTAAAATCATAGTATGATCCATCCAGAAAGTGACATGTTATTATACATGTCAACACTGCTCCCCATAACTCCTGTCTAAGTTAAAGACTTAAACTAACAGAAATAAGCGTGAAACTTCCCCAAAGATAGTATTTCAGCCTGCCATGTTTCCTTAATATCTGATGAGGCATTGGTGTCATTTTTGGATTTATTACAGTACATATACTACATATTGGACCTTTAACCCCGATGGTAAACGCCATGAGGTCAAGGAAAGGTGTGAAGGAGAATTCAAAAGGAATTAGGAAAAGACAACAGCGGTGCGAGGAGAATCCGACTGTCCTTACACTCGGCTGCGAGATCATGCGGCGGCGGATGTTATTGACGTGGGTCTGCCGGTGAAACAAGCACATCTGGATACTTCACCTGCGTTTTCACTGTGTTGTTTCATGCTGGCTCTATAAACGTGGACAACCTGGTGGAAAATGTTACTGCATCACCATTTTATTTCCTATTTCATTCTGCATTAATTATGTTATTTCATGTAAAGCACTCACTGCACTGTCATTTTGTCATTATAAAGTACTGAGCTGTAGGCTGTTTCTTGTAAGAAAAGTGTTCTATAAATAAAGTTTATTATCATTATTGGTTGCTCACGCTCACCCTCCTGCCCATATGTATCCACATGAATCAACTCAGATTCAAAAACAATGAAGTTTATATAAAATGTCATCATTTTTGGTCGATTCTGAACCAATCGGCTGTTAGATCAGCTGAGAGGCAGGCGTTTCCCAGTATGCCCTGGCCCAGGCTAATCATGAATAGTGTATATCTTTCACATTTGTTCGTATTTAAACGTCAACCAGAGGCTTTAGAGAACAGAGAGACCTCATGTAGTACTGCCGGAATCTGTGCTGTGCATTCAATGCAAGTCAAAAAGTACAATTCATTAGAAGTATAAAGTATGATCATACTTTAAAAGTACAGTACATGAGCAAATGTACATTACAGTACAATTACATTCAACCACTGATCTTGTCTCATCTTTTTAAAGGACAGTGGGTAAAATCGACTCTTAAAACGCTGTTTTATTCTGAAGGGCGGAAGTTGTGTTTGTGTTTCCGGGTCCCATTGTTTTCATTTTCCCTCGTGATGAGGACGGCGGAGTAAAAGTCGCCAGTGTTTGGTGTCCTTCCAGAGAGAAACATCACAAACTGCTGCATGAGGTTTTAAAACCTGAAGCGAAGCTACAAAGAGCAGGTCTGTTTTCTTTCTCTGACCGGAAACGCGTTTTCTGCTGTTGTTGCAGGGAGTCCGCGCGCTAAGCTAACGTTAGCCGCAGCTAGCTCCTGCTAACGTGTGTTATTGGATAAGTTGTGAGCTTCGTATTTTTCTCAAATTGCAGGTCGGGGAGAAGTTGAGGAGAGACACTTCAACATGAACTCTGAGAGGAAACTGTCAGCTGGCCAGCGGAGAGGTGGGACACGTTTACAATGTTAGATATTCTTCTTCTATGTTTTCTTACTTAACGTTAACGTTACCCTGTTGGGTGAGAGTCGTTGTTGTATGAGCTGGCTCTGGTTTATAATGCCATGTAACGTTTATTGTTATCTAGTTTGAAGGTTAGTTAAAACCTGAAAAAGTACATTAATAAGTAAGATCTGCTGTCAGTGCCTGAATTGGAGGACAGGAGGTGCTCCACTTTTTTCCACAGCTGCTAAATTAACCACACTATGCATAGCAACGGTCTGTTATTCTTAGCAACGGTCTGTTATCAAGAATTAGCAGACTGCTGAATGCCGTCGTATCGATGTCAGTGTACTGTATTCCAGCCTCATACAGGCTCTGCCTCCCTCCTCTCTGTCTTTTTTAGTCAACACTGAGATGGCTGTCATATCTAATGTGATTAAACATCCATGGAAAGGGGAGTACTGTATCTAAGCATCCAGTGGGGGAAACATTGAGTGATGATGGAGCCAGAGACAGAGCTCAAAACACACAGGAACTATTTGTTTTGTCGAGGTCAATAGTTATATATTTAATCAGCAATGTACCAGTCTACTAGTGCTATCAATGTAGCTCTAGTAAACTTTATATTTGACAATAAGGCCTTCTGTTTTCCGTCGCATCGTTTATAGATCTCAGCGGACCCGATCGTAATTAACCGGAGCTTTATTCCACGGAGGAGAAAAAGAAAAGCGACAAAGTGGCTGTGTGTTGTTGTTTGGCAAACAGTAGCTGTTGTACAAACTCCTGAGGCCTGTACTATGAATCCAGATCAACATTTCAGCCTCCTAGATTTTATATTCATATATTTTGAATTCACCAAACTTAATAACGCGGTCCCGCATAACCTGTGTGACGACGGTGGTTAATGACTTGTTCAATCAACCTCAGGGTTTCCCAATCTGGCTACGTGCGTCCACATAAAAGGGGGGGGTGCCATATAACCAATCGAAAACATGTATAAGGGGCCATCCACACGAAGACGCGTTTTGATGCGAACGCACATCTGTTGCATCTTTACATTTTCTGCATGTGCCCCTCAAGAATTTAGTTGGGGGCTACAGTGCTCCTAGTAAAAAAGTGAGTTTGGAGCTAGGGCTGCGCAATATTTTGTTTTTTTATCGTCATCGCAATATCAACCGGCACAATATACACATCGCGAAAGGCTGCGACATATCGCTATAGACACAAAGCAGATTTTTTTGTTTTAGGTGAAAGAAAATATGAGTAGAAAACTGCACATTCAAATGGTCATTCTTTTTTAGTGCTGCCTTTATATTCAATTCAATGTTCAATTTGTTCAATAAAAGAACGTTAGAAATGATTTCATTTCATTTGTTTTAAATTCAACAAGCAATGTGTTGTATTTTAGCAGAATACTGAAAGCAGCAGAACAGAGCACACTTTAATATCTGTTTATTTATCGCAAGTAACATCGTTATCGCGATATTCTACAACGTTGACGCATATCGCATATTTTCCTCATATCGTGCAGCCCTACTGGTCAGTATAGGTTACACGAAATTACTCAAAATATCTTTACTAAATTACATGAATTGCTAAAGTAAGATAGATAAATCATACACAATTACTTATAATAATACATTTTATTCATAAAGCACTTTTCAGGGTACTCAAAGACAATTTACGCAAGTTCAAATTATTATGGAAAATAGCGCACTATAACACATTAAAAGCTCTTCTGAAAATTAAAAAAACATTTGCTCATGTATCTAGATTTTGAGGTAATTATCCTACTGTGGTCTTTATTAAGGGCTAAATGTGCAACATTTTTGGATGCCTATGGGATCATGAGCCAAGAATAACATTTATTTATTAAGAAAATTCATAATTTTTCTTAATCTGTAGGAGTCGCTGAAATGTACAGTATTTCTCTCTTTTGACTACACACTCGTGAGCTGTGTATCCCTGTACAACAGCAGTGTGTAGCCTACATGTTGGAGAACAAAAGCTAATTGTCACGCTGATGCTACTGAACAAATTCAAGTACTGCTCATCATATTGTCCACTGTCTATCATATTGTCAATTGTGTCAGCAAAAAAAAAAAAGGCCGTCTCTGCTACAGCCTCTACTCCAGTCTGTTGCCAGTCGGGGTAGTCCTTGGTGGCCCTCTCAGCTCAGGAAAGTAGTTATTCGAAGAAGTGACTTTTAATGCATGGAAGTTTTGATTTTTTTTGTTTGCTTCTCCTTTTGTTTTTAAGAAGATTTTTTTAGAATAGAAGACCGGTTTCATTAAGTAGAATATGGCAAGCCAAATGTTGTCAACATAGTTAAATTCTGTGCAAAATTTTCCTCAGAAGCTCAACAGCCTTTCAGTATAATTGAACAGTAAGGCCATTTGGTCAGTAGGGGGAGCTGCAGTCTGTGCAGTTCAAGATCCACAACAGATGGGCTGTTTACGGTAGAAGGGATACAGCTACGGCCAAAAGTTACATGCACAAATTGAAATATGATAATATATTTGTTATACTTTCACCCAGGAAAACATGTATTTTGTTCCTCTGGAGTTTTAATTCAAACCACGATCTGTTTCCCAAACTTAACTAGTCGTTTTGGTGCCTAAACTTAACTGTTGTCACTGTAGCTGTATCCCATCTAGCCTCAACCGCTGTTAAAGCGCCATTCTGACATTATGTATTTAGATCACTTTCTAAATGAAAGCTTTAAATAACATGTTATACATCGTCCCATAAAATATGCCATAACCTTTCTCTCTAAAAGGGCTAACATTATGGTTCATGGTACTCACAGTTATTTAAAAAGTATTTACTTTTGATACCAAAGGTGGCATTTGATGCTGTCCTCTCTTTACTTCCTACTCCCATTTTCAATTAAGATTTTTGTAAACTTACCACAGATGATTTGGCAAAGTAATGACTGAATTTGGCAGCTTTCCACATTTCCCCGTTGAATATCTTGGTCATCATGGCAATTCAGAGACAAACACAAACATATTCAAATTTAAACTTAGATGAGATCCTTAATTAGTCCCATAGTGGGGACATTTTCAGTGATAATGCTCCAAAGGGATAGTGCAGTGACAAAAGCATCAGTAAAAAATGCAAGAATAAAGCAGTTAAAACAGTTCAGTATACAGACAGAAAGTTTAATTACACAGTATTCACAGCATTGCACAGAGGAGTTATTAATATTGCATAATAAGGTGTACATTGATGTTGCACATGAGTAAATTGTCACATATGCTGCGTGTGGTCTATGGCTGGGACAGTATAGTTTTTGTCTTACCGTATGGCAGTTTACCGCAGCCCCCTTACGAGAGTAGCGTAAGTTAGAGCAAGAACAGCAGGGTGCCTTAAGTGAGTGATGTCAGTGCTCGTGTGGAGCTGTGAGGAAAAATGAGGAGGAAAAAGAGAAAGCAAAGATGATGTAAAGTGAGTTAAGTGAACAATAAAGCAACAAGCTTCTCAAGACACGGTGACTATTATCTGTTGCCAATACTGCCAGTAAAGTTACCCCCGAAAAAGCATCGGCTTAAACCATACAACATGTGTTGCACCGTGTCTTGCTGTCATTTACGCCCGCGCTGCTTTCTCTCCTCTCTCCGTTGATCTATTAAAAAATTCAATATATAAAATAAATAAATTGTTTGGCGACAATGACGAGTGCAGACACTCCGCAGGACAGCGGCCTAGCAGCTGAGCAGACAAAGAGCAGAGAGGGCGACTCGGCAGTCCGTTAACTTGTTGCTCTCTCTAATATAACTAATATAAGCTGCTCTGTTTAGGCCACGAAACGTGCATGCAGGCTGAAATTGTTGGTTGGGTTAACAATGCAGCAGTAATGTCCACCTCAGCTAAGAACAGAGAAATGTCTTTGCTTTCCCAACTGTGTATTATATTAAACGTCACCTATAATAATTTCTATTAATCTCACACACAAAAGAAACCCCCATATATCCTATATAATGTCCATTATCTTGTGCAAAGCTGAAGTAAATTCTTGGTAAATTCTTTTATTAGGATAACCCCTTGAGATGTACCATCTCGTTTTCGAGGGGGTCCTGAACAACATACCACAAAACACATTGCACATGTACAAACAAGATAAACAGGACAGAACAAAAAGCAACCAAGAAAAAATAAAAAATAAAAACACAGTCTGCAATTACAACATAACAAATTACAAGGAATAATGATCATTCTGAATATAGCCAAGCGTTAGTGTAAAATGTCAGTGAGATTAAATGGTACAGTAAAGAGGAAAGAGTGAGGAATAAGATAAAGTTAAAGTTGGAGGGGTGTTAAAGTCTACATGTACAGTTGGTATGAAAGTGAGTTGCCAAAGCATGTTTAAACAGTCTGAGAATTGAAATGGAACAAATATTTACTGGTAAATTATTCCAGTCAGAAGGTGCTTTAAACATAAAAGCTTTTTTTGATATGGACTTAGAAACATTAGGTACTGAAAAGAAAAGCTGTACAGTATATCTTAAGTGATAAGTGGAGGAAAAAGGAACCAAAAGCTGTTTTAAATAGAAAGGATAATTAAAATGAACACACTTAAAGACAAATAGTAACCAATGAATCTGTCTTCTTATATGTGGTGAAGGCAAGTGCATACATTTTGCAGTGATGAGTTGTAAATGAGCAATTAAGAATAAATCTACACAATCTATTATAAACTTTAGTAAGACGAGCAAGAGAGGTATTAGAAGCAATGCAATACACAGAATCAGCATAATCCATTATTGGCAATATAGTTTGAAGAGCAATTTTTTTTCTAACCTTAAGTGGGAAACAATTTCTGGAATGGAAAAGAATACCAAGACTATAATTCAATTTAAGTACAATATGATTAATATGGTAGTTAAACGAAAGCTCAGAATCAAGGTATAGGCCCAAATATTTTGTATGATCAACTTTCTGCAATGTAGTGCCATCCAGACAGAAAATATGACTTGAATGGGTTTTGCATTTGGTTTTGATATTCTGTCACGTGCCAAAAATCATAGTATGTGATTTAGTTTTATTGAGGAGTAGGGTATTAGCTGTAAGCCAATATTGTACGTTATTAAAGTCAGACTGTAAATCTGCTTCAATCTGCACTACATTTGTATGTGAAGTATATACAACCCCAAATCAGAAAAAGTTGGGACAGTATGGAAAAAAACACAAATAAAAAAAGAAAGTAGTGCTTTCTAAATGTACTTTGATTTGTATTTCATTGCAGACAATACAACAGCACATAATTGAATGTGTTCCTCGTGATTTGTTTTCTTTTTCAAATAAACAAAATTCCTATTTTGGTTCTTGCAACACATTTAAAAAAATGTTGGAACAGTAAAGCATTTACCACTTTGAAATGATGCCATTCCTTTTCACAACACTTAAAAGACGTTTAGGGACTGAAGACACCAAGTGATGAAGTGTTTCAGGTGTAATTTTGTCCCATTCTTGCTGCAAACAAGTCTCAAGGTGGGCAACAGTACGGGGTCTTCGTTGTCGCATTTTGCGCTTCAAATGTGCCACACATTCTCTATTGGAGACAGGTCGGGACTGCAGGCAGGCCAGTCAAGTACCCGTATCCTCTTCCTCCGCAGCCAGGACTTTGTAATGTGTGCAGAATGTGGTTTTGCATTATCTTGTTGAAATATGCATGGACGTCCCTGGAAAAGAGATCTTCTTGAAGGCAGCATATTGTGCTCCAAAATCTCTATGTACTTTTCAGCATTAATGGTGCCATCACAGAAGTGCAAAGTTACCTTTGCCAAGGGCACTGACACAACCCCATGCCATGACAGACCCTGGCTTTTGGACTTGTTGCTGGTAACAGTTTGGACAATCCTTTTCTTCTTTGGTCCGGAGCACACAGCGTCCATTTCTCCCAAAAAATACCTGAAATACTGATTTATCTGACCACAGTACACGTTTCCACTGTGTGATGGTCCATCCCAGATGCCTCCGAGCCCAGAGAAGTCGAAGGCGCTTCTGCACACTGTTAACATAGGGCTTCCTTTTGGCACAGTACAGTTTTAACTGGCATTTGTGGCCGTAACTACGTATTGTGGTACTTGACAAAGGTTTGCCAAAGTAGTCCTGAGCCCATGTGGTGATATCGCTTATAGATGAATGACGATTCTTGATGCAGTGCAGTGTACAGAAACGAACCACAGTCTTACTAAAATATCCTAAAACTAATTTTACATTGTGTCATTTTGGTAATAAGCAGGGTAAAAATAAAACCTTATAATCTCACTGTAATAAGTATGAACGTTAGCCTGCCATTAGACGGCCCCTTCACCTTTTTTAATATGATTAAAGATAGTTGGCAGATTAGCTAACGCTATATAGCTACATGCTGAATTTACCTTTACATTTTGATTCAATAACAAGTCTTCAGCTGTATGTTCTCAGTTGAGGTTTCAGTTCCATTTAAGCCAAAAAAATAAAACTAACCGATATCTGTTGATATCTGTGCGGCGCTCAGTAAGTGTTAGCTAACTAGCTAACGTTAAGGGATAATGGGCAAAGTTCAATTAAGCCTTTAACGTTATGGTTAGCCAAATTATGGTAACATAAAATTATGGAACAGCCAGTACATTAACTTACCGCAACTGACATAGCTAACATTAACTTTACATTCAGATTCAGTCAGATTAGTACATTTAGCTAGAGCATGGATATTTTAATTTTAAATGAATGTGAAAAAGGGCGGCTAGTGCGATGTTAGCCTGATCCAACGGCTCTAAAGTTACTTTAAACCATGACTTAGCATAACTTACTAACAAATCTTGTTATTTGACAGATGAACACCTACTTCCACATGCGAAAACGTTACATTACGCTACGTTAACATGAAATAGTGTTTACCGTGGGGTTTGAGACAGCAGCGTCGAAGCAGTCTCCATCCTAACCCTTCGTAGACTGGCAACTTTTGTCCTTCCTTTACTGACTGTGGCGCGAATTTGTTGCTGGGCAGAATTCAGATTCACTGTCCATCACATCAACAGTGTGTGTAAAGTAAAGAAATCCAGACGCTCATTAGACAATGCTTCAAGTGAGGAACTTGAATGACATTGTATTGACATAGTTAACACGTTGCTGCGATGTATAGATTTTCATCATAATAAGATGCCCAGATGCTCACTAAACGATGCTTCCAAATGACCCGCGAACAACTGAGGAACTTGTAATACACGGAACCGACATGGTTACTACTTTGCTGCGATGTATAGATTTCCATCATAATAAGACGTCCAGACGCTCATTAAACGACGCTTCACAATGACCTGCAATCAACTGCAGATGAAGCGATCTTTTGCATACGTCGCGGCGACGTATATATGTGCTTACTGGGTATTACCTTCAGTAGTTGACTGTTGCACCAGTTTCGAGAAGCAGGCAGGAAATTGCCGTGGACAGGGTCAGCAGCAAAACAGAAGCACAAATGTTAGCCACCTAATAAAAGGCTCACCTAAACAAATCACTATCACTTAAAGTGTAAAATATATCTAGCATTTTTTTCACCACTTTACCTTTCTGTCAGACAGGCCTTGTTTTGCTGCCACATTGAATTGCCAATTGAATAAAGAGACCAAAAAACCATGGCAAAATGAAATGCAATTGATTAACATTGCATTGTAATGTTTATTCGAAATAATTTTAACTGAATTGAGGATTGCATTGGAACTTTGCATATTGAATTGTCAATTGCAAAATGCATATTCAAATCCAATGACAAAATTGACAATTGCAAAATACATTTCCATTTAAATAAAGAGACAAAAAACCATGGCAATATGAAATGCAAATGATTGTTCTTTCATTTAAATTTGTATGCAAAATAATTAAAACTGAATTGAAGATTGCATTGAAACTTTGCATATCCAATTATCAATTGCAAAATACATACATATTCAAATTAAATAACAAAATTGCAAATTGAATTGACAATTGCAAAATACATTGCCATATGAATTGGGGATGGTCATTCGATTACATTTTCTTAGTCGATCGTCGGAAGAATTAAGGATCGACTATCGATTAATCATTAATATTTTTATGTTAAAATTAATTATTTATTTAACTTTTTATAAATTAAAAATGCTATGAAAATACAAAAATACAGCGTGTTTTTCCTCAATGATATCTTAATTACAAGAACAACTTGTGGCAGTTAAACTGGACATTTGGTCAGGCTAAACTTGAAGATATATGCGCTGCGGTGCTCTGAAGCAGCGGAACCTGCTGCTGCGAGCCGGCGTTCTTAAACAGACCCTTGTTTGTTCCAAAATAATAAATAAAAAGAATCATGTTAAATAATAACTTAACCAAAAACATAATAATACTTAGATCTGACAGGTTTTGTCAAAGTATAACTCAAAACTATCCAAGGCACGGACAAAGCCTAATATAAAATAACCAGTAACTCACATACAACTTCTGCACCAGTCTACTGATTTTTGTTGAGAAAAATAAGCAGGTTGACATGATCTGGGGTCAGACGCGACCGCTACCTGGTGACCATCGGTCCAGCCGCCAAAAACACCTGCCGGCCGGGATGCAGGTAGCTACCTCCGCGCTAACTTGGCCAGCCCGGGCCGAGGACCCTTATTCCGTTCGTAGTGAGTTTCTACCAGTCTGGTGATGGTACGTCCTGACTGAATGTGACATGCTGGTTCCAATATCCATCTCAATGAACTTGCAGATCCCTTGGGTCATTTTCTCTGCTCGTTGTGCATCGCAGGTCCTCCATGCTAACGCCGAGTTGATGCTAGGTTGAGACTGAGAGCAGGACGCACCGCCACCGACATTAACCAGGGTCAGATGCACTTTGTGGTACATCATTTGAGTCGTGGCCGTGTTGTACTTATACACGGCATCGCAGTGTTTGCAGTGAACTAAGTCATTTTTTAAATCAAAATGGTCCCACGCCACACACTTCGCTGTGACCTCTTCATGATGTCTTTTGAAATCAAAACAGAAACTCGCAGGTAACTGAGTAGCCTATGGCCAGTGTGACGGCATTTTGCCTTCCCCTGTGAGTTATGTAAACAAACAGTTGTTAAAGCTTGTTAGCTCCGACTGGACTTCATGGTGCATTCAGCTGACCCTCTGTAAACTCATATTGCATTCATGTCCCCCTTGTTATTGTGAGTGTCAGTGCTGGGAAAACAGTCTTTAAATCAAAGATTGAATTGTAAATCCTGACACCCCTATTTATTATGAGAGTAAATAGAGCTACTTATCAAAGTATTGTTAAGATTCACATTAAGCTGTTAGTTTGTGTTTCAGCTTTACCTCCAGATGTCCAGAACGTGATTTGTTGGTGAAGAACATCAGCAGGAGTGGAGCTCCAGTCTGGACCAGGAGGACACAAAGCCCCCATACATTAAAGAGGAACAGGAGGAACACCGGATCAGTCAGGATGAAGAGCAGCTTCAAGGGCTGGAGGAGGCTGATATCACCAAGTTCCCATTCACTCCTGTCCCTGTGAAGAGTGAAGATGATGAAGAGAAACCTGAGTTCTCACAGCTTCATCAAAGACAAACTGAAGAGATGAAAACAGAAGCTGATGGAGAGGACTGTGGAGGACCAGAACCAGCCATGAAATCAGATCCAGATACACATTTACAACCAGATACTGAAGACAAGACTGGAGACTCTTCTGAACCTGAGACTGATGACAGTGATGATTGGAAGGAGACCAGAGAACCTCAGTCAGGTTTAAACTCTCTGAATAATGATAGATTCCCTGTTAGTGATTCAAGATGTACTACTGATGAGAAAGCATTTAGCTGCTCTGAGTGTGGGAAAGGATTTGGCACCAGTATAAATTTAAAGAGACACATTAGAACTCATACAGGAGAGAAACCATTTAGCTGCTCAGTCTGCAAGAAAGATTTTAAACAGAGTGGTCATTTACAGACACACATGAGAATCCACAAAAGAGATAAACCATATAGCTGCTCAGTCTGTAAGAAAGCTTTTGTACAGAGTGGAAACTTACAGGAACACATGAGAATCCACACAGGAGATAAACCATTTAGCTGCTCAATCTGTAAGAAAGATTTTCGACAGAGTGGAAGTTTACGGACGCACATGAGAATCCACACAGGAGAGAAACCATTTAGCTGCTCAGTCTGTAAAAAAGCTTTTGCACTGACTGTACGTTTAAATCGACACATGACAATCCACACAGGAGAGAAGCCATTTAGCTGCTCAATATGTAAGAAAGTATTTCGACAGAGTGGAAACTTACAGAAACACATGACAATCCACACAGGAGAGAAACCATTTAGCTGCTCAATCTGTAAGAAAGATTTTCGACAGAGTGGAAGTTTACAGACACACATGAGAATCCACACAGCAGAGAAACCACTTAGCTGCTCAATCTGTAAGAAAGATTTTCGACATAGTGGAAATTTACAGAGACACATCAGAATCCACACAGGAGAGAAACCATTTAGCTGCTCAGTCTGTAAGAAAGCTTTTACAGAGAGTGGACGTTTAAAGGCACACATGAGAATCCACACAGGAGAGAAACCATTTAGCTGCTCAGTCTGTAGGTTGGCATTTACAGAGAGGGGAAATTTACAGAAACACATGAGAACCCAACACGTGAGTGTTACAAGCTCCCCCCTTGTATAGCTTCTCCCTGTCTGCTCTACTCAGGCGATCCTGATTTGGTGGTTAGTGGTTACTTAAGGAAGACTGGAGGACTCTTTCAGACTGAAGCAGTTGTGCAACAGTGTGTTTATGTTTTGGGGGATTGAGGTCTGAGGGGTATGGCACAAAACCAAGATGATATTTGGAACTAAATTTATTTGGATATAGTACTATAAATACAGATGTATAAATAGTTATTGATAATGAAATAATTGAGTCTATGAAATGTTAGACTCAAGATCTCATCTGAACAGTCAAAAACTCGACCGAGTTTAAAACTTTAACAGCCAACTTATTAAAATGTCTGGTTTTAATCAGGCGTGAGTCCATGAAGTCTAAATGTATTTGAACTGTTTTACTACATTTCCTTACATTGTACAGTGTTTTAAACACCTACTAGTCTTTACATATATATATATATATATATATATATTTCTATCCTGGTGTTTTTATGACTGCTCAGTCATGTCATGTGTTGTTTTTCTGTTTTGTAAAGCACTCTGTAGCGTGGATTTTGAAAAGTGCTCTATGAATAAAGATGATCATAATCATTGTTATTTCAAGCTCTACAGGTATGATGTTGTTGAAGTCATATATCGCTGTGAGCAGGGTTCAAACCTACGCAGGGAGACCCGTTTGGATTCCGATCCGACGCCCTAACCACTCGGCCAGGGATGGAAATAAACTGACTGTAAGCTGGAGGTCTCTCAGACCGGTATTGTAAATAAGAGGCTTTTATTTTGCTGTTGACGGATTGTTTGTTTAAATATCACAACACATGTCCATCATAAGATTAACGGGAACTTGTGGTTAAACTCCACAATCGCTTGCAGACGGCCGGCAGACACACACACGGACACAGTGCAGCAGGCGGAGGCGAGGGAGAAAGATACTCGTTCATCTTCGGGAGACTTGCTTAAATTATGACTTTGTAGGCTATATACAACCCCAAATCAGAAAAAGTTGGGACAGTATGGAAAACACAAATAAAAAAAGAAAGTAGTGATTTCTAAATGTACTTTGACTTGTATTTCATTGCAGACAATACAACAGCACATAATTGAATGTCTTCCTCATGATTTTTATTGTTTTTCTTTCAACAAAACAAAATTCCGATTTTGGTTCTTGCAACACATTTAAAAAAAGTTGGAACAGTAAAGCATTTACCACTTTGTAATGTTGCCATTCCTTTTCACAACACTTAAAAGATGTTTAGGGACTGAAGACACCAAGTGATGAAGTGTTTCAGGTGTAATTTTGTCCCATTCTTGCTACAAACAAGTCTTAAGGTGGGCAACAGTACGGGGTCTTCGTTGTCACATTTTGCGCTTCAAAATGCGCCACACATTCTCTATTGAAGACAGGTCGGGACTGCAGGCAGGCCAGTCAAGTACCCGTATCCTCTTCCTCCGCAGCCAGGACTTTGTAATGTGTGCAGAATGTGGTTTTGCATTATCTTGTTGAAATATGCATGGACGCCCCTGGAAAAGATGTCATCTTGAAGGCAGCATATTGTGCTCCAAAATCTATGTACTTTTCAGCATTAATGGTGCCATCACAGAAGTGCAAGTTACCTTTGCCAAGGGCACTGACACAACCCCATACCATGACAGACCCTGGCTTTTGGACTTGTTGCTGGTAACAGTCTGGATGATCCTTTTCTTCTTTGGTCCGGAGCACACGGCGTCCATTTCTCCCAAAAAATACTTGAAATACTGATTCATCTGACCACAGTACACGTTTCCACTGTGTGACGGTCCATCCCAGATGCCTCCAAGCCCAGAGAAGTCGACGGCGCTTCTGGACACTGTTAACAAAGGGCTTCCTTTTGGCACAGTACAGTTTTAACTGGCATTTGTGGCTGTAACTACGTATTGTGGTACTTGACAAAGGTTTGCCAAAGTAGTCCTGAGCCCATGTGGCGATATCGCTTATAGATGAATGACGATTCTTGATGCAGTGCCGCCTGAGGGATCGGAGGTCACGGTTGTTCAGCTAAGGCTTGCGCCCTTGTCCTTTACGCACTGAAATTCCTCATGCCTTGAAAATTTTAATGTTATGCACTGTTGAAGGTGAAATAAGCAAATGTCTTCCTATCTTTCTTTGAGGAACATTGTTTTTAAACATTTCAATAATTTTCTCACGTATTTGTTGGCAAACTGGTGATCCTCGGCCCATCTTTGCTCCTAAAGGACTAGACCTTTCTTGGATGCTGCTTTTGTACCAAATCATAATTACAATCACCTGTTGACATCACCTGTTTCAAATCACATCATTATTTAACCAATTTACCTGATTACTAGCCCTAAATTGCTCCTGTCCCAACCTTTTTTGGAATGTGTTGCAGGTCTGAATGACAGGAAAGGATGTATATTTACAAATGAAATTAAGTTGACCAGACAAAACATTAAATATTTTGTGTTCACATTGTCTGCAATGAAATACAAGTCAAAGTACATTTAGAAATCACTACTTTCTTTTTTTATTTGTGTTTTTCATACTGTCCCAACTTTTTCTGATTTGGGGTTGTACATTAGATTTAGTATTTAGTTCATACTTTTTTGTGTATTTGTTTTCTGATTTTTTTAATTAGAAGTTGAGTTATAATCTGTATGATAAATGAACAGTTGTACATAAAGTGGTAACAAGCTATGGCAGGTTATGTAGACTAAAGGGGAGACACCAACGTTCCTAATTTTTATTGTTGTCCTTGGGCATATACAGAGCACTACAATAATATAGAAATGATAATTCCACATAACACTAAAAGGGACACATAGGACACGCCAGTGTATACCCATTCAGAGAGGCATGCTTCTTTTTTACTTCTTTTTTTTTGACTAAAACTAATACACTAATAATAGTAGGGATCACGTTCCACTCTTCTGAATAAGTAATATAAGGGGTGGTGTATGCTAAACCATAAACAAAAAAATGAAAGCTCAATAAGTTTTATATTTCAATATTGCAATAGTTGTAAAATTATGAGGTATTCTTGTCCGGAGCTTGTTTAAATATAAAGTGGTTATATTGTGGTTTTTATTTCTAGCTGTTATTTTTTAGCACTGTAGGCGGCCTCTGTGCCGGGGGTGTTGTGCAATAACAGGAAGAACGCATCGTCTCAAATTGTTAACGGCGTTTTCTGCGCTTGTGAACTTGTGAGCTCATTCTCTCAAGAACATTTAGCAAAGTGGATGGGTTGCAGGTGTGCAGCTGGGAGCAGGTGAACCAGCTTGGCAGCAATCAGGAGCCGGGAGAGAATCACCACGGCAACAACACGGCCACACAGGGTGCTTCTCATGTTGCTTATTTGAGAGCTCCTCGGCCCTCGGCTGAACCGGATGTATCGAGGAGGGATCACCGAGGAGCCATGAGCGAGCGTACATGAGAGCAGCATTCCCGGAAGCCTTGCAGATAAAAGCTGGTCAACTCGGCCCATACAGCTGGCAAGAGCAAGAAACATAAAATAAAAATAACGGTGCAGCGGTAACAAATCATGCACATAGGCTAACTGACACATTTTATATCCAGCATAACTGCACTGACATACATTTGCCTGTCGTTATGTTATGTGTGTCAGGCTTGTAGCCTATAACCTTGTGTATTAACCATCTGCACCCTCAGGTAGTTTTGACAACCTCTGGTCCGTCTGGTTTTCTTTTCTAAAAATGCTTGTAAACCATCAACCCTGTTGTGCACAGTCAATCTATGAACATCATTTCTGTCAGGATAAACTGGGCTATTAGAATAGTTGCGCTGCAGTGAGGTCACTTGAATGTAAAAAAAGAAAAGGTTGTGGGACCAGAAAGACAAATCCATAAATAAATAAAAAAGTTCTCATATGTCTTGGGAGTCAGCCACTTGGCCCTGGTTTTCCCTGATGCATGAGGCCATCGGGATGCGGTCCTCCATTGATCCGCCTGTCCTGATGGACTCATGTGTCGGGGGAAACCAGTGCCGATCCTGACCTCCCTGGGGCCCTAAGCAAAATTCTGCTAAGGGGCCCTCTACCTGACCTGTGATGCCGTGAGCTATGTAAACCATTTGCCACACAGTCACACCTGACACTTCAGTGCTCCCAATACAATCCTCCCTCCTTTAAACAAAACAGTCAAAAATAAGTACAACAATATAGAACAGAATGAGGTTCAAACTAAAAATATTTATTGAATAGAGTATGTTCTATAATATTAAGATAACAAGTGAATATTATTAAATAAGTGAATATTAACGTAAACATAAAGAAGAAAATAATAAATTATAACCCTGAACTTTGGCTTTTGGGATTAACTTTGGTTCTCTCTACAGCCTGGGCATTTTCAGCATCAGTATGGGCACCACCAGATTATTTGGACTGTCTAGAATAAACTGAGAAGAATATCACATAGTTAGTTAAGCAGTCATTTACACTACTCGTTACATGTTACAAATGTGTTACAAATTTGAATGTTTGAATTAAAATCTTACCATCAAAATATTCCTTTTCAGCACTTTCTTGTAATATTTAAATAGTGAACTAGTGATGCAGATATCAATAATCCCTGGGAGTGATATCAAGAATTAACTTTTGTACAAGTGAACATGTAATTCTTGATATCAAAAATAGACATTGCAGTGGCGGCTGGTGAAAAATATTCTCGGTGGGGCTGTGCCATACTTTTTTGTTTCCGTAACCATCGCAATAAAATTTAACACAAACTGCAGGACAGCAGTGCTCAGTGAAATAGTCAGTAATTATTTAATGCCAATATTAAAAAGTTGAGGCATTCGTACACAAAAACATAAACATCATGATGCACAAACACAAGCCTTTTATTTGCATTTAAACTGAACTTGTAAACAATTGACTATTTCTACACATAAGTAACATCTTTTGGAAAGGCTGTTGGTGCCATTGGTAGTAAATAGACAACACAATATGCATGCTGTCAGAACAGAGTGGAAAGTGGACAATAACATTAAATTATTATAAAGTTTATAGGAATTCTTACACTGTATAAAGGATGTATAATATAGAAATGGATATCAAGTGGCTGAACTCAAACCTTTGACTGGAAGAATAGCATAAAGTATTTTATGATCAAACTAAATGTAACTAATTGTTAATGTGCTCCAGAACTGCAACAATTAATTGATACAAAACATATATAAAGTAATAATAGCAAACACACTATTAACATTTTTTAGAGTACCATATATAACTGAATGATTTTTATGCTAAGGTCAACTATATACAAAGAAACGTGTGTGTGTGTGTGTGTGTGTGTGTGTGTCATCTTATTTGTACAGGAATTTTGCCCGTCTGTCCTTCTGAGTGGCAAACCTCTCAATGACCCTTTTATTAAAGTCAGGAATGTCCCTGACAAGTTTCTTCTCCATGGAGAGCATAGCCAGAGCATTCAGGCGATCCTGTGTCATGCTGTTTCTCAGGAAGGTCTTGATCCTCTTCAGTGTAGAGAAGCACCTTTCTGACTCAGCTGTTGTCATGGGTGTGGTGATGAGGATCTTCAGGAGGCTGGCAGTCTCTGTGAAAGTGCTCTGAAGGTTGTTCTCCATGAAGAACTGGTACAGGGGCACTGCACCACTACAAGCCTTGAACTCACTGTTCTCATAGATGAGGGACAGTTCAGTTTTAAGCTTGGCCTTGTTCAACATGGGGTATGCCTCCACAGTTGTTTCAAGCGCTGTATCGGGAAACTTCACACTGTGTTGTGTGAACAACTCTCCGTGCAACAGTGTTGCGCTGATGAGGTGCTGGGTGAAGGAGAACCTCTCCTTGGCATGAATCAGGATGGTATCACATACCTGTAAAAGATACATCCTCAGCTTTAATTTGCAATAAAGCTATTTTGATGCAAGTGATCCTGACTGAACACATGCCTATGTCCAAGTCAAGTATATGATTACTAAGGTGCTGATTGTTCAGGGTTTTTGGTTTTGGCTACATACTACCAGGCCTGAAAAAAAGTTCTAGGGAAAACACTGACAATTACATCACAACTTACCTCTGTAGCCAACCTCTGTTGTTCTCCTGGTCCCAGCATCCTCCGTCGCTTTATGGGATGCTGCTGCTCGTCAGATGCGCTGTCCCCACACAAAGAGGGAACGGAGGCCCTGGGTCCAAAAAGTAAAGTTTAATTTGATAACTTGCCATCAGACTTCTTAACTCACTGTAACCCCCCCCTCAACACACAGACATAACCAGCGACTATATATATATATATATATATATATATATATATATATTTGTGTGTGTGTGTATGACACACACAAACTGTCTAGTAACTGCTTTTAACCTGTGATGTACATAATTAACTTATGTTATTACGTTTTTAAGCCATTTTTAAGGGATGCAAACATAATTTTGTTCTGCTGTGCACTTGTCCTATGTAAGTAATAGTCTGAATGACAATAAAGTTAATCTTGAATCTTCAATAACAACTAGGCCTCTTAGAAACTGACCTGGTGGACACCTGAATAAGTCTGTTATTACAAACGGTGTAATACTTTCCAGCATTATTATCAAAGTCTGATTGTGTATTATCTTTCCTTTTAAAATCCTAAAACAAATATAATTGTGATGTGCTCTATGATAATCACTCACTTTGATGACAAGACACATTTAGGCTTTTGCACTGTTGGAAGTGAGCTATTCATCTTTCTAACAACAATTAGAAACAGCCAATAGTAAATATAGTTATTTACCTGATTGTTAGCATGCTGTCTGTGAACCTCTGGACAAGTGCTTTAATGAAGACAGGGTCGATGTTCCTCTTCTGCAGCTGGCTGAAAAGCATGTCCACATTTGGCATGATCTTGTGGAACAGTGCCAGGAAAAAACAGAAAGCCTCGTCTTCGAGCATCCTCACAAAGCCCCCAGCCTCTCTGACAGTCGGGGGGTCAAAGTTCCCAGAGTCTCTGATGGTCTGGAAACACGATAGGAGGTCTTCCTTGTGCTCGTACACAGTGTTTACAGTGCGACTGTGGAAGTTCCACCGTGTTGTAGAGGCTCTGGGGAGTCTATGCGCAACCACTTGGTCAAGCACGGTGGTTCGCTTGGGAGACCTGGAGAAGAAAGCAGAAAATCCTGCAAGGTCGGAAAAGAAAGTGCCGATCCTGGGGATGCCTGAAGTAGCCTGCTGCATGATGAGGTTCAGCTGATGTGCATAGCAGTGGACGTAGTGCGCATTTTCGTACACATCCACTATTTTACGCTGCACTCCGCCGGTGGCTCCCCTCATCACACTTGCTCCGTCGTAAGCCTGGGCAATAAGTTTGGCCTTTTGTCCATGTGAGAGTATGGTGCTGAGCCTCTCCAGCAGCGCTGTAGCGATGGTGTCGGCGGTTGCGTTCTGGATCGTAATGAACTCGAAAAACCGCTCTTGGATGTTACTGTTAGCATCGATGTAGCGTAGCACCAGCACCAGCTGGCAGTGGGTGGAAACGTCAGTCGTCTCGTCGGCTTGAATTGCGATAAAATCAGCACTCTTTACTTCCTCCAGGATGTAATCCTTAAGCACTGACAGCATGCAGTCCAACAGCTCGTTCTGTATCGTCTTTGACGTGCCCTTAAAAACGGTAGCTGTCTTCAGGTGCTCCTCCAGCACACTGTCAAGGGAGGCAACAAAATCCACCAAGCCCCGGAAAATGCCGGGGTTGTCCGAGGAGTCAGTCTCCTCATGCCCACGCAAGGCCAACTCAAAAGCACCACAAAACTTCACACAATCGATAATTTTGGATAAAATGTGCCTGTTTTTATCCACCTCCTCATTATGTTTTCTCACCGCAATTCTGTGGCCGTCATCCAGCTGCGTAGCAATGTTCACCCTTCCTAATATGGCTAGCTTTACAGAGTTATCCATATGTGCCCTGGTGTTCTCGTGTTTCTTTACCTTCTCTGACAGGTGCTTCATATCCCTCACTCCGGTAACTGTCCATGCTGGATCTGTCCCCGTCGTTTTAAAAAGCAAGCACGGAAAGCAAAATAAAGCATTAGCATGGGTGCACCCAGCTAGCCAAGCCTTCCTGGTGTACCAGCTACGGGAGAAGCCGCGCATATACTGCTTCCCTTTTTCGCTAGCCTGCTGTTTGATTGAGAGGTCAGGTTGATCTGGGCCCAGCTCTTTCACCCGAACTTTCTCCGACAAAGTTCTCCTCTCAAACGGATCTTGGAGGAGAGATTTCACCGAGTTAGGGTTGGGTCTTGGAGGAGTAACGTCCGCGCTCGCCATTGTCGTTTAGTAAAAATGGCGCCCCTAGAGCCCAGTCCTTATTTTATCAGGGCTTGGGGCGATAAAATGATCGCCCGTCTTGGATTCTATTTAAGAACGCTGATTGGCTAAATTTTATGTCATACATTCATATCTTAAATTAGCAATTGGCTTAACTGCTACATAGACCCGCCTCCTTGGGGCGCTTTCTCTATCGCCCCAGAGCTGATGAAGCGGTCAGACAGGCAGAGGAAAGGTTGCAAATATGATTTTGTATCATATTTTACATGTATTACTGGGTGCATTCCATATTTAAAACACACAAATATTGACATACTGATGTTTTTCTCATTATTATTACTATTTTTGTTTTAATTGTTTTAATTTTTTTTTTTTTTTTTTGTGGCTTAAGGGGGGCGGCGCCCTAGCGCCCTCTATTGGCCGGCCGCCACTGAGACATTGGTAGGTAAAACTTAACTAAGGGGCCCTACTAGTAAAAATAATCAAGAATTCACTTTAGTAGTAGTAGTAAAATAAGGTGGTATTCAAATGTCGCTGTGGAAAAGTCTGCAGCACTAAAAGGTAACTGATCCACAAATGGATGGATGGATGGATGGATGGATGGCCCACATTTGGTTTAAAGAAATTCTGTTGACATGAGTATTTTAGTAGTTTATTAAGAATATGAAGAAATACTTTCAATTGAAGTAGTTTGTTTTTTGATGGCATGGAAATGTTGAAAATGTTTAATGTGTACAGAGCAGCGCAATCCCATGACAAATGGCAACAACATACTTTTGTATATGAATTTTGGGGAAAAGTGGTCAGTATGATTTGTATTCATCCCAAAAATGCACGTCTGCGTTTATTACAGATGGTCCACCAGCAGACGATTTGACATGCAATTGTGCTATAGCAATTAATGAATTAAATAACAGCGTTGAGGAAATAACCCGAGACGTGCCAGAAGTGTTTCTTTTTCATTTTCAATGAGCTTCCTACAAATGTTACTGGTTATATCTGACGTGCTTCCTGCCACTTAAAGGAGAACTCCGGCCAATTTTTATGTTAATCTTGCTAAATATAACTATGAGAGACTTGTCTATAGCAAAAATAATTAGCGTAACAGCAGCTACCTACACGGAGCTGCTGCAGCTAATGCCCACTGCTCCCACTTAGCTAAACAGCAGTTATGGGGGCATAAATGAAATAGTGCCTTTGTGTATCTTAACAGACACAAAATGCAATTAAAATGTCTGTGTAACATGAACAGGGCCCTTACATGACAACAAGATGCATTTTCAACATTCACCTACCCTGTTAGCTGCTAGCTAGCTAGCTGTCGTCTGGGACGAGAGAGTGTTCAGTCAGGCTTCAGTAATAATCATGCAGCAGTCCCGTGTGTATTTGTAGCATATATATATGGATATATATGATGTATTTTGTGTGCGATCCATCTGGCGTCCGAGAGTAGTATTCTCTGCTGTGGGGATCGTTGTGGTAGTTTCTGACCGGCGGCCGTGTTTCTGCTTCCTGCCCGCCTTGCTCGCTTGCCGCGCCGACAACAATCGCGAGAGCGCCCGCTGGTCGTGGCTGTCCTCCGGAGGACCGGTGATGCATTCGCGGCGATTTTTTGTTTGTTTATTTCCCCTCAAAAATAGGTAATTGAGCGCTGTAATGGTTATGAGCATATTGTTGACAATGTAACTACATGGAAACGGGCAGAATTATGCCTGTGCCTTGTTCAGTAAAACACTAACAGACGGCTAGCGGCAGTCTCGTGCTGAAGTCCCGTGTGAATTCAGTTGTAGAAAGATAAATAACAGTGTAGGTCGGAGGAGGGTACAGTGTAGCGTGAAGAGCAGAGGTGTTCACAAGGGAAGAAGCTTGGAGTAACGTAACTATGGAGAATATCGAAGATATTGAACATATGGAAGAGGCTTTTGAGTTTGATGGTCGTCCTTATTTATTCCAACCCGAGTATACAGACGAAGAACTGGCCTCACAAGAGTTGGAAAGAACCAGACAGACAGAGCAACAGGCAGATGAAGCAGCTGCTCCAAGATCACGCATTTCGCGCAACTGGTGGTGTGCATGTGGGTGTTGGGCCGAGAAGGCATCACCGGTCCTCTGGAGGACATCCTTCAGACCAGCGGGCACTCTTGTGATTGTTGTCGGCAGAGAATACTACTCTCCAACGCCAGATGGATCGCACACAAAATGGATATATATCATGTATATCCATATATGTGCTACAAATACACACGGGACTGGTGCATGATGATTATTACTGAAGCCTGACTGAACACTCTCTCGTCCCAGACGACAGCTAGCTAGCTAGCAGCTAACAGGGTAGGTGAATGTTGAAAATGCATCTTGTTGTCATGTAAGGGCCCTGTTCATGTTACACAGACATTCTAATTGCATTTTGTGTCTGTTAAGATACACAAAGGCACTATTTCATTTATGCCCCCATAACTGCCGTTTAGCTAAGTGGGAGAGGTGGGCATTAGCTGCAGCAGCTCCGTCTAGGTAGCTGCTATTGCGCTAACTGTTTTTGCTATAGACAGGTCTTGCATAGTTATATTTAGCAAGATTAACGTAAAAATTGGCCGGAGTTCTCCTTTAACATCTTGGTTTCTTGACTGGTTGTTGACATAAGTGTTGCTCTAATACGGTAACAAAAGATGTGAGTGCAAAGATTTTGCAAACGCAAGTTACAAAAACGCTGGGGGCTAAGAACCGCGTCTTTAAATTCTAGTGACATCCCTGTTCACCAAATTCAGTAATCAGTTTGAACACATTAGTGGAAAAAGTTCACAACTCGACAGATATGACTCAGAATATATATCCAGTTTGACCATTATAGTCTATTAAAGAATCTGCATCCACATCATTTCATTATTTCACTTTCATGTTGACTTTACAACCAGTTCTCAGTAGTTGTTTCCATAGTCAGTTACTGAAATAAAGCGTGGGACGGGACAGGAGCAGAGAAGCTTTAAACGCTTTCAGATAGACCTTGTGAAATGAAATGAGGTAGATGAACATCCTCACTGCTAATGTTTAACACACACGTTTGAATATAATGCCGTCAGTTGACAGCGGGAACGAAAAGCGCCCGCACTTCCACCGTAGGAACTTAATCAGTGTGACACCCAGCGGAAATAAACAACACATGCACCCGTAGCCTTAGCTGAATGCTCGTGTCGAGTGAGCAGGAAGAGACTGTATTGTAGTCTAATTCTTTCAGCTGTAATTAAGCAACAATGTCTTCAGTTGGGTATTTGAGAGAGTTTGTCAGCGAGCGACTAACTGCTGCTGCTGAAGAAATATTCAGAGTTTTTGAAAAAACTATCGTCGAGTACGAGGAAGAGATCCATCGTCAGCGCAGACTGTTGGATATCGTTTGGAAACCCGAAATACTGTTACACAGGATAGGTGTGTATACTCTTTATTATTTTAATTATGGTTACAACTGCAGATGTCTGACTTTACGATCCAAATGTGTTCCAGGTTAGTGAGATACAGCGCTCAAAACTAACATGAAAAAACGTAGTAATGTTTTCATATTTGTTTGTTCAAATCACCTGTTTCACGTATCCTAAGGTGCCGTCTATGTGCTGGATTTGTTCTTAGCGGGGTTAGCTGGCAGACATTAGTCATATTTTCTTTGTAAAGAATACAGCGAGTGATAAACTTTGCTTCAGTTTAGGCTTGTAAAGCTACAGTCCTAACCAAACTTTGGCCAAGAAAAGCAAAGGCTGAGTTTTCTTGATATCACCACCTTGATATGTCTGCAACAACAAAGTAATGGTCATACAGAGAGAAAATATGATCTGAGATGCACATTTCAAAATGTGCCGTGTATCTGGAATTGGTCATTAGCTATATAAAATATGTTGGTAGGGTTATAGTTGAGGAATAATCCCGGTTTCATGATTATCAGGATTATTATGCATTTATTAGTTTGACAACACTACTAATGTATACATTCATGTGAACACGCTTTAGATTTGATTGTGTTCTTTTTTGGTGCCTTTTGAAACAGTAATAACACAGTTATAGTTTGAATGTTTAGAAAATGATTAAATGATCAATCGCTTACCTTTTTATTTAAATTCATCTGAAAAGATTAGAGACTAGAGGGGAAGCAGTCACAGCATAAACAAATGCCAAGTTGGCAACAACCATGTTGTCCTTCTTAAAAGGTAGTTTATGTCCTAGATAATAAAGCCTTTATTATGTATATCTATGGTCTATATGCTTCGCGTTCCACTTCCGGGATTGCTCCGGTGCTGCAGGAAATTCCGCCTGTTGCATATATTTTCCGTTTCCTTCTGCTTTCTTTGTGTCCAAATTTTAAATTTAGTGGATTCATGAGGACTATTGTTGACTCAGATCTCTGCAGGGTAAATCCAGACAGCTATACTAGACTATCTGTCCAATCTGACTTTTCTCTCGCGTGACTGTTTTGCAGCGGCTCTGTGCGGAGCTTAGCACCGCCCATGATGATTCTGATTGGTTTAAAGAAATGCCATTAAACCAGAGCACGTTTTCCTCCCATCCCCGAATGCTGTGTGGAGTAGCCATACCTTCCTCCAAGGAGCTTTGGAGGAGGGTCTGGCAAAGTGAGACTATTAAAGGGTACCTGTTTGGTTCGTTGTTTTTCAACCTGGACCCTATTTTCCTGTGACTGATGTGAACAACAATCTTTGAAACTGGTCCAGTAGAGTGAGAACACTGTGACCCAGCAGCCTGAAGCGGCTACAACATTGCTTTCGCCAAACACACCAGACTCCATTTAATTAATCAACACTTTTAGCCTGTATAGGTCCTGCATATTCCCACATGTAAGTGCGTGACTTAAGGGTTAATTTCAAGTTTTGATTGTTGGAACAGTGGCAAGACGAGCCAAAACTGCTTTTCATAGTTTTACTTTCTGTCGACTTTGAATGAAGGGTATTATACAATGCTAAAATTACTGTTTATTTACATGGAGTCTGGTGGGTTTAGCAAATGCGATTTTGCGGATGTTTTTGTGTTTACAAAAAGGATCTTACTCTTCAACAGAAAGGTCAACCACCTAGAATTAGGGATGCACCGATCCACATTTTTTCACTTCCGATCCGATCCCGATACCTGAATTTGGATATCAGCCGATACCGATACTATTCCGATACCAGAGCTGTGTTTGCTTTAATATTATTATTATCATTATTGTTGATTTTATATGATGCTGAAATAAACTCCTCTCAACGGGCAAGTATGATATGGACGTACGTATGCATGTATGTCCCAAAAGGCAACTTGAGGTAAGTATAAGGTCAGAAAAGGAAGTCAGAAAAACAGGAAAAATCTCATTCTGAAAACAGATATCCAACTGTAAGGGTTTCAAATTGATTGTCATGTCAATATTTATTACATACCCAAAATGTCAAATACTTGAGTCTTGAAATATAAGAAAAGTGCAAGTGTAAAAATCTCTCTCTCACACACACACACACACACACACACACACACACACACACACACACACACACACACACACACACACACACACACACACACACACACACACTATCAATAAAACAGTGTGTGAACAGCGCAAATCAAGCACACTGGCTCTTGTAGCATCAACAAATCAACGTTTTAAAATGTCAAATATCTGAAATTTAAGAAAAGTGCAATAACTTTAAACATCTTACACACACACTTAGTTACACACACATACATACACACACACACACACCTCTGTTTTCACGGCTGCGCAGCGGCTGCAAACTGCGGAATGGACTTCCTGAGCGGGGACGTGTCTCATAACTCTGTGTCTCATTGAGCCGCGACTCCGTTCAGGAAATCTATTCCACAGTTTGCAGCCAACCAGCAGACCAGCCGGCAGGAATCACTTTTGGAGCCATTTCAGCAGACAACGTTAAAGTGCAGACATGGCTCTTGGTATCGGAAATCTCCGCAGGTTGGATCGGGAAAATCCGATACCTGAATTTCGCTGGTATCGGCCCCGATACCGATACTGGATCGGATCGGCCCCATCCCTACCTAGAATATTAATCTGAGCCTGTCGGAGGCAAAACGAGCACTTTTGTGACGGTTAATACAAGCTGGACAATCGCCCTATTAACTGACATTGCAGCTTGTCTCTCCACTGCCGACTGCAACTATTTTGCTTAATACTGGACCAATTTCAAAGATTGTTGTTCCCATCAGTCACTTAAGGGGCTTTCCGACCAAATAGTACTGGAACGTAGTTAGAGGAAAAGTACACTTCTAAGCAGTTCTGAGAACTACTCTCCCCCAAAACCGTTTTTTTCCCATTTCCATTCCATTCACACATTTTTTGTAACTCAGGGCTCGTAAACTTCAAGATTTTGAGGCGAACAGCTCATTTTGGATTAAACGGCTTGGATATTCCATTTCCTTAGACTCTTGTGGATTTGTGGAATTTCTTTTTGTTTTTCTTTATTTTCTTTAACTTTATAACCGTTGTATAACTGCTATAAATCATTGTATGCTTTGTGTGTGGGCTTAATTTAATCTTGAGAGGCTAAGCTTTCAATGGTTGTGTCGCATGACCATATATTTTGAAGATTTAATGCTTTAAAGTTATAAAGAAGTTTATGAGTGGAGGTAACAGTGACGCCACAGCCACTAAGTGTGCCGTACACGGTACAGTGCTTCTTGAGACTAGTTGTTAAAGATGCCATATTATGCTCATTTTCAGGTTCATAATTGTATTTTAAGGTTTTACCAGAATAGGTTTACACACCATATTTTTGTTGTTCTGCACATCTCTCTCTCACTGCTGCAGCTCCTCTTTTCACCTTGTGTTCAGGTCTCTGTTTTAGCTGACAGAGTGAATCATCCAGTTACAAGGCAGGATTAGCCGGGAGACTTCTTCTAAACGAGGGTGCACATTTTCACCTGTCTGTGCAGTGCATGTTGGGAGCTGTAGTTTGGGTGGCGGCCATCTTGTTCTGGGGCAGCCACTCCTGTAGAGGAATATAGCGTCCCTGTACCACACGGCCCCTCGTGAAGCCACATATATAAAAGAATGGTTTAATATTTAGAAAAAGCAACAATTCTATTCCAGGTACATGTGACTGTACATAAGTTACAGCAGGGCTTTTCAACTATAATGTTCTGAGGGACACATTTTCAAAGGGCTGATATGAGTGAAGTTTAATAATAAATTGAATTTATATACCGCTTTTCATGGACTCAAAGTCGCTTAGAAAGAATGAGTAAGGGCTCAGACATAGTCAACGCATTGGTACGCATACGCGTCCGCAAGGCTACGCATCGCTACGCTTCGGCCGCCATTATGCGTCGATGCGTAGCAAAATGTGTCGTCCCAGTTTTTGTTACGCGACGCACCGATACGCGCAATACTATGCGTTGTCGTTGGGGGCGATATAGCAAATATTGTACATTATTTCATTATTACATTATTTTTATGTCACAGAAGAAGGTTCGAATAGGCTACAATGGCGGGCGAAGAGGAAAAATTATGCGAGCTTATACGTACGTATACATCCACATGTATATGACAGTTCATCACAATTACACTCCAATAAAACAGCGCTGGAAAATTCCTGGAGAGAAGTTGCAGCCGCGATGGGAAAGACCGTAGAAAGGGTGAAAACGGACTGGAAAAGTACCCGGGATAAATTTGCTAGGGCGCACAAGAAGTGGAAGGTGGCATACAAAAGTGGTGCAGGGCAGCTAAGTTTCGGCTACCCAAAAATTTTGACTCAACTTAGCTGGTTGAGCGAATTCATAAAGCATAGGACTACCGAGTCAAATTTTTCGGTATGTAAACAACATCGTGTGTGTGTGTGTGTGTGTGTGTGTGTGTGTAGCCATGCTGTGTGCCCTCCCCAAGAGGCTGAATAGCCTACGGCAGGAGAGAGAGAGAGAGAGAGAGACCCAAACATAGCCAATTTCTACATTTATGATTTGGTCAGGTGTAGACCTACATGTCCTTTCTGTGTAGGCAGGTGAGAGAGACGATGATGATGATGAGGAGAAGGAGGAGGAGGAAAGCATTATTGCTCAGGGAGATCAGGCACCTCCATCTACCCCCAATCCCACCGCATCCATATCCCAGTTTTCCCCACTTCTATCTGACCGTCCCACCACCCCGACAGTGGCTTCAATGGTTTCTGCAGTTACCCCACCATCTCATCCCCCTACCACCCCAACATCATCAGCCTCTCGTGGTCGTAAAAGGAAGCGTAAAAGCCTCAACCCGATTATGGATCCATGTGAGCGTGCCCTCCTTGAAAGGCTGCAGGAAATACGGCAGGAGAGAGAGGGATAGAGAGAGGGAGATGGAGAGGGAAAGGGAGAAGAGCAACATACACACCTCTTTTTGTAATTACCTGTGCCATTTTCTACAAAATCTCCCACAGGAACAAAGCGCTATTTTGATGCGCGACATCAAACAGCTCATGCGGCAGTATGAGCCCTTTTAATTTGGCTTAATTTGTCTCCCGATATTGTAGGCTACATATTGTTACTGGCGTTATTTGTTATTGACATGTGTTATGTCAGGTTCTGTGTGAAACATGTTAACAAAGTTCAGTAGCCTTCATATGAAAATGAATTTCTGTCACATTTCAATGTTGACTTAAGGCCTAATTTTTGTATTGTATATGGATATGAATTGTTTTCACGTAATACCAAATTAGTTAAAATGTATAACTAATAAATCAAAACTCTTGCTTCCAAGCTATCTTTTATCAATTTATTGGTCAGTGCTACCGAATTGTATCACACTGTACTGGTGGGGAAACACGCCAGCATCTGATAGAAAGAAGTCAGCCAGCTGCTCCCTGACAAGTGCCGCTCTCCGGGAGGGTCTGCTGCCAACCGAACACCGTGGTCCGTCGATCATGTTCCGGTCCCCCGAAACGTACTGCCTCCACTCTCCAGGCTGGACCTCTCCGGTGTCAGACGTTGTATCCACAAACGTGGCGGGCATGTATCTGGCACGTTCAGTTGATGCCAGGAAGTTGTGGAGAGTCACGCACGCCTTTACGAGCTTCATCGCTTTTTCAGGTTTGCAGTCAATCGGGCGGCTGAAAATTCGGAAGCGCGCAGCCAATATACCGAAGGCATTCTCCACCACGCGTCTCGCCCTGGCCTGTTGGTAATTGTAAATGCGCTTCCTATCCTGCAGGTTCGTGCCTTTTAATGAGAAGACAAATAAGTGTCAGGCAGGAACTAGACAGAACAGATGACTTGGCTTACGCCAACTTTACACGGCTATGGAATAATGGTCAACTGTGCCATTGCGTACGCTGTGCGTAATGGCACTGTGTGTGTGATTTGTATTCTCACCTGGATAGGGTCGCATCAGGTTCTCCTGTAAGGGAAATGCCTCATCCCCCAGGGAAAAAAAAGGACTGGGCGTTGTGGTGCCTGGTAGGACAACAGGAGCGGGTAGGTTGAGATTGCCCTCTGCCAGTCTGGATCCAAACGCACTGCGGCCCAACACACCTCCATCGCTCTCACGCCCGTATGCGCCAACATCGACGTAAATAAATCTATAGTTCGCATCAGCAGCTGCCATAAGGATAATTGAAAAAAAACCTTTGTAATTGTAGAAGTCGCTGCCTGATCGTGGTGGTGCTCTGATGCGAACGTGCTTCCCGTCAATCGCCCCAACACATAGGGGAAACTGCCACTGTCTCCAAAAGTCCTCCGCTATGTCCTGCCACTGACTGCGCGAAGGAAAGGCCATGAACTCCCCCTGAAGGGCATCCCAGATGGCACAACACATTTCCTCTACAATGCCCGAAACAGTGCTGGTGCCCATTTTGTAGCTGGCTGAGAGTGCCTGCAGGCTGATGCCGTTTGAGAGGTACCGCAAAGTCGCTGCAAGCCTTTGAGAAGCTCCAATCGGGTTGCGGTGATTTTGGTGAGTGTCCGGGGAGAAAGCGGACGACTCGCGAAAGCAATTCATCAAATTTTGGCGCCGACATCCGAAAGTACTGGAAATGTCTCTCCTCGTCCAGGCTTCGCATGGGAAGCACCAGAGACACAAACTCCCCATCCTGATCTCTTGTTCTGTTTAAAGGGCGAACATACCACCGCCTATCTCTGCGCTGCCTATTTTGTTGCCGCCGCCGATGTAAAATTAGCAATAGGATGCACTCCTCTTCAGTTGCCATTTTATCTCAATATCACCCCAATACCACCTGACTCTTGTAATGGCAAAATTATATTTTACCAAATTAATTATGTCTTTTCTGTATGTGCTCTTGTTATGTCTCCCCCAAGGAGAAGTTAAATACATTTGTCTGTGAGAAAATAGCCAACCTAGGTTTACTGAGATACAACCGTAGTCACAAGGTTTCTACAGGTTATACGACATAACATCCCTGTGAACCAGACAGACCAGAAGGTCTATCTTCATTTGTTATTAGATTGAATTGTGTGCTTAAAGCGATGTCACTCCCTCTCTCTTATCTGTGTATTTAAGCTGATGTTCTTGATGTGTGAATTTTGAAGACTCTTCCACATGTTGCTGCGTGCATCTTGTGAACGAGTTCTCCTATTCTGCGCAGAATATATGTGCTTCAATAAATTACAAAAACCTACATTGGTTTCAGTCTACTATTTCTTGTTACTTGTTTCATCTTCAATTATTCTAAAACAGTTAATTAATCTACACCTGCTGCACTTTGGGTGTTTTTCCACCACACTCTACTACCCCCTGTTGCGTGAGCGGTGTATTGCATTTCACGCATCGCCTGGGATGCTTGCGTATGCTGTGTAGACTATGAAAGGAAGCGCGTCGCTCGCGTCGCTTGCTCGCGTTGCTCGCGTCGCTTGCTCGCGTTGCTCGCGTCGCTTGCTCGCGTTGCTCGCGTTAACTCTGTCAGGGCCCTAATGCAGACATCATTGGCATAGCCTGATGTCATCATTCACGAGCATATTAAGTTGCAATGTGCTGGAGGTGCTAGATAATAGGGGCTGGAATGTCTCCGTCAGCAGATGGTAGTTTACCAACACTGTTTCCTAAATAAAATATCTCTATTTTCAGAGTAGCATGCTGTAGTTGTGTAAAATGGTGGACGAGACACTGCATGCAGACGTTAATGTTACCTTAAATAGGTTGTTCGCTCCACGACACATTGTCCAGGTTTTTTTTGCAGCCAAATATGATCCCAAACTTTGTTGTTTTATGCACCTGTTTATTTTCTTAGACCCTCGCTATTTTAGCTCTTTACCTTCATTTTGTAATCTGCACCATGGGAAAACACAGCGGTATACAACTTTAATTACATTGTTTAATCTAAGCTTTGAGGCAAAGAATTTTGCGTCAATGATTTTTAGTAATTGAATTATGCGAGTTACTCAAGGAATTGTTTCAGCTCTGGTACAAGCACTGTCTGTTTTTAGAATTTCACCAAAACGCCCATGATAACAATCTGAATAAAGTCTTTTAAACTTTTTGCCAGAAGAGTGCCTTGGACCTTTTATTATTTTTCCGGTTCCCAAAGGGTTAATGAAGGTGTCCCTCATGGATCAATTTTAGGACCCATCTCATTTATTTTGCAAATAAATAATTTTTCCAGCTCAACATTGTCATGCTCCTTTTTATACTGATGACATCATCTTCTTCATAATCGGCCCCACCATAAAACAACAAGGCCTTGTCCAGGTTACAATATGTTTTTAATGATCTTCAGACTTCACTGTTTAATGTAAATATTGTTCTCAACACTGTGAGTTGTATGAAAAGATCATTGGTCATGATTGTTCCCATAAAAAGATAAGTCTAGATGGTTTGTTGGGGGGTGAAAGGGGAGAATCCTCTTGGTGGACTCTTCAGTGCAGTACAGTGCATGTGTCAACCTGTCCCTGTATCAAACCCCTCTCGTTAGCATGAAGTCATGCTGCGTTCCAAATACAATTTTTAGCCTGTAAGTTACGACTTCAAGTCATGAGTCACGACTTCGTAGCGTTCCAGGCAAAGCTGCGACATAATTTGGGCTTCTTTTAATAAACATAACCTGTAGTAGTACACAGTCGTATGTGTATGGTTTTGATTACAATGTGCGGAGTTACTTTACGTTGCCTATTTATGTCTTTATTTCTATTTCTCAACGTTACAGGCAAAAACTGTAACTGGGAGTACAACAATCTGGTACGAGTTCATGGGTAGTAAGTTACGGGTTTGACTGCCGTTGCAAAAACTGTAACTGGGAGTACAACGATCTGGTACGAGTGTACGGGTAGTAAGTTACGAGTTTGACTGCCATTCCAGAGCACTTTCACGAGTAGAAGGTTGTGAAAACACGATTTACCGGTTGGCTGGAACGCAACATCAGTTTTCCTCATTGTGTGTTCCTATGTTTCCTGCAGACGTCCAGCAGGTGTTGGTGGTTAAAGAAGAATTTCCCCCTGAGCAGCAGGAGTGGAGCTCCAGTGTGGTCCCGGGTGAGCCAGAGCCCCTACATATTAAAGAGAATTTACAGACCAGTCAGGAGGGAGAGCAGCTTCAAGAGCTGGAGGTGACTGACCAGCTGATCACCAAGTTCCCATTTACTCCTGCCCCTGTGAAGAGTGAAGATGAAGGACAAACTGAACAGATGAAAACAGAAGCTACACATTTACAACCAGATACTGATGACAAGTCTGGAGAACCTCAGTCAGGTTTAAACTCTCTGAATCATGATATATTCCCTGTTAGTGACTCAAGATGTACTACTGGTGAGAAAGCATTTAGCTGCACTGAGTTTGGGAAAAGATTCGGCACCAATGGAAATGTGACGAGGCACATGAGATCTCATACAGGAGAGAACCCATTTAGCTGCTCAGTCTGTAAGAAAGATTTTGGACAGATTGGAAATTTAAAGAGACACATGATAATTCACACAGGAGAGAAACCATTTAGCTGCTCAGTCTGTAAGAAAGCTTTTCGAGTGAGTGGAAATTTAAAGAGACACATGAGAATCCACACAGGAGAGACACTATTTAGCTGCTCAATCTGTAAGAAAGATTTTGGACAGATTGGAAATTTAAAGAGACACATGAGAATCCACACAGGAGAGAGACCATTTATCTGCTCAGTCTGTGAGAAAGCTTTTCGAGTGAGTGGAAATTTAAAGAGACACATGAGAATCCATGAAGGTGAGAAACCATTTAGCTGCTCAGTCTGTAAGAAAGTTTTTGTACAGAGTGAACACTTAGAGATACACATGAGAATCCACACATGAGTGTTACAAGCCCCCCCCCCCTTATTTTGCTTCTCCCTGTCTGCTCTACTCAGGTGACCCTGATTTGATGGTTAGTGGTTGGCTCCGCCCCCTGTACTTAAGGAAGGCTGGAGGACTCTTTCAGACTGAAGCAGCTGTGCACCAGTGTGTTTATGTTTTGAGGGGATTGAGGTCTGAGGGGTATGGCACAAAACCAAGATATGATGATGTTTGGGTATTGTACTATAAATACAGATGTATAAATAGTAATTGATAATGAAATAATTAAAAGTCTATGAAATGTTGCACTCAAGATCTCATCTGCACAGTCAAAACTCTCTACCGAGTTTAAAACTTTTACAGACAACTTATTAAAATGTCTGGTTTTAATCAGGCGTGAGTCCATAAAGTATAAATGTATTTCAATTGTCTTTTTTTCTTTTAAAATGTTTTACTACACTTCCTTACATTGTACATGGTTTAAAACACCTAATAGTTTTTAAATATATATTTCTTTAATCCTGGTGTTTTTATGACTGCTCAGTCATGTCATGTGTTATTTTGCTGTTTTGTAAAGCGCTTTGTAGCGTGGATTTTGGAAAGTGCTCTATGAATAAAAATTATAATCATTGTTATTTCAAGCTCTGCAGGTATGATGTTGTTGAAGTTAGATATCGCTGTGAGCAGGGTTCAAACCTACACAGGGAGACCCGTTTGGATTCCGATCCGATGCCCTAACCAAACTTCAAGTGACTGCGCTGTGCCACTACCACTGGAGCTGAGACGAGGGAAATTTCTCAATCTGTGTTCTTCTATGGACTTGTGTTCTTGTGTCCCTGTGAAACGTCGTCTTTTGTGGCCAAAGTACTGTCCCATTACACAAGTTTGCATTCAAAACGGTTCAAATTCCCGGAAATGTTCTCGACGCCCATTTTACTGATGATGCATTGGTTGGTAACGTGTATGAACTTGGCAGCACCCGTATCCCAACATTCATTTCGGCATTCAACGAGGGTACAGTTTCCGGTACATAGACAGACCAACAACGGGGCAATTTTTACCAATTATTCATCACTAAATTCTAGGGTTGGGTACCGAAACTCGGTGCCAATAGGGCCCCGGTTCCGACGTAAACGGTAGTAACGAGACCGAATAAGAACGAAAATTTCGGTGCCTTATTTCGGTGCCTGACTTTACACTACACTCGACAGCAGGTAACATTAGCCTACCTTTAGCTAGCAGTTGGATTAAACACGGTTAAAATGCTGACAGGTAAAGTTAAACAGTGTAAAGTGTAATTGTATATCACCTACGGGACGCAACAGTCTGCTCTGCAGCGCAGCAGATGCCGATGTCGGAAAAACACATACGGTGCATTCACTGAAACTGGTAACCTACAGCCTCGCGGTGCATTCATAGTTATTGTAAAATACCCTTTTCCCATCAGGTTGTTGTTTTTGTCGTTCAACAGCAATTTACTGGTGAAATAAGTTATTGTGTATTATAAGTTATAGTTATTACATTACTATTAAATCATTTAATTTTGACCATATGACATTAGTAATAAATTAAATATTTATTAAATGTATATATTAAATGTCACCGACTGTTGTTTAGTAGGCCTATCCTTCTTGTTTCTTCTTTTTTTTTTACTTTCTTAAAAAGTATCGGTTCAGGCACCGTTTTAAAAGTACCGATTTAGCACCGGTATCGGAAAAAACCCAAACGATACCCAACCCTACTAAATTAACTTCTGAGAACGTTTTAGGCGAGAAATTAACAGTGTAGATTTAGAATATAGGCAGTCTTGCGAAAATTGTTGCCGAATTGACAATTTGCTCCAAAGTTTTCGGAGTTGAGAAGCTCCATAAAGTGACGGGACAGCCAGCTAGCTCGTCGCTCGGACACTCGCGCTCGGAGACCCCGCTGTATCCTGGAGGTCTCAGACCAGTAAATAAGAGGCTTTCATTGCACCGTTGACGGATCATTTGTTTAAATATCACCACATATGTCCATCATAAGATTAACAGGAACTTGTGGTTAACTGCCTTTTCAGAGTTAAACTCCACAACCGCCTGCGGGCTTGACAATCTCGCTGGCCGGCCGTCTCTCACGCACGCACACACAAGTTGAGTTTCACTCCTCACTCTATAAACTATAAGCTTTATCAAAGAGGAGAGTCTTAAGTTTACTCTTAAATGTGGTGACGGTGTCTTCCTCCCGAACCCAGACTGGGAGCTGGTTCCACAGGAGAGGAGCCTGATAGCTAAAGGCTCTGGCTCCCATTCTACTTTTAGAGATTCTAGGAACCACAAGTAACTCGGCATTCTGGGAGCGCAGTGCTCTAGTGGGACAGTAAGGTACTATGAGCTCTTCAAGATATGATGGTGCTTGACCATTGAGAGCTTTGTAGGTCAGAAGGAGGATTTTAAATGAAATCCTGAATTTTACAGGGAGCCAATGCAGAGAAGCTAATACAGGAGAGATATCTCTTTTCTTAGTTCTTGTCAGAACATGCGCTGCAGCGTTCTGGATCAGCTGGAGAGTTATTATTTGAGCATCCTGATAGTAAGGAATTACAATAGTCCATCCTGGAAGAAACGAATGCATGGACTAGTTTTTCAGCATCATTCTGAGACAGGATGTTCCTTATTTTGGCAATGTTACGAAGATGAAAAAAGGCTGTACTTGAGGTTTGTTTTAAGTGGGCATTGAAGGATATATCCTGATAAAAAATTAATAGCGATTAATGCAAAAATCACCATCAATTTGAACTTAACAAGCATCTTACAATAATGTGCACTGCGATTTGCACTTTGCCCGTGCCCAGGTTTTCTAACCAATTGATAAGTTTATGGGTCAAAATTATCTAGTCAATTTCTTACTGTGATGTGATACTGTTGCGTGCCTCATTTGTCAAGAAGTAAGCAGAAAGGCAAATAATGGCGTCTTTCCATTGCTAGTACCAGCTCTACTCGGCTCTGCTCGACCGTGATGCCCCGTCCTTTTTCCAATGCAGATTAGTACCGCCTCGTGTGTGAGGCGAGCATGGCAGGTCGTCATAGCGCCGCCGCAGGAAACTGCTGTGACCTAATGCGACACACACGCAGAACGTTGAAGGTGTGTTGTTTCCACAGCCAGAAGACACATTTTGTGTCAAATGAAGCTGGAGGCAGCAAAAAAAACAAAAAAACACAGCTGGCTAAACTATTACTATATAGGACACCCCCATCTGTCGCTTTCACGTCACCTTTTGGTATTGGCTCAGCTCGCTTGGAACCTCAACGGACGTGGTACTAAAAAAAGTACCTGTTAGCAGTTACCAGGGACTTTTTTCATAATGGAAAATCAAAAAAAGCGAGTATAGGCGAGTCGAGCAGGTACCATGTAGTGGAAAAACGCCAAAATGTGATGCTTTTCCACTATGATTCATGACAATTAACAAGCATGTAACATCTCTGTGCACTTCACCCATGTCCTGCTTTATTCAGCAATTGAGAAGGATCCTAATAATTGAGCGGATTTGTACAGCAGTGTTATGGTGACCTTGCATTAATGGGGATTAATGCAAAAATCACAGTCAATTTTCCCAGAAGCCCCAAACTTCCTATTTCGAAATTGTAATCATGTGTTTCTAGAAAATTCCTTAAATTACTTTTAATATTAAGTTACTTGTCAGACCAGGTTTGATAAAATATTAGATCTCTGTTATGGTACAAATTAGGGAGCATATCAATCAATCAAGCGGCCTCCACTAGGATCCGCAGACACAGGCAGTGCACTGGAATTTGCACTTTGCCCGTGTCTGGGATTTCTAACCATTTGAGAAGGTTATGAACATTCATATTGGTGTAGCATCACTTTAATAATAATAATAATAATAAATTTAATTTATATAGCGCTTTTCATAGACTCAAAGTCGCTTTACAGGGAGCTAGATAGAAGGTAAAGCAAAACAGGACAATACAAGACAAAACAAAGCAAAAGAAAACAAGACAAAGCAAAACAAGATTCAGTCACAGAAGAAAAGGGGGCTACAGATAGGCAGAGGTGAAGAGATGGGTCTTGAGGCGGGACTGGAAGATGGTGAGGGACTCAGAGGGGCGGATCTCTTGGGGGAGGGAGTTCCAGAGCCTGGGAGCTGCCCTGGAGAAGGCTCTGTCCCCAAAACTGCGGAGTTTGGACTTGTGGATGCAGAGGAGACCGGCTGAGGTGGATCTGAGGGACCGTGAGGGTTGGTAGGGGGACAGGAGGTCAGTGAGGTATGAGGGGGCCAGATGGTGGAGGGCTTTGTAGGTGAGGACCAGGATTTTGTAGGTGATCCGGTGGGAGATAGGAAGCCAGTGGAGTTGTTTTAGGACTGGAGTATTGTGGTGCCAAGATTTAGAGCGGGTGATGAGTCGGGCAGCTGCGTTCTGGACCAGTTGGAGGCGGTTGATGTTGGTAGAGCTGATGCCGAGGAGAAGTGAGTTACAGTAGTCCAATCGGGAGGAGATGAAGGCGTGAATGAGTCTTTCAGCAGCGGGGGGTGTGAGAGAGGGTCAGGATGTTGCGGAGGTGAAAGAAGGAGGTTTTGATGACATGGCGGATGTGGGGCTCAAGGGAGAGGATGGAATCAAAGATCACGCCAAGGTTTCGGGCCTGGGAAGATGGGGAGACAATGGTGCCGTCAATGGTGAGAGTGGGGTTATTGGTTTTGCTGAGTGTGGATTTGGAGCCAATGAGAAGGAATTCTGTTTTATCACTGTTGAGTTTGAGGAAGTTGTGTTGCATCCAGATTTTAATAGCTGACAGGCAGGAGTTGATGTGGGAGAGGGGAGGATTGAGGGGGGATTTGGTGCTAAGGTAGATCTGGGTGTCATCAGCGTAACAGTGGAAGTCCAGGTTGAAGTGGCGGAGTATCTGACCAAGGGGGAGGATGTAGATGATGAAGAGGAGGGGGCCGAGTACGGAGCCTTGGGGAACGCCTTGAGTGACTGTGGCTGTGGCAGAGGTGTGGTTATGAAGAGAGATGAAGTGTGATCTGTTGGAGAGGTAGGAGTGGAGCCAGCTGAGTGCAGTACCTTCGATACCAAGGTCTTTGAGTCTGGTGAGCAGGATGTTATGGCTCACGGTATCGAAGGCTGCACTCAGGTCGAAGAGGATGAGGATGTTGAGGGAACCGGTGTCAGCAGAGGTGAGGAGGTCATTGAGGACTTTCAGAAGAGCGTTTTTTGTGCTATGGAGAGGGCGAAAACCAGATTGGAGGGGTTCAAATAGGTTATTGGTATTAAGATGGGTTTGTAGCTGTGAGGCGACTATACGTTCCAGGGTTTTAGACAGAAAGGGGAGGTTGGATATTGGGCGGTAGTTGTTGAGGGAGGAGGGATCCAGACCAGGTTTTTTTGAGGATTGGGGTGACAGCAGCGGTTTTGAAGGCAGAGGGGACAGTTCCAAGGGACAGTGAGGAGTTGAAGAGGTTTGTAAGGTAGGGGCATAGTACGGGGAGGCAGGACTACAGGAGGGGAGTAGGGAGGGGGTCCAGGGAGCAGGGGGTGGGTTTGGAAGAGCTGATGAGTTTTGAGATTTCAGGAGCGGTGACCAAGTCAAACTCGGAGAGGAGGCAGTGTGGAGGAGGGGTTAGGAGATCAGGAGAGATGGGGATAGGGGGGGCCGTGGTGGGCAATGGAGTAGATGGTGGGAGGTCGGATACAGGGGATAGAGATTTGTAAATTATGTTGATTTTGTCGGTGAAGAAGTGGAGAAATGAGTTGCAGAGATCCGGAGTAGAGGTAGGGAGGGTGTTGGTCTGAGGCTTGAGGAGGTTGTTCACTGTGGAGAAGAGGGATGGTGAACCGTACCAGTTTATGATCAGACAGGGGGAAGAGGCATGGATGGAGGTCGAGCACTGGTTGGTTTGTGGAGCAGACCAGGTCGAGGATGTGTCCTTTTTCATGGGTGGGGAATGTGACATGTTGGATGAGAGTGAAGTTGTCCAGTAAAATGGTGAACTCTGATGAGAGCTTGCAGGTGGGGGAGTCCATGTGGATGTTTAAGTCACCGAGTAGCAGCAGACATGGAGAGAGAGATGAGGCCAGTGTGAGGAGTTCAGTAAAATCAGAGAGGAAGGAGGGATTTGGTTTAGGTGGCCAGTAGATGAGGATGACTGTCATGGAGGAAAGAGCTTTGAAGGCGAGAAATTCAAACGATGATACTGAGGGGAGGGTAAGTTCTGTGATCTGGAAGTTCTGGTTGAAAATAACGGCGAGGCCACCTCCACGGCGGGAGGGGCGGGGTTTGCAGATGTAGTTGTAGCCAGGGGGGATGCTTGGTTGAGGGAGAAGAAGTCATTGGGTTGTTGCCAGGTTTCAGTGAGCAAGAGGAAGTCCAGAGTGTTGTCGAGGATGAGTTCATGGAGGGCAGGGGCTTTATTGTTGAGCGATCGGGTGTTGAGGAGGCCAAAGTTGGCATGGTGAGAGGGTGGTGGGATGGGGGCAGGCTGGAGAGATCTGAGGTTGACCCGGTTAGCTGTGCGTGTGGTCGATGAGGGGGGGTATTGCGGTTGACGGGGGACAGTGAGTGGATTTGCAAATGAGTGGACAGTAGGTGTATGTGAAGGGTGGATAGCACCGTAGTCCAGTCCGGGTTTTCTGTGCAGCCTGACGGTGTGCTCAGCGCTATATGATCCAGTGGGGGAAGCATTCTGATGACGTGGAAGAGGTGCGACAGAACGTGCAGGTGACCAGATGGATGGAATGGATTGTCCGTGGTGGAAGTAAACAAACTTGCGGCAAGAGCTTCTGTGGATGTAACGGGGTCGACGTAGTAGTCCAAGCTGTTTGATGACTGGGATGCAGGGTGGAATGGAGTGGTTGAAGAGTTCGACCAGTTGCAGATTTGAATATTTGATCATGAGGCCGAGTGGAGGGACTGAGAGCTTCGTGCCGTGGGCTAGGGGTATAGAGGTGGATGGCTGATGTAAGTGCCAAAATGATCCACAGCATGACAGGAGGAGATGAAGTCCAGTCTCGGTGCCTGTGAGACGGAGGGTAGGCAGTCGGAGTAGCGGCCACGCGTTGATGTAGCGAGGGAAGCCAGCTAGCTAGTGGGTTGTCGTGGCCGAGTGGTTAAGGCGATGGACTTGAAATCCATTGGGGTCTCCCTGCGCAGGTTCGAATCCTGCTGACAACGAAAGGCATCCTTTAATGGTCGTAGTACACCAGTGACACATCACATTATACCAGATCAAAGATGTACCTTCATAAACAATTTTGTATTATGTCATAGGTACAGGGGTCCGTTTCAGAAAGAAGGTTTAATGAAAACTCTGAGTTTGTTAACCCTGAGATGAGGGAAACTCTGAGTTTTGTGTTTCAGAAAGAGAGGTAACTTAACCTCAGAGCCAGTTACTATGGTAACTGAGTCTATGAACCTAACCATGTTCAAACTCGCTGTGTGTACTCATGAGTATTTCCGCCGAACAGTTTGTTTGTGGTTGTTGCCATGGTGAATGGTAGTATCATGGCTCCATTCATGCTGCCTTTTTATAATGGTGGTACACGCACATTAACCTACTTTGAGTTGATTGAACCAACTCATATCAGCTATTCTGGAACCGAAAACTCAAGAGTTTCCATCTCAGGGTAAATCAACTCAGACATCAGGGTTAGACTCAGAGTTTGTTAAACCTCCTTCCTGAAATGGACCCCTGGAAGCCACCCGTCTCCGCCAATGCATCTCTTAGCATTTATTGTCAGTCTCAATGCCCAGGTGAGTTGCATGATTTGCAGTGAATGGTTTGATTGTTCAGCGATGGTGGTATAGTGGTGAGCATAGCTGCCTTCCAAGCAGTTGACCTGGGTTTGATTCCCAGCCATCGCAGACAATTTCTTTCTGTGATGTTACGCTGTTGCTTGCTTTCGTCAAGAAGTAAGCAGAAATGCAATAAATGTGCTACTTTTCCACTATGATTGATGGCATAACAGTGCAAGCATTTTGCCCAGGTTTGATTTCCAGCCACCGCGGTTGCATTTCAAGGTTTTAAAGCCATATACAACATTGACATTACATGTTTTACCCAGGTTTCATTTATTCAGGGATCTCAGAAAAAAGTCAAAAATATCTCAAAATAGTCTCAAAATATTACTCCAATCGTAAACCCTGGATGTCGAGAGCAGTTAAATCTAGCCTAGAAAGGAAGAAGATGGCATTAAAGGGGTGGTTCAGAATTTTGGACATAGAACCTCATTTCCAAGACAGCCAGTATGTTACTTATCAGTGGAGACTGTCCAGTTTCAGAGTTCGCTGTCAACAGTCAACAGTCAAGTCAACAGTATCTGCTAGCCTGCCATTAAAAGCCGTCTTACCCACTCCACAGTACACCCAAGGCAAATACATTATAACGCCAGACTATCTATCTAAATGTCAGTTGATAGAGTAATGTTAGAATTAAAACTACCCTTGCATTGCATTGCAATAGTTATATTTTGTTCCCTGTAGTTGGTAGCATAGGCTACAGCATGGCGGAGTGATATTTCCTATGCTACCGAGAAAGGCGGTTTACATGACAACCACTCAAGTTTATTTACAATAAAGTATGATAATACCTTTAAAATACAGTACATGAGCAAATGTACTAAGTTACACTCAACCACTGATCTTATCTTATCTTATTAAAAGACAGTGGGTAAAATCGACTCTTAAAACGCTGTTTTATTCTGAAGGGCAGAGGCGTGAAGCGGAAGTTGTGTTTGTGTTTCCGGGTCCCGGACGATGCTACGACCTCCGTCCCATTGTTTTCATTTTCCCTCGTGATGAGGACGGCGGAGTAAAAGTCGCCAGTGTTTGGTGTCCTTCCAGAGAGAAACATCACAAACTGCTGCATGAGGTTTTAAAACCTGAAACGAAGCTACAAAGAGCAGGTCTGTTTTCTTTCTCTGACCGGAAACGCGTTTACTGCTGTTGTTGCAGGGAGTCCGCGCGCTAAGCTAACGTTAGCCGCAGCTAGCTCCTGCTAACGTGTGTTATTGGATATGTTGTGAGCTTCGTATTTTTCTCAAATTGCAGGTCGGGGAGAAGTTGAGGAGAGACACTTCAACATGAACTCTGAGAGGAAACTGTCAGCTGGCCAGCGGAGAGGTGGGACACGTTTACTATGTTAGATATTCTTCTTCTATGTTTTCTTACTTAACGTTAACGTTTCCCTGTTGGGTGAGAGTCATTGTTGTATGAGCTGGCTCTGGTTTATAATGCCATGTAACGTTTATTGTTATCTAGTTTGAAAGTCAGTCATAACTATCTAGTAAATCATATCTAATGTGATTAAACATCCATGGAAAGGGGAGTACTGTATCTAAGCATCCAGTGGGGGAAACATTGAGTGATGATGGAGCCAGAGACAGAGCTCAAAACACACAAGAACTATTTGTTTTGTCGAAAACATGTATAAGCCTACCAGAGCCGCATATTTTACATAAGAAGAGCAAACGATAATCCTACAGATATATGAAGAACACAGACACGGTTTTACATGCAAAAAGAACACAGCCACTGCTTCCTAACTCAGGAAGGAAAGCTGGCAAAAAATAGCCGACACTGAAAATGGGTAAATTACAAGACTTATCAATATCACTGCCCCCAAGTTGAGACCGAGCCAACCTGACGTCACGCTGAGGTGGCCAAGCATGTAACCGTCGCTCAGACTTGCCAGTGTGTCTTGATGCAGTGAGAGAGTCCTGATAGTCAACATCACTGCCTCTGTCGCTGCCACACGAAATATTTTATAACATAATGAGGGTAAAAATGAAGCACAAGCACTGAATTGTCAGTCGACCTGTCTCATTTCTCTCTCAGTAAAATAAAGCTGCATTCAAGTGCAGTCAGAAATTACAGCGCAGTAGACCTACTCCCCTTTCCATGGAAGTTTCATCACGTTAGATATGACCGCTATCTCAGTGTTAACAAAAAAAGACAGAGAGGAGGGAGGCAGAGGCAATAATTTTAAGTTCTACATTTTCTGCATGTGCCCCTAAAAGTTATAGTTGGGGGCTACAGTGCTCCCAGTAAAAAAAGTTAGTTTACAATTAGGGCTGCACGATATTTAGTTTAATCGTCTACATCGCGATGTGCGCATGCGTGATAGTCACATCGCAGGACGTTGCGATGTTGACGCTAAAACTTTTTTGCTGCTTGATAGAAAAGTCAACTTTCACCGTTCTCCTTTTACATGATTGTTAGCAGCCGAGCCTTCCCCTTTAAGACAGGTGGCCATGTGGTCAGCGTGTGTATGTGACGTAACGTTAGTCCGACGGGGTTTGTTATGGGAAGTGAGGCTCTCCGTGTGTAGAAAAGTACCGTAAGCTGCAGCTGACACAGTGATGCACTTTCTATGGGTAGTGGAACTACAGTAGTCAGTGTTTTATGTACGCTGCAAAGAAGAGTTCTTCTTCATTTTTATTTTCTATGTAGATGCACTCCCTTACAAAATCACCCCAGTGCTCGAGAATGATTTATCATTTCCAAATAGAGCTATTTATGTCATCTTGTAAATATTGGTCTTTTTTCATATCGCAATATATATCACAGAAATAAATATTGCAATGTCTGTTTTTTCCAACTGCGTGCAGGCCTATTTGGAGCCTTGTATTTGGTTACAATTCCTTACTGGTGAAAGTTACAGGAGTTCATATACCGTGTCATATGAAATATAATAGTCAGTAAAATACAATAACCATTGTTTAGTTATCATTGGCTGTCTTCTATCCAATATTCAAGCGATTATGGAGGATAAAAACTCAAGTTGCTCGTCACTTCAGCTTTGCACAAGAGGATGGGCAGTCCATTAAATATATGGGGGATTTCTATTTTGTCTCCCATTATTAGGAATTATTTCTACAGGTAACGTTAAATACAATACACGGTAGGTAAGGCATAGACATTTCTCTGTTCTCAGCTGAGGTGGAAACATTAACGCCGTAGTACCATTGAACTTTACATTAGCCTAGCAGCTAGCAGAGTTTCCTTCTGCTCATTGCTTTATCCTGATAAAAAACGTGGTAGAATTTGAGCCTGTGTTACCGGCCTCAGGCCTAGGGGAATCTGGGCAGGTACAAGGCCACAGGCTGGATAGCCCTGTGGGCTGGAAAGAAGTGGAGATACAGAAATGATGTCTTTCTCACACGCTTGCTGTTTATTTCTTGAGTCAAATATCTTTCTTTTTGTTGTTGGGTAAATTCATTCTTTTCAAAAAGGAATTCAATAACAATGCCAACAGATAGACCTGACACACTAGGATACTGGACAATTAACACCAGCAATTATAAAATACACTATCATTATATAAATATCTCAATAATACTATGAGATCTTAAACCGTAACTTTAGCCATTACATGGACTATATAATATAGAAATGGTCTATAATTACACTGAATACAATAAACAAACCAATATGTAAAGCATTGGTAGATCAGATAAATTACAAAACCCATTAATAATAACTATTATTAATAATTGTGAAATAGATACCGGGCTTACTGTATAATATATCAAATATACATCAACAAATGACACTATAGATCATATTACATCTTGAAACAATTGCTATAGGACATTCAGGTGTGTAGACATAGGCTACACTGCTATCTTATTATCTGTTAGATTATTCCTTTTAAAGTGAACACACAACAGATCAGACGCTACATTGGAGTACTACTATGAAATACATTACAATACAAACAACCAACCTTTTCATAGATCAAATACCAAGAATACTATATTAAGATTTAAACTGTTCACGTGACTGTGTGATAATCAATCACCAACACAATGCATCGGTCTGCCGTTTGCGTGTGTGCCTACAGTCACGTGCACCTCAACCGATGGCGGCGTAGCCTCCATAGAACATTGACAGGCTCCGGCTAACAAAATGTATACTGAACGGAGCACCGGCAGTACAAAGAAAATGCTACAAAGTACATCATTCAAATCCCCTGTGTTTACTGGTGTTTACCTCCGTTCGCGTTGCAGGAAGAGCGATTTGGTCAGCCAGCCGATAGTGGTGCTTTTTTTGTAGGGCGAGCAAGTTACCCATACTACCTCTTCCTCTACTTTCTTCCTTGTTTACAGAGTCAGGTCAAACTGTCTATGGTTCAAAATACCGCACGTGTACCACCTGGATACTCTCAGCACAGATCGGGTACTGACAGATACATTGGTACAGATCGGAGAATATGCAGAAAACGTTATTACAGACGGACTAGACAAACTACGTGAGCTTCGCCTGCACGGAGACCAGAATCTCAACCAGTGGTGTCGCTCAATGTCGCTAGCCGGCTAGGGGAAGCTAACGCTAGCTGGCCACCTGTCCCATCAATTCTGCTTCCAAGTGTCCGACAACAAACTGGACTAGCTACATCCAACTTAAACAAAAGTCCCAACGCGAGTTCAGAGACTGCTGTGTTTTGTCTTTGTGGAAACATGGCTGAACAACAGCGTACCCGACTGTCCAGCTACCAGGCCTGCTAGCCCTCCGAGCTAGAGATGCTCTGTCGCCGGTGGGCTATGTTAAAGTTCTCTTAATACATCCATGGTGTTAACACGGACTGGTGCAGAAATGAGGTGATTTGTATCCAACTAACTGCTTGTAGTTTGACTGTTAAATGCTGACCATTGCACATTCCACGCTAATTCACGGCCATGGTTTATTTTTATTTTCTGCTGACTAGACTGGCTACCTCACATACTTGTACGCCTACAGACCTTAAACTACTCGGCTAAGACGGGTACATTTTAAGTTAAATGTTCTTCTTAGTGACTTGAATTATTGGATGTTTTGGAGAAGCCATGGTACATTGTTTACTTACCTGGTGGCTAGACTGGCAACCTCATATGTTCAGTGTCAAAGAAACTGTTCAGAACAGGCCGCTTGCTGCACTTTTTAACTCTCCATTGTTAATTGCAATACTGCACTTTATTTACTTTTCAAAGGCTTGTAAGCAACAGTTTGCACTGTTTCAATAAATGGAACTAATTTTCTCAACACATCTTTGATTCATTTTGTCCAGCATTTGCAAGCTTTAGACATATATTGTGTAATTGATGTTTTTAGTTTTCAGTTCAATTAATTAAATTAAACTAAATGGAACACTCTCAAGATGTCACCAAAATCACTCTGTCCCCTTTAAATCTTTCAGAAAATGATGTAAGTGTATCGAATTATATCGAATCGTATCGTTGGCTGAATATTGTGATATATATCGTATCGTGAGCTGAAAGTATCGTATCGTGAGATTTGCTAGGGATGGGCATTCGATTAAATTTTCTTCGTCTATCGTCGGGAGAATTAATGATCAATTATCGATTAATCATTAATATTTTTATATTAAAATTCATTATTTATTTAACTTTTTATAAATTAAAAACGCAATGAAAATACAAAAATACAGCATGTTTTTACCTCGATGAGATCTTAATTACAAGAACAACAACGTGTGACAGTTAAACTGGAGGTTTGGCTAAACTTAAAGATATATGCGCTGTGGTGTTAAATTTAGCAGCGGAACCGTTGCTGCGAGTCGGCGTTGTTAAACAGAGACCCTCGTTTGTTCCAAAATAATAAATAAAAATAATCATGTTCAATAATAACTTAACCATAACTTAACCAAAAACATAATACTACTTAGCGCTGACAGGTTTTGTCAAAATGTAACTCAAAACTATCCAAGGCACGGACAAAGCCTAATACAAAATAACCAGTTACTCACATAGAACTTCTGCACCAGTCTACTGGTTTTTGTTGAGAAAAATAAGCAGGTTGACATGATCTGGGATCTCAGGTTCCCTTAATACATCCATGGGTCAGACGCGACCGCTACCTGGTGATCGTCAGTTCAGCCGCCGAACACAGCCGCCGGCACGGGTTGCAGGTAGCTACCCCCGCGCTAACTTGGCCAGCCCGGCCCGGGGAACCTCGTTCCGTTCTTCGTTTCGTAGTGAGTTTCTACCAGTCCGGTGATGGTACGTCGTGACGGAATGTGAAATGCTGGTTCCAATATCCATCTCAATGAACGTGCAGATCCCTCCGGTAATTTCCCTCTGCTCGTTGTGCATCGCAGCTCCTCCGTGCTAACGGTGAGTTGATGCTAGGTTGATACTGAGAGCAGGACGCACCGCCACAGACGTTAACCAGTGTCGGATGCACTTTGTTTAAGTGGTACATCATTTGAGTCGTGGCCGTGTTGTACTTATACACGGCGTCGCAGTGTTTGCAGTGAACTAAGTCGTTTTTTAAATCAAAATGGTCCCACGACACTTCGCCGTGACCTCTTCATGTTTACTTTGAATCAAAACGTAACTCGCAGCTAACTGAGCAGCCTATGGCGCCCCCGGGTGGTAAAATGTTTAATTACTACTGACACACTGGAAATCATTTCATTGCTGCAATCACACTACACAACGCAACCTGCATTAGTTTAATCGATGACAAATTAACGTGATCGACGAAATTCTTAATGATCAATCGTCGATTAATTATGCCCATCCCTAGCTACAACCCTACTGGCGTTAGGTTGGTAAGGGGTTGAAATGCTTGTGTGTTTACATCAGACACTTTTCTCCCTTCGCTGTTGTCACTAGCATTGTAAATTAGTGAGCAGCCAGCAGTAAACATGGCTAACATTAGCAAAGTTACTTTGCTTATGTTAGCCAAGATTGTTAGCAAGCTACTAACCCAGGGTAACGCTAATTGTAATGCCTCATAATATAAATAAACACAAAATACCAACAATAATTTAAACTGAATTGAGGATTGCATTGAAATTTAATGTATTGAATTGTCAATTGCAAAACGCATATTCAAATTCAATGACAAAATTGACAATTGCAAAATACATTGCCATTTAAATAAAGAGACCAAAAAACATTGGCTATATGAAATGCAAGTGATTGCGCTTTAATTAAAAATGCAATGCAAAATAATTTAAACTGAATTGAGGTTTGCAGATTCTAGATTTTATAGTTCTGATACTAAATCAGTTAAAATTTCTTTAATATATGCACATAAATACCATTCCTTCAATTGTCGATTAACGATCGCCAAATGCACACAAAGCAAAAATGGAACCGCAGGTTGCTCCTAAGTGTGGCAGGAAACAATCACCACAAAGTGTTCAGTTCAGTGCTTGTGGTTAGTTGTTTACCTTCATAGTGCTTAAAACTTTTGTGGCAGCGGTAAAGGCAAAGATGTTTCCTGGTAAGTGAAAAGCAGACTGACAAGAATGATCAGCGGTAACCTAATTGTCCACCATTGGGTGACGTTGGGTTGGCCCAGCTCCACCCTCCTAGGTACTTCCTCTCAATTTTCATTTTCCTTCAGTACTCCGTCTGGGTTTGCGGTATATTCTTGAGTTTTCTCTGGTCAAATTTTTACCGGTCCAATCAGCGAACAGAGGGAGTGGCTGAGAACGATGACGTTGAGGTTGTGTGCTTGTTTGAGTTGTAGTTCCGTAATCGCAGCGGAGAAAGATTCGAGTGAAGCCATTCGGCCCATTGTGGCAACACTGCAGAATATCCAGAAGTTAAAGCCCAAGCAAGAACCATCTTTGCTGAGTTTTGTTGGTGGCCATGATGTTGTGGCCCTCCTCCCCACGGGATTCGGGAAAAGTTTGATTTTCCAGCTCGCTCTGTTAGTGGTGAAGGAGTTAGCTAAGGCGAACGCTAGTGATGCTAAGCCAACATTATGACCAAACGTTATCAATTGGTTATGGCAGATCCTTAGTGACTCTGGGCAGATCCAATAGTTTAAACTTTGACAGAGTACCCACCTTCAAGGAAGTTACAAATGAAATCTACGAGAGTCTGGTAGGACCTTGTTATTGTGAGTGTCAGTGCTGGGGAAAAAATCTTTAAATCACAGATTGAATTGAAAATCCTGACACCCCTATTTACAACCCCAACTCAGAAAAACTTGGGACAGTATGGAAAACACAAATTAAAAAAAGAAAGTAATGATTTCTAAATGTACTTTGACTTGTATTTCATTGCAGACAATACAACAGCACATAATTTAATGTGTTCCTCATGATTTTTATTGTTTTCGTTTGAAAAAAAAAAAAAAAACTATTTTGGTTCTTGCAACACATTTCAAAAAAAGTTGGAACAGTAAAGCATTTACCACTTTGTAATGTTGCCATTCCTTTTCACAACACTTAAAAGCTGTTTAGGGACTGAAGACACCAAGTGATGAAGTGTTTCAGGTGTAATTTTGTCCCATTCTTGCTGCAAACAAGTCTTAAGGTGGGCAACAGTACGAGGTCTTCGTTGTCGCATTTTGCACTTCAAAATGCGCGACACATTCTTTATTGGAGACAGATCGGGACTGCGGGCAGGCCAGTCAAGTATCCGTATCCTCTTCCTCCGCAGCCAGGACTTTGTAATGTGTGCAGAATGTGGTTTTGCATTATCTTGTTGAAATATGCATGGACGCCCCTGGAAAAGATGTCTTCTTGAAGGCAGCATATTGTGCTCCAAAATCTCTATGTACTTTTCAGCATTAATGGTGCCATCACAGAAGTGCAAGTTACCTTTGCCAAGGGCACTGACACAACCCCATACCATGACAGACCCTGGCTTTTGGACTTGTTGCTGGTAACAGTTTGGATGAGCCTTTTCTTCTGTTGTCCGGAGCACACGGCGTCCATTTCTCTCAAAAAATACCTGAAATACTGATTCATCTGACCACAGTGCACGTTTCCACTGTGTGATGGTCCATTCCAGATGCCTCTGAGCCCAGAGAAGTCGACGGCGCTTCTGGACACTGTTAACATAGGGCTTCCTTTTGGCACAGTACAGTTTTAGCTGGCATTTGTGGATGTAACTATGTATTGTGGTACTTGACAAAGGTTTGCCAAAGTAGTACTGAGCCCATGTGGTAATATCGCTTATAAATGAATGACGATTCTTGATGCAGTGCCGCCTGAGGGATCGGAGATCACAGTTGTCCAGCTTAGGCTTGTGCCCTTGTCCTTTACGCACTGAAATTCCTCCACATTCCTTGAATCTTTTAATTATGTTATGCACTATTGAATGTGAAATAAGCAAATATCTTCCTATCTTTCTTTGAGGAACATTGTTTTTAAACATTTCAATAATTTTCTCACGTATTTGTTGGCAAACTGGCGATCCTCGGCCCATCTTTGCTCCTAAAGGACTAGACCTTTCTTGGATGCTGCTTTTGTATCAAATCATAATTACAATCACCTGTTGACATCACCTGTTTCAAATCACATCATTATTTAACCAATTTACCTGATTACTAGCCCTAAATTGCTCATGTCCCAACCTTTTTTGGAATGTGTTGCAGGTCTGAATGACAGGAAAGGAATGTATATTTACAAATGAAATTAAGTTGACCAGACAAAACATGAAATATTTTGTGTTCACATTGTCTGCAATGAAATAGAAGTCAACGTACATTTAGAAATCACTACTTTCTTTTTTTTATTTGTGTTTTTCATACTGTCCCAACTTTTTCTGATTTGGGGTTGTATTATGAGAGTGAATTGAGCTACTTATCAAAGTATTGTTAAGATTCACATTAATAGCTGTTAGTTTGTGTTTCAGCGTTACCTTCAGATGTCCAGAAAGTGGTTGTTGGTGAAGAACATCAGCAGGAGTGGAGCTCCAGTCTGGACCAGGAGGACACAAAGCCCCCACACATTAAGGAAGAACAGGAGGAACTCCAGATCAGTCAAGATGCAGAGCAGCTTCAATGGCTGGAGGAGGCTGATATCACCAAGTTCACATTCACTCTGGTCCCTGTGAAGAGTGAAGATGATGAAGAGAAACCTGAGTTCTCACAGCTTCATCAAAGACAAGCTGAAGAGATGAAAACAGAAGCTGATGGAGAGGACTGTGGAGGACCAGAACCAGCCATGAAATCAGATCCAGATACACATTTCCAACCAGATACTGGTGACGAGACTGGAGACTCTTCTGAACCTGAGACTGATGACAGTGCTGATTGGAAAGAGACCAGAGAACCTCAGTCAGGTTTAAACTCTCTGAATAATGATAGATTACATGTTAGTGATTCAATATGTACTACTGATGAGAAACCATTTAGCTGCTCAGTCTGTAAACAAGCTTTTGAACAGAGTGGAAGTATAAAGAAACACATGAGAATCCACACAGGAGAGAAACCATTTAGCTGCTCAGTCTGTAAGAAAGATTTTACAAAGAGTGGAGGTTTACAGGCACACATGAGAACCCACACAGGAGAGAAACCATTTAGCTGCTCAGTCTGTAGGTTTGCTTTTAAACAGAATGGTAATTTAACGACACACATGAGAATCCACACAGGAGAGAAACCATTTAGCTGCTCTGTCTGTCAGAAAACTTTTATACGGAGTGAAAGATTAAAGACACACATGAGAACCCACACAGGAGAGAAACCATTTAGCTGCTCAGTCTGTAAGAAAACTTTTGCTGAGAGGAGATATTTACAGAAACACCTGAGAACCCACCGCGTGAGTGTTACAAGCTCCCCACTTGTCTAGCTTCTCCCTGTCGGCTGATCAGGTGATCCTGATTTGATGGTTAGTGGTTGGCTCCATCCCCTGTACTTGAGGAAGGCTGGAGGACTCTTTCAGACTGAAGCAGCAGTAGTGTGTTTGTTTTTGGGGGGATTGAGGTCTGAGGGGTATGGCACAAAACCAAGATGATATTTGGAACTAAATTCATGATATTTGGATATTGTACTATAAATACAGATGTTTAAATAGTAATTGATAATTAAATAATTGAAAGAGTCTATGAAATGTTACACTCAAGATCTCATCTGAACAGTCAAACACTAAGTCAAAATGAATTTGAACTGTCTTTGATTTTTTTGAAAATGTTTTACTACACTTCCTTACATTGTACAGGGTTTAAAACACCTAATAGTCTTTAGATATAGATGTATTTTTTAACCCTGATGTTTTCAAATCCGGACCTGGTGGGTATTGATGGACGGCGGAGCCGACACGCAGCGGAGCTGTTCCGCAGATGTTCTGCAGTTGGTGGAAATTAGCAGTGCCTCTTATTTATTAAATGGTACAAATAAATAAGAGGCAGTGGCATATCGTATAGCCAAAGATATGCTTCTCCTGAGTACTGTTGAGAAGCCAGGTTTTTTTGTTGTTGACATTTCTACCTTTATAATTGAGGGGATTATAATCGGAGAAGTGTTAAGCTTAAAATAAAAATGTTCAAATTTGATATATTTTTTCTCCTGGTCCTTATTTTAAATAGGTCAAAATATCAATTATCGGTATGGACTGATATGAAACACTTATATTGTGATACAGTTTTCAGCCATATCGCCGAGCCCTAGTGGTTGCTATGTGCAGCGTTGATTAGTTGATGGGTTGCAGGTGTGCAGCTGGGAGCAGGTGAACCAGCTTGGCAGCAATCAGGAGCTGGGAGAGGGAGGGAATCACCCCCCACAACCTGCACTCTACAGAAGGTGAATGCCCTTGTGTGCAATTTTTACATTGTATCATTTTGATGAAGTTTCTAGAACTTGTAATGCTAACCGTGTTGGCATGTTACCAACAGGAGCTATATGTGTAACAGGGTACTTCATGGTATCACTTCAGTTAATTACTGTCCATTAGCTCTCGTTCACTCCAGTTCTGTTGCTCTGCTGTACATAAGACTACAGGAAGCGAAGATAAGCTTTTATAGAACTTTAATATAGCAACTTATTAGGCTACACACAGTGGTTCACTTGGCTCCACTGCCAACAATAATTACCCATTTTATTTAACCCTCTCCTCAATGTCCCTACTATGGCAAGATTTCGAACCAATTGAGAATGTTATGAACATTCGTATTGGTGCAGCTCCACTTCGTAGGTTGTCGTGGCCGAGTGGTTAAGGCGATGGACTAGAAATCCATTGGGGGCTCTCCGCGCAGGTCCGAATCCTGCCGACAACGAAAGGCATTCTTTAACGTTGTTAGTAAACCAGTGACACATCACATTATACCAGATCACAGATGTTCCTTCATGAACAATATTGTATTGTCTCATAGGTACTGGGAGCCACCCGTCTCCACCAATGCATCTCTTAGCATTTATTTTCAGTCTCAATTCCCAGATGAGTTGCATGATTTGCAGTGAATGTTTTTGTTTACAAGTGATGGTGGTATAGTGGTGAGCATAGCTGCCTTCCAAGCAGTTGACCTGGGTTCAATTCCCAGCCATCGCATTTGTCAAGAAGTAAGCAGAAAGGCAACAAATGTGCTGATTTTTCCACTATGATTCATGGCAAAGCAGTGCAAGCATTTTGCCCAGGTTTGATTTCCAGCCACCGCAGTTGTATTATTAGGTTTTAAAGCAATATATAACATTGACATTACATGTTTTACCCAGATTTCTTCATTTATTCAGGGATCTCACAAAAAACTCTAAACATTTTTTCAGTGGATGTAGCTCAGTGGTGGAGCGCATGCTTTGCATGTATGAGGCCCTGGGTTCAATCCCAGCATCTTCAGCAGGTATTATGGTACAGTCTGTAACAGAGCTGGAAAAGATATTACACTGACAGAGGAAATAAAAGAATGCAACAAGTATTACAAAGGCAACAAAGTGGAATAATAACTTAACTAATGTTAACGTAACTTCTCTGTGGACTTTACCAATGTCCTGCTTTATTCAGCAATTGAGAAGGATCCGAACAATTGAGCAAATTTGTACAGCAGTGTTGTGGTGGCCTTCTTGCATTAACCATTCTATTGTCCTACGTGTCACCGAGACTTGTTTAGTTTGCTTACATTGTGCCTTCCGGCTTACTATTTCCATTCACTCGGCATCAACTGCCATGGCCTCAGCCTTCAAGACCCCCCCCCCCCCCCCCCCTTTTTTTTTGTTCGGTCTCACTTTCTTGCTACAAACCTGAAATGCAATGGAAAACAGGACGGGTCCCAGAGACCCGAAGGCCGCGGGAGCAGTGAAATACAATGGAATACCACCCAGGGTCCCAGAGACCCAAAGGCAGAGGCCGTGGTAGTAGAGAAATACCATTGAATACTTCACAGGGTCCCAGAGACCCAAAGGCAGAGGCCGTGGTAGTAGAGAAATACCATTGAATACTTCACAGGGTCCCCGAGACCCAAAGGCAGAGGCTGCAGTACTAGTGAAACACAATGGAATACCGCCCAGGGTCCCAGAGACCCAAAGGCCGAGGCCACGGTAGCAGTGAAACACAATGGAATACAGGACAGTTCGCAAAGACCCAAAGGCCGAGGCCGCAGTAGTAGTGAAACACAATGGAATACTGGCCAGGGTCTCTGGGACCCGAAGGCAGAGGCGGCGGTAGTAGTGAAACGCAATGGAATACAGGACAGTTTGCAGAGACCCAAAGGCCGGGGTAGCAGTGAAACACAATGGAATACCGCCCAGGCTCCCAGAGACCCAAAGTCCGAGGCCACTGACAGAGGAAATAAAAGAATGCAGCAAGTATTACAAAGGCAACAAAGTGGAAGATTAACTTAACAAACGTTAACATAACTTCTCTGTAGTCTTTACCAATGTCCTGCTTTATTCAGCAATTGAGAAGGATCCGAACAATTGAGCAAATTTGTACAGCAGTGTTATGGTGACCGTCTTGCATGAATGTCGATTAATGCAAAAATCACAGTCACTTTTCCCAGAACCCCCAAACTTTGTTTTTCGAAACTGTAATCATGTGTTCCTAGAAAATTCCTTAAATAACTTATTATTAACTTACTTGCCCAACCAGTTTTGATAAAATATTAGATCTCTGTTATGGTACAAATTAGGGAGCATACCAATCAATCAAGCGGCCTCCACTAGGATCCGCAGACACAGGCAGTGCCCTGCAATTTGCCCGTGTCTGCGATTTCTAATCAATTGAGAAGGTTATGAACATTCGATATTGGTGCGCCTCTACTTCGTAGGTTGTCGTGGCCGAGTGGTTAAGGCGATGGACTTGAAATCCATTGGGGTCTCCCCGCGCAGGTCCGAATCCTGCCGACAACGAAAGGCATCCTTTAACGTTGGTAGTAAACCAGTGACACATCACATTAAACCAGATCACAGATGTTCCTTCATGAACAATATTGTATTGTCTCATAGGTACTGGGAGCCACCCGTCTCCACCAATGCATCTCTTAGCATTTATTTTCAGTCTCAATGCCCAGATGAGTTGCATGATTTGCAGTGAATAATTTTGCTTACAAGCGATGGTGGTATAGTGGTGAGCATAGCTGCCTTCCAAGCAGTTGACCTGGGTTCGATTCCCAGCCATCGCATTTGTCAAGAAGTAAGCAGAAAGGCAACAAATGTGCTGATTTCTCCACTATGATTCATGGCAAAGCAGTGCAAGCGTTTTGCCCAGGTTTGATTTCCAGCCACCGCAGTTGTATTTTTAGGTTTTAAAGCAATATACAACATTGACATTACATGTTTTACCCAGATTTCTTCATTTATTCAGGGGTCTCACATAAAACTCTAAACAATTTTTCAGCGGATGTAGCTCAGTGGTGGAGCGCATGCTTTGCATGTATGAGGCCCTGGGTTCAATCCCCAGCATCTCCAGCAGGTATTATGGTACAGAGCTGGAAAAGATATTACACTGACAGAGGAAATAAAAGAATGCAACAAGTATTACAAAGGCAACAAAGTGGAATAATAACTTAACCAATGTTAACATAACTTCTCTGTGGACTTTACCAATGTCCTGCTTTATTCAGCAATTGAGAAGGATCCGAACAATTGAGCAAATTTGTACAGCAGTGTTGTGGTGGCCTTCTTTCATTAACCATTGTATTGTCCTTCGTGTCACCGGTACTTGTTTAGTTTGCTTACATTGTGCCTTCCGGCTTACTATTTCCATTCACTCGGCATCAACTGCCACGGCCTCAGCCTTCAAGACCCCCCCCCCCCCCCCCCCCCCCCCTTTTTTTTTTTGTTCGGTCTCACTTTCTTGCTACAAACCTGAAATGCAATGGAACACAGGACGGGTCCCAGAGACCCGAAGGCCGCGGGAGCAGTGAAATACAATGGAATACCACCCAGGGTCCCAGAGACCCAAAGGCAGAGGCCGTGGTAGTAGAGAAATACCATTGAATACTTCACAGGGTCCCAGAGACCCAAAGGCAGAGGCCGTGGTAGTAGAGAAGTACTATTGAATACTTCACAGGGTCCCCGAGACCCAAAGGCAGAGGCTGCAGTACTAGTGAAATACAATGGAATACCGCCCAGGGTCCCAGAGACCCAAAGGCCGAGGCCACGGTAGCAGTGAAACACAATGGAATACAGGACAGTTCGCAGAGACCCAAAGGCCGAGGCCGCAGTAGTAGTGAAACACAATGGAATACTGGCCAGGGTCTCTGGGACCCGAAGGCAGAGGCGGCGGTAGTAGTGAAACGCAATGGAATACAGGACAGTTTGCAGAGACCCAAAGGCCGGGGTAGCAGTGAAACACAATGGAATACCGCCCAGGCTCCCAGAGACCCAAAGTCCGAGGCCACTGACAGAGGAAATAAAAGAATGCAGCAAGTATTACAAAGGCAACAAAGTGGAAGATTAACTTAACAAACGTTAACATAACTTCTCTGTAGTCTTTACCAATGTCCTGCTTTATTCAGCAATTGAGAAGGATCCGAACAATTGAGCAAATTTGTACAGCAGTGTTATGGTGACCGTCTTGCATGAATGTCGATTAATGCAAAAATCACAGTCACTTTTCCCAGAACCCCCAAACTTTGTTTTTCGAAACTGTAATCATGTGTTCCTAGAAAATTCCTTCAATAACTTATTATTAACTTACTTGCCCAACCAGTTTTGATAAAATATTAGATCTCTGTTATGGTACAAATTAGGGAGCATACCAATCAATCAAGCGGCCTCCACTAGGATCCGCAGACACAGGCAGTGCCCTGCAATTTGCCCGTGTCTGCGATTTCTAACCAATTGAGAAGGTTATGAACATTCGATATTGGTGCGCCTCTACTTCGTAGGTTGTCGTGGCCGAGTGGTTAAGGCGATGGACTAGAAATCCATTGGGGTCTCCCCGCGCAGGTCCGAATCCTGCCGACAACGAAAGGCATCCTTTAACGTTGGTAGTAAACCAGTGACACATCACATTAAACCAGATCACAGATGTTCCTTCATGAACAATATTGTATTGTCTCATAGGTACTGGGAGCCACCCGTCTCCACCAATGCATCTCTTAGCATTTATTTTCAGTCTCAATGCCCAGATGAGTTGCATGATTTGCAGTGAATATTTTTGCTTACAAGCGATGGTGGTATAGTGGTGAGCATAGCTGCCTTCCAAGCAGTTGACCTGGGTTCGATTCCCAGCCATCGCATTTCTCAAGAAGTAAGCAGAAAGGCAACAAATGTGCTGATTTCTCCACTATGATTCATGGCAAAGCAGTGCAAGCGTTTTGCCCAGGTTTGATTTCCAGCCACCGCAGTTGTATTTTTAGGTTTTAAAGCAATATACAACATTGACATTACATGTTTTACCCAGATTTCTTCATTTATTCAGGGATCTCACAAAAAACTCTAAACAATTTTTCAGCGGATGTAGCTCAGTGGTGGAGCGCATGCTTTGCATGTATGAGGCCCTGGGTTCAATCCCCAGCATCTCCAGCAGGTATTATGGTACAGTCTGTAACAGAGCTGGAAAAGATATTACACTGACAGAGGAAATAAAAGAATGCAACAAGTATTACAAAGGCAACAAAGTGGAATAATAACTTAACCAATGTTAACATAACTTCTCTGTGGACTTTACCAATGTCCTGCTTTATTCAGCAATTGAGAAGGATCCGAACAATTGAGCAAATTTGTACAGCAGTGTTGTGGTGGCCTTCTTTCATTAACCATTGTATTGTCCTTCGTGTCACCGGTACTTGTTTAGTTTGCTTACATTGTGCCTTCCGGCTTACTATTTCCATTCACTCGGCATCAACTGCCACGGCCTCAGCCTTCAAGACCCCCCCCCCCCCCCCCCTTTTTTTTTTTGTTCGGTCTCACTTTCTTGCTACAAACCTGAAATGCAATGGAACACAGGACGGGTCCCAGAGACCCGAAGGCCGCGGGAGCAGTGAAATACAATGGAATACCACCCAGGGTCCCAGAGACCCAAAGGCAGAGGCCGTGGTAGTAGAGAAATACCATTGAATACTTCACAGGGTCCCAGAGACCCAAAGGCAGAGGCCGTGGTAGTAGAGAAGTACTATTGAATACTTCACAGGGTCCCCGAGACCCAAAGGCAGAGGCTGCAGTACTAGTGAAATACAATGGAATACCGCCCAGGGTCCCAGAGACCCAAAGGCCGAGGCCACGGTAGCAGTGAAACACAATGGAATACAGGACAGTTCGCAGAGACCCAAAGGCCGAGGCCGCAGTAGTAGTGAAACACAATGGAATACTGGCCAGGGTCTCTGGGACCCGAAGGCAGAGGCGGCGGTAGTAGTGAAACGCAATGGAATACAGGACAGTTTGCAGAGACCCAAAGGCCGGGGTAGCAGTGAAACACAATGGAATACCGCCCAGGCTCCCAGAGACCCAAAGTCCGAGGCCACTGACAGAGGAAATAAAAGAATGCAGCAAGTATTACAAAGGCAACAAAGTGGAAGATTAACTTAACAAACGTTAACATAACTTCTCTGTAGTCTTTACCAATGTCCTGCTTTATTCAGCAATTGAGAAGGATCCGAACAATTGAGCAAATTTGTACAGCAGTGTTATGGTGACCGTCTTGCATGAATGTCGATTAATGCAAAAATCACAGTCACTTTTCCCAGAACCCCCAAACTTTGTTTTTCGAAACTGTAATCATGTGTTCCTAGAAAATTCCTTCAATAACTTATTATTAACTTACTTGCCCAACCAGTTTTGATAAAATATTAGATCTCTGTTATGGTACAAATTAGGGAGCATACCAATCAATCAAGCGGCCTCCACTAGGATCCGCAGACACAGGCAGTGCCCTGCAATTTGCCCGTGTCTGCGATTTCTAACCAATTGAGAAGGTTATGAACATTCGATATTGGTGCGCCTCTACTTCGTAGGTTGTCGTGGCCGAGTGGTTAAGGCGATGGACTTGAAATCCATTGGGGTCTCCCCGCGCAGGTCCGAATCCTGCCGACAACGAAAGGCATCCTTTAACGTTGGTAGTAAACCAGTGACACATCACATTAAACCAGATCACAGATGTTCCTTCATGAACAATATTGTATTGTCTCATAGGTACTGGGAGCCACCCGTCTCCACCAATGCATCTCTTAGCATTTATTTTCACTCTCAATGCCCAGATGAGTTGCATGATTTGCAGTGAATATTTTTGCTTACAAGCGATGGTGGTATAGTGGTGAGCATAGCTGCCTTCCAAGCAGTTGACCTGGGTTCGATTCCCAGCCATCGCATTTGTCTAGAAGTAAGCAGAAAGGCAACAAATGTGCTGATTTCTCCACTATGATTCATGGCAAAGCAGTGCAAGCATTTTGCCCAGGTTTGATTTCCAGCCACCGCAGTTGTATTTTTAGGTTTTAAAGCAATATACAACATTGACATTACATGTTTTACCCAGATTTCTTCATTTATTCAGGGATCTCACAAAAAACTCTAAACAATTTTTCAGCGGATGTAGCTCAGTGGTGGAGCGCATGCTTTGCATGTATGAGGCCCTGGGTTCAATCCCCAGCATCTCCAGCAGGTATTATGGTACAGTCTGTAACAGAGCTGGAAAAGATATTACACTGACAGAGGAAATAAAAGAATGCAACAAGTATTACAAAGGCAACAAAGTGGAATAATAACTTAACCAACGTTAACATAACTTCTCTGTGGACTTTACCAATGTCCTGCTTTATTCAGCAATTGAGAAGGATCCGAACAATTGAGCAAATTTGTACAGCAGTGTTGTGGTGGCCTTCTTTCATTAACCATTGTATTGTCCTTCGTGTCACCGGGACTTGTTTAGTTTGCTTACATTGTGCCTTCCGGCTTACTATTTCCATTCACTCAGCATCAACTGCCACGGCCTCAGCCTTCAAGACCCCCCCCCCCCCCCCCCCCCCTTTTTTTTTTGTTTGGTCTCACTTTCTTGCTACAAACCTGAAATGCAATGGAACACAGGACGGGTCCCAGAGACCCGAAGGCCGCGGGAGCAGTGAAATACAATGGAATACCACCCAGGGTCCCAGAGACCCAAAAGCAGAGGCCGTGGTAGTAGAGAAATACCATTGAATACTTCACAGGGTCCCAGAGACCCAAAGGCAGAGGCCGTGGTAGTAGAGAAGTACTATTGAATACTTCACAGGGTCCCCGAGACCCAAAGGCAGAGGCTGCAGTACTAGTGAAACACAATGGAATACCGCCCAGGGTCCCAGAGACCCAAAGGCCGAGGCCACGGTAGCAGTGAAACACAATGGAATACAGGACAGTTCGCAGAGACCCAAAGGCCGAGGCCGCAGTAGTAGTGAAACACAATGGAATACTGGCCAGGGTCTCTGGGACCCAAAGGCAGAGGCGGCGGTAGTAGTGAAACGCAATGGAATACAGGACAGTTTGCAGAGACCCAAAGGCCGGGGTAGCAGTGAAACACAATGGAATACCGCCCAGGCTCCCAGAGACCCAAAGTCCGAGGCCACTGACAGAGGAAATAAAAGAATGCAGCAAGTATTACAAAGGCAACAAAGTGGAAGATTAACTTAACAAACGTTAACATAACTTCTCTGTAGTCTTTACCAATGTCCTGCTTTATTCAGCAATTGAGAAGGATCCGAACAATTGAGCAAATTTGTACAGCAGTGTTATGGTGACCGTCTTGCATGAATGTCGATTAATGCAAAAATCACAGTCACTTTTCCCAGAACCCCCAAACTTTGTTTTTCGAAACTGTAATCATGTGTTCCTAGAAAATTCCTTCAATAACTTATTATTAACTTACTTGCCCAACCAGTTTTGATAAAATATTAGATCTCTGTTATGGTACAAATTAGGGAGCATACCAATCAATCAAGCGGCCTCCACTAGGATCCGCAGACACAGGCAGTGCCCTGCAATTTGCCCGTGTCTGCGATTTCTAACCAATTGAGAAGGTTATGAACATTCGATATTGGTGCGCCTCTACTTCGTAGGTTGTCGTGGCCGAGTGGTTAAGGCGATGGACTTGAAATCCATTGGGGTCTCCCCGCGCAGGTCCGAATCCTGCCGACAACGAAAGGCATCCTTTAACGTTGGTAGTAAGCCAGTGACACATCACATTATACCAGATCACAGATTTTCCTTCATGAACAATATTGTATTGAATGTATTGAATCCAGCATGTCTATGCAAGAAGATCAACTGCTGGAGATCGCAAATGACGGTGGCCTTAAAAGTATGTTCAAGACAACAACTCTGCCGGTTTTCTGGATTAAAGTCACGGCAGAATACCCTGAGATCGCTACAAAAGCACTGAAAACCCTGTTGCCATTTCCGACATCCTATTTGTGTGAAGCAGGACTTTCTGCAGTGACAGCAACCAAAACAAAATTACGGAGTAGACGACATAACACACAATGACACACTTCGGGTGTCATTGTCTCCCATTACCCTTAGATGGGAACGCCTCATTGCAGAGAAACAAGCTCAGGGCTCCCACTGATTTAGCGTTACGGTGAGTTGTATTTTTCATGCACTTTATATTTGTTTTTGTGTTGTATCTTATTTTGAAGGCATGTTTAAACATTACCATAGCGACCAGAGAGTGTTAGGGGGCAGAGAGGATGTTACTCATGTTATGTTGTTGGCGCGATATTACGAGGACGCTGCTAATAAAGTTGCATACGAGTACACAGTGGATTCACGTTTATTATTATATTTAGAAAATACCACAGTTTTTATGCCGGTCGTATCATTTTATTTTGTGTATTTATCCGCCACACCTTAAAGGCCGGTCCGTGAAAATATTGTCTGACATTAAACCGGTCCATTGCGCAAAAAAGGTTGGGGACCGCTGCTTTAGAGAACAGACCTCATTTAGTACTGTTGGAATCTGTGCTGTGCAGTCAATCCAAGACAAAAAAGTGCAATTCATTAGAAGTATAATAATACCGTAAAAGTACAATACATGAGCAAATGTACTAAGTTACATTCAACCACTGATTTTATCTCATCTTATTAATGGACAGTGGGTAAAATCGACTCTTAAAACGCTGTTTTATTCTGAAGGGCAGAGGAGTTTAGCGGAAGTTCCGTTTGTGTTTCCTGGTCACGGAAGACGCTACGACTTCCGTCCCATTGTTTTCATTTTCCCTCGTGATGAGGACGGCGGAGTAAAAGTCGCCAGTGTTTGGTGTCCTTCCAGAGAGAAACATCACAAACTGCTGCATGAGGTTTTAAAACCTGAAACGAAGCTACAAAGAGCAGGTCTGTTTTCTTTCTCTGACCGGAAACGCGTTTACTGCTGTTGTTGCAGGGAGTCCGCGCGCTAAGCTAACGTTAGCCGCAGCTAGCTCCTGCTAACGTGTGTTATTGGATAAGTTGTGAGCTTCGTATTTTTCTCAAATTCCAGGTCGGGGAGAAGTTGAGGAGAGACACTTCAACATGAACTCTGAGAGGAAACTGTCAGCTGGCCAGCGGAGAGGTGGGACACGTTTACTATGTTAGATATTCTTCTTCTATGTTTTCTTACTTAACGTTAACGTTACCCTGTTGGGTGAGAGTCATTGATGTATGAGCTGGCTCTGGTTTATAATGTCATGTAACGTTTATTATTATCTAGTTTGAAAGTCAGTCATAATTGAAAAAGTACATTAATAAGTAAGATCTGCTGTCAGTGCCTGAATTGGAGGACAGGAGGTGCTCCACTTTTCTCCACCTTTTCGATGTCAGTGTACTGTATTCCAGCCTCATACAGGCTCTGCCTCCCTCCTCTCTGTCTTTTTTAGTCAACACTGAGATGGCTATCATATCTAATATGATTAAACATCCATGGAAAGGGGAGTACTGTATCTAAGCATCCAGTGGGGGAAACATTGAGTGAATATCAAGCCAGAGACAGCTCAAAACACACAAGAACTATTTGTTTTGTCTATGGAGCTAGCTGACATGACCTACTATCTGAGCTACTGAGCATGTGCGAGTTGAATCAAAGAGTACAGAAGAAAAGATGATTCACTGCGGCACTTGAAACAGAGACCTGAACACAAGGTGAAAAGCGGAGCTTAAGAACTATTTGTTTTGTCGAGGTCAATAGTTATATATTCAATCAGCAATGTAGGCCTTATTTGACAATAAGGCCTACTGTTTTCTGTCACATCGTTTATAGATCTCAGCGGCAACCTCAATTACTGGAGCTTTATTCCACGGAGGAGAAAAAGAAAAGAGACCAAGTGGCTGTATGGCAAACAGTAGCTGTTTCACAAACTCCTGAGGCCTGTACTATGAATCTAGATCAACGTGTCTATTGCATTTTATTGCCGTTACCCAAATTCTGGCGACGTTATTTGACAATAAGGCCTACTGTTTTCTGTCGCATCGTTTATAGATCTCAGCGGCGACCTCAATTACTGGAGCTTTATTCCACGGAGGAGAAAAAGAAAAGAGACTAAGTGGCTGTATGGCAAACAGTAACTGTTGCACAAACTCCTGAGGCCTGTACTAAAACGTTCTATTGCATTTTATTGCCGTTACCCAAATTCACCAAACCTAACAACTCACAAATGTATTTATATAGCGCTTTTCTAGTCTTAACGACTACTCAACGTGCTTTTACATAGTACAGGAACCATTCACACGCTGTGGCCGAGGCTGCCGTACAAGGTGCCAACTGCTATCAAATATACATTCACACACAAGTTGGGGTGCAGTGTCTTGCCCAAGGACACTTCGACATGGGCCAGGAATCGAACCACCAACCTTCCGATTGAGAGGCAACCGCTCTACTACTGAGCCACAGTCGCCCCAAGTCACCATGGTGGTTAACGACTAGTTCAGTCAAACCCAATCTGGCGACGTGCACGTCCATATAGGCGTTTTCCCACTTTTGCATTTCCTAGAACTAAAACGTTCCTAGAACACTTTTTTCGTTGTGTTCCCACCGGACAAATTTGGGGAGTTTTTAGCTCCTCTGGCTTTTTAGCTCCTACTTCAGAGCAGGGTCTTTTCCCTTTTCCTAGGTCTACTTGACTGGTCGAAATTATAAGTCACGCCCACTGCCAACCCAGATCTTGCAGTGCGCAGTCTGTACTTGCAGACAGCAACAGCGGGACGTTTTTAAAGTGCTGACCTGGACCAGTCACAGCAGTATACGTATATTCTAATAAATTATAGTGTTGTAATCATGACTAACTAAACATTACTTCTTCATTACTTCATCATGTTTGTGGCCCTTCAAATAAAGTCAGCCCTGTTTATTTACACAATATTTCATCTGCTCAAAGATGATCTGTCACTAAAGCTTAACATTGAAGTCTGAAATGTCAAATAACACATGTAGGCATCACATTTTTGTTTTATAAATTACAAAAACTGCTGTGACTGGTCCAGGTCAGCACTTTATTTCAGGGGCCACAAACATGATGAAGTAATGAAGAAATAATGTTTAGTTAATCATGATTACAACACTATAATTTTGTTCTGTCACTTTAACTACAAATTTACCTGATGAAGAAGACATGAACATCATTAATAAATCAGAAGTCATGATGATTCAAATACCTTAATTAATGCATTAATAAACGTATTGTTCCTGCATTAAGTCATGCATGAGATACTATAAATCCATGTATATTGATGATAGTTCATGAAGTACTACATGAATTCATGCTTTTTCATGCATGAAGTCATGAAAATGATCTCAGACTAGGAGGCAGTTCACTGAGTGATTGTTAAAGTCTGTGATTAAGGAAACATGGTTGTAGTATGCAGGAAAATGCTGCAGAAAGAAAGGCTGTTGTCAGGTAAACATGTCACAGTCAAAGAGGCTGAAGGGAAAAATGACGTAGAAAAGCCTTTAATGATGAATGGACTGATCAGCAGGCTACCATTCATACTGTATGCCTCATTTGCAATGAAATGATGCTGTTGCAAAATAATACAACCAGCATCATCATCAAGAATGAAGAATGCGACGGTAAAGATTGCGTCATTCACATGCATATTAAGTAGCCACATGTATCTGTTTTGGTCTTATAATACATCCATAGATTTACCCAGTGGAGAGGACGGTTCGCTCAGCCAGCAGTTTAGTTTATAAGAATTTGTCCAAATTTCTAGACTCCCACCAAGCTAAGCTAAAACTACAACCGACAGCTTTATTTGTCTTAGCTTGTTGGTAAAAATGAGCAGAGTAGAGCTGAGTTTGCCTAAAACAGCGCGGTGGACGAGAGCAGACAGAGCAGATTAAAATATCGCTTTCTACATGTTTATGCCGGTCTATACAGGTGAGTGCATTGATAAGTATTGACTTTTACTCACGAAGGTTTTATCGTAGCCTACTTACAGTAACGAGACTAGCGTTTAGCGTTCAAATCAACGTAGGGGAAACACTGTATGTATGTATGTATGTATGTATGTATGTATGTATATATATATATATATATATATATATATATATAAATAAATAAATAAAAGTCTGCTCTACACTTTCATCTCAATGATTTAATTTCAAATCCATTGTGTTAGCGCACAGGGCCAAAATTATAAAAATTGTGTCACTGTCCCACTAGGGATGGGCATGATTAATAGACAATCCATAATTGATCATTAAGAATTTCGTCGATCACGTTAATTTGTCATTGATACTGACTGACTAATGCAGGTTGCGTTGTGTAGTGTGAGCCTTGAAGCAATGAAATGAATTGTCACTGTGTGGCAGCAATTAAACATTTTACCACCCGGGGGCGCCATAGGCTGCTCAGTTACCTGCGAGTTTCTGTTTTGATTTCAAAAGTAATCATGAAGAGGTCACGGCGAAATGTGGCGTGGGACCATTTTGATTTAAAAAATGACTTCGTTCACTGCAAACACTGCGACGCCGTGTATAAGTACAACACGGCCACGACTCAAATGATGTAACTCATATGATGTACCGCATCCGTGCATCCGACATCCGACCCTGGTTAATTTCAGTGTCGTGCGTCCTGCTCTCAATCTCAACCTAGCATCAACTTGGCGTTAGCACGGCGATGCACAACGAGCAGAGGCAATTACCCAAGGGATCTGCAAGTTCATTGAGATGGATATTGGAACCAGCATGTCACATTCCATTACGACGTACCATCACCAGACTGGTAGAAACTCACTACGAAGAACGGAATAAGGTTCCCCGGCCCGGGCTGGCCAAGTTAGCGCGGAGGTAGCTACCTGAATCCCGGCCGGCGGGGGTTTTCGGCAACTGGACTGCCGGTGACCAGGTAGCGGACCCCAGATCATGTCAACCTGCTTATTTTTATCAACAATAACCAGTAGACTGGTGCAGAAGTTGTATGTGAGTTACTGTTTTGTCCGTGCGTTGGATAGTTTTGAGTTACATTTTGACCAAACCTGTCAGATCTAAGTATTATTATGTTTTTGGTTAAGTTATTATTTAACATGATTCTTTTTATTTATTATTTTGGAACAAACGAGGGTCTCTGTTAAAGAACGCTGGCTCGCAGCAGCAGGTTCAGCAGCAGCTGCTTCAGAGCACCGCAGCGCATATCTCTTCAAGTTTAGCCAAACCTCCAGTTTAACTGCCACAAGTTGTTCTTCTTGTAGTTAATATCTCATCGAGGAAAAACATGCTGTATTTTTGTATTTTCATTGCATTTTTAATTTATAAAAAGTTAAATAAATAATGAATTGTAATATAAAAATATTAATGATTAATCGATAGTCGATCGTTAATTCTCCCGATAATCAAAGAAAATGTAATCGAATGCCCATCCCTAGCACCCACACCGTTAAATTGGCACATTTCATGTGTTTGACACAGGTCTCTTATTTAGCTTCATTATGATGTTTTGATTTATTAAAACTGTGAATAAAGACCATTTCCTAGTAGGGACAACGGTCTCACTGCAATAAACTACTGTACTGGTAGGCTGAACAGACAGTATGGACGTTATCTAAGGTATAACGTTAAACTTACTGAACAAGGAGTGGCCTTGACTGGATTTGAGTGAAGTGGAAGCCCGGGACTGTCAGTCAGTAAGCAAGGAAGTGACGTCCTAACTGAAGCCCCACCTTGATGAGACATCTGACATGTTGCATTGACAATTGAATAAAGAGAACAAAAAAAACGCGGTGACCAAGTAAATGTTAATGCAATAGACTGGGGCGCGCTGTTTTGCTGGCACATTGGATTACCAATTGAATAAAGAGACCAAAAAAACATGGCAAAATGAAATGCACTTGATTAAGATTTCATTGTAATGTTTATTCAAAATAATTTTAACTGAATTGAGGATTGCATTGAAACTTTGCATATTGAATTGTCAATTGCAAAATGCATATTCAAATCCAATGACAAAATTGACAATTGAATTGTCAATTGCAAAGAATTGTCATTGCCATATGAATGAAGAGACCAAAAAACATGGCAATATGAAATGCAGGTGATTGCGCTTTCATTCAAAATGTAATGCAAAAGCATTTAACCTCATAAGAAATGCTTTTTGGTCTAAACGGCATACCCAAATTACGTTGTAAAAGTGGTACAGCTCCAATATACTTTGACACTCTGGGATGTGCCTGATATCATTGGAAAGGAAACACTCAAGTTTTTGCTACAAGTGTCAGGGTGATTCTAGGCCTTACTGACACAGAGCTACAGAGGCTAGAATGGATCTTTCTTATTTCCGTCCAAGTCATAAATCTGTAAAATTATTAAAATACATTGATGTCAACACATCTGACAGGTGACAGACAATACAGGACATTAGCCACTAGGGATGGGCATTCGATGAATTTTTCTTCGTCGATCGTCGGGAGAATTAATGATCAATTATCGATTAATCATTAATATTTGTATATTAACTTCAATATTTATTTAACTTTTTATAAATTAAAAACGCAATGAAAATACAAAAATGTGCCGTGTTTTTCCTGGATGACATCTTAATTACAAGAACAACAACTTGTGACAGTTAAACTGGAGGTTAGGCTAAACTTTAAGATATATGTGCTGCGGTGCTCTGAAGCAGCGGAACCGTTGCTGCGAACCAGTGTTGTTAAACAGAGACCCTCGTTTGTTCCAAAATAATAAATAAAAAGAATCACGTTAAATAATAACTTAACCATAACTTAACCAAAAACATAATACTACTTAGATCTGACAGGTTATGTCAAAATGTAACTCAAAACTATCCAAGGCACGGACAAAGCCTAATACAAAATAACCAGTAACTCACATACAACTTCTGCACCAGTCTACTGGTTTTTGTTGAGAAAAATAAGCATGTTGACATGACCTGTGGTCTGAGGTTCACTTAATACATCAATGGGTCAGACGTAACCGCTACCTGGTGACCGTGAGTCCAGCCGCCGAAAACACCCACCGGGATGCACAGGTACCTCCGCGCTAACTTGGCCAACCCGGGCCGGGGAACATTATTCCGTTCTTCGTAGTGAGTTTCTACCAGTCTGGTGATGGTACGTCGTGACGGAATGTGACATGCTGCTTCCAATATCCATCTCAATGAACTTGCAGATCCCTTGGGTAATTTCCTCTGCTCGTTGTGCATCGCAGCTCCTCCGTGCTAACGCCGAGTTGATGCTCGGTTGATACTGAGAGCACGACGCACCGCCACCGACATTAACCAGGGTCGGATGCACTTTGTGGTACATCATTTGAGTCGTGGCCGTGTAGTACTTCGTCGCAGTGTTTGCAGTGAACTAAGTAGTAGTTTTTTAAATCAAAATGGTCCCATGCCACACTTTGCCATGACCTCTTCATGTTTACTTTGACTCAAAACGGAAACCTCAGGTAACTGAGCAGCCTGTGGCGCCCCCGGGTGGCACAGTGGAATTCATTTCATTGCTTCAATCACACTACACAACGCAAACTGCATTAGTTTAATCGATGACAAATTAACGTGATCGACGAAATTCTTAATGGTCGATCGTCGATTAATCATGCCCATCCCTATTAGCCACATGTCTCAGCTTACTACAGAAAAAATCCAGGAGCCAAAAGACTCATAAATTGATTTTATATGATTCTTTTTCTAGAAATATGTCTGTGCGTTTTTCTTGAAAAGTGCAAAGAAAAAAGCCAATAAAGTGCAAAATACAAAACTACAAAAACACACCCACATCAATCACACACATACTTGAAATATCTATATGCATAAATATATAGAAATAAGTAATTAAAAATTGGTATGGGAGTGCTTTGCATTATAACAATTTCAACGGGTTTCAATATGTCCTCAAATCGTCGCTTTATTGGCTACAGGGTTAGGGGCAGTCCTTAGCATGGAATTTTAACTGACTAAATCAAATGTCGATCAAACCCACCTGACCCCAATTCACTTCAGAGCCATGATTGGGCTTTAAACCTGTCTATCTCCGGCTCCCAGATACAGATTGACTCATGAGAGGTCTTATTTGATTCCTAAGGCGTCAGAGAATAACATGGATGCGCTCATTGGCCGTTAGATATCTGGATTGAAAAGAGACGCGTTTGAAGAGCCCAGAAGTGGAATCACGTGTCGCTTTTTTTGTAACTCAGGGCTCGTAAACTTCAAGATTTTGAGGCGAAAAAGCTCATTTTGGATTAAACGGCTTGGATTTTCCATTTCCTTGGACTCTTGTGGATTTATGAAAACAAAGCTTTTGGGATTATATCACCTCTGTGGATAAAGGGCCAATGAAAAAGATACCAGGTCTAATTCTGAATTAATTGATTTTCTTTAACTTTATAACTAGGGATGCACCGATCCACATTTTTTCACTTCCGATCCCGATACCTGAATTTGGATATCGGCCGATACCGATACTATTCCGATACCAGAGCTGTGTTTGCCTTAATATTGTTATTATCATTATTGTTGATTTTATATGATGCTGAAATAAACTCCTCAACGGGCAAGTATGATATGGACGTACGTATGCATGTATGTCCCAAAAGGCAACTTGAGATAAGTATAAGGTCAGAAAAGGAAGTCAGAAAAACAGGAAAAATCTCATTCTGAAAACAGATATGCAACTGTAAGGGTTTCAAATTGATTGTCATGTCAATATTTATTACATTCCAAAAATGTCAAATACTTGAGTCTTGAAATATAAGAAAAGTGCAAGTGTAAAAATCTCTCTCTCACACACACACACACACACACACACACACACACACACACACACACACACACACACACACACACACTATCAATAAAACAGTGTGAACAGCGCAAATCAAGCACACTGGCTCTTGTAGCATCAACAAATCAACGTTTTAAAATGTCAAATATCTGAAATATAAGAGAAGTGCAATAACTGTAAACATCTTACACACACACTTAGTTACACACACACACACACACACACACACACACACACACACACACACCTCCGTTTTCACGGCTGCAGCGGCTGCTCTGAAACACCGGCCGCCGGGACACGCCGGGTCTCTGGTGGACGCAACAACGGGGAAATGAAACGCTACAACCCAGCGACAACACTGGCAGACAGACGGTTGTGAAAGTCCTGTTTTGTTTTTGCATGTTGCTGTCTTGCTCTGCGGTGTTTCCACTGTGAAGTATTTCCAAACAGCGGACACACAGGATAGCATCGAGCTAGCCACAATGCTGCTCATGCTACTATCCTGCTAGCTGGCTGCAAACTGCGGAATGGACTTCCTGAGCGGGGGCGTGTCTCATAACTCTGTGTCTCATTGAGCCGCGACTCCGTTCAGGAAATGTACTCCACAGTTTGCAGCCAGCTAGCAGACCAGCCAGCAGGAATCACTTTTGGAGCCATTTCAGCAGACAACGTTAAAGTGCAGACATGGCTCGTGGTATCGGAAATCTCCGCAGGTTGGATCGGGAAAATCCGATACCTAAATTTCGCTGGTATCGGTACCGATACCGGATCGGATCGGCCCCATCCCTATTTATAACAGTTGTATAACTGCTATAAATCATTGTATGCTTTGTGTGTGGGCTTAATTGAATCTTGAGAGGCTAAGCTTTCAATTGTTGTATCGCATGACCATATATTTTGAAGATTTAATGCTTTAAAGTTATAAAAACGTTTAAGTGGAGGTAACAGCAACGACACTGCCACTAAGTGTGCCATACATGGTACAGTGCACCTTAAGAGGTTGAACTGAATTGAGGATTGCAGATTCTCGGTATATAGTTCTGATACTAAGTCAGTTAAAATCACTTTAATTAAGGGTGCTCCGATCAGGATTTTTGGGGCCGATCACTGATCACCGATTGCTGGAAGACGTATCGGCCGATACCGATCACTTTTATGAACTGAAAATTACGCCATTACGTAACAGTCACACATGTTTAGAGAATATATCAGTAATTGTTTGGCTTTCTGTCCTAGCTCAAAATCAAAAAAATGTCCTTTGAATCACTGCAGACATTTCTTCAACACACACACACACACACACCACACACACGGACCGACACACACACACACACACACACACACACAAGGAAACAGCTGTTTGAATGGCGCCAGAGCTGCAACACTCCGCTCTGCCTTAGCATTAGCTAACTTTGAAAACTCCTCATACTCCTTTCCGTGACTAACCTTCAAATGTCTGATGAGGTTGGTGGTTTTGAAATGTCTTTGGAGCTTTCCGCCACGTCGTATTTCCTTGGCACACGTTTCAAATCGCTACTGTATTGTCTTTTTCCCAGATAGCAATGAGTCAGCGGGCCACCGGCGGTGCTCCAGAGGCAGTAGAACCGTCAGAATGGTGTAATCGCAAACACATTTGCCGGCGCACCACCGGTGGCAGCCGCTTTTTAAAAGCGGAAGCCGTCTTCCTACCGCCTTCGTTCCGTGGCAGGCCCGTGGTCCTACCGCTGTTCTACCGCCGTTCAGACACCTTGTAGAACTGCCAGAACGCTGAATGTAGGAACGCCGCCATTTTAGCTCCATGTTGAAAATGTTCTCACAAGTAGTGCGCTCTTAATACATCCATGGTAGTGCGTCATCTGATCGGCATTTATGGAGACCACTGATCAAACTATTTAAAGCCATTATCGGCCGATACCGATCGGTGACCGATCAATCGGAGCACTCTTAACTTTAATATATGTACATAAAAACCATTCCTTCAATCATCAATTAACGATCACCAACCTTCAAGGTGTTAAAAAAGTTTTGTGGCAGTGGTAAAGGCAAAGATGTTTCCTGGTAAGTAAAAAGCAAGAATGATCAGCGTCCACCATAGGGTGACGTTGGGTTGCCTTTCTCCAAAAGATGAATCATTCACAACTTTTTGTTGCAGGCAGTCACAGTAAATGGAAGGACCTGCGTTTTCACCAGATTGTCTGACAAGTGATGCAGTATTTGTAAATAAATGCTTATCCAGCATTGGCAACATCCTGCTAATCTTCCCATGATTGGTGCATCTTGTCTAGCAGCTCCTCCAACTTTTAGGCACACCAGCTAGCAGGGCTGTTTCTAGCCATACAAAGGTCAAACTTCTTCTTAAGGACAACACTGTTGTTGCCATTGGTTGTGTTGTGACTGATTTACCTCTAGTCTCTAATCTTTTCAAATTAATTTAAATAAAAAGGTTGATCATATAATCATTTTCACAACATTAAAAACTGTTAGTGTTATTTCTCTTTCAAAAGGCATAAATTAAAATCTACAGTGTTAATGTGATTTCATACCTTAGCAGTGAAATAATTAATGCACAGTAATCATGAAACCGTGATTATTTTTCAGACCATAATCGTACCAACAAAGTCTATAATTGCTGCATCCCTACAAACAACAGAACTGGACAATCCTCATGCTTCTTTTGAGCTACCAGTGTGACGGCATTTTGCCTTCCCCTGTGAGTTATGTAAACAAACAATTGTTAAAGCTTGATGGCTTCGACTGGACTTCATAGTGCGTTCAGCTGACCCTCTGTAAACTCATATTGCATTCATGTCCCCCTTGTTATCGGTAGTGTCAGTGCTGGGGAAAAAAGTCTTTAAATCAAAGATTGGATTGAAAATCCTGACACCCCTATTTATTATGAGAGTGAATAGACTTACTACTTATCAAAGTATTGTTAAGATTCACATTAATAGCTGTTAGTTTCTGTTTCAGCTTTACCTCCAGATGTCCAGAAAGTGATTGTTGGTGTAGAACATCAGCAGGAGTGGAGCTCCAGTCTGGACCAGGAGGACATGAAGCCCCCACACATTAAAGAGGAACAGGCGGAACTCCGGATCAGTCAGGATGAAGAGCAGCTTCAAGGTCTGGAGGAGGCTGATATCACCAAGTTCCCATTCACTCCTGTCCCTGTGAAGAGTGAAGATGATGAAGAGAAACCTGAGTTCTCACAGCTTCATCAAAGACAAACTGAAGAGATGAAAACAGAAGCTGATGGAGAGGACTGTGGAGGACCAGAACCAGCCATGAAATCAGATCCAGATACACATTTACAACCAGATACTGTTGACGAGACTGAAGACTCTTCTGAACCTGAGACTGATGACAGTGCTGATTGGAAGGAGACCAGAGAACCTCACTCAGGTTTAAACTCTCCGAATAATGATACATTTCCTGTTAGTGATTCAAGATGTACTACTGATGAGAAAGAATTTAGCTGCTCTAAGTGTAAGAAATTTTTTACAAGGAGTGGAAATTTACAGACACACATGAGAATCCACACAGGAGAGAAACCATTTAGCTGCTCAATATGTAAGAAAGATTTTCGACAGAGTGGAAACTTACAGAAACACATGACAATCCACACAGGAGAGAAACCATTTAGGTGCTCAATCTGTAAGAAAGATTTTCGACAGAGTGGAAGTTTACAGACACACATGAGAATCCACACAGGAGAGAAACCATTTAGCTGCTCAATCTGTAAGAAAGCTTTTATAGAGAGTGGACATTTAAATCGACACATGAAAATCCACACAGGAGAGAAACCATTTAGCTGCTCAATCTGTAAGAAAGATTTTAGACTGAGTGGAAACTTACAGATACACATGAAAATCCACACAGGAGATAAACCATTTAGCTGCTCAATCTGTAAGAAAGATTTTAGACTGAGTGGAAACTTACAGATACACATGAAAATCCACACAGGAGAGAAACCATTTAGCTGCTCAGTCTGTAAGAAAGATTTTCGACAGAGTGGAAGTTTACAGACACACATGAGAATCCACACAGGAGAGAAACCATTTAGCTGCTCAGTCTGTAAGAAAGCTTTTGCACTGAGTGTACGTTTAAATCGACACATGACAATCCACACAGGAGAGAAACCATTTAGCTGCTCAATATGTAAGAAAGATTTTCTACTGAGTGGAAACTTACAGAAACACATGACAATCCACACAGGAGAGAAACCATTTAGGTGCTCAATCTGTAAGAAAGATTTTCGACAGAGTGGAAGTTTACAGACACACATGAGAATCCACACAGGAGAGAAACCATTTAGCTGCTCTGTCTGTAAGAAAGCTTTTATAGAGAGTGGACATTTAAATCGGCACATGAGAATTCACACAGGAGAGAAACCATTTAGCTGCACAATCTGTAAGAAAGCGTTTACAGAGAATGGAATTTTAAAGAAACACATGAGAACCCAACACGTGAGTGTTACAAGCTCCCCCCTTGTTTAGCTTCTCCCTGTCGGCTCTACTCAGGTGATCCTGATTTGATTGTTAGTGGTTGGCCCCACCCCCTGTACTTAAGGAAGGCTGGAGGACGTTTTTAAACTCGCTGTATGGGCGCATGAGTATTTCCGCCAACCCGTTTGTTTGTGGTCGTTGCCATGGTGAATCGTATTCTCATGGCTCCAAATAATGCTGCCTTTTTATTGTGGTGATGTACGTGTGTGAACCTACTCCGAGTTGATTGAACCAACTCATATCAGCTGTTCTGGAACCGAAAACTCAGTTTCCCATCTCAGGGTTAATCAACTCAGACGTCAGGGTTAGACTCAGTTTGTTAAACCTTCTACCTGAAATAGGGCCCTGATTTGGAACTAAATTCATGATATTTGGATATTGGACTATAAATGCAGATGTATAAATAGTAATTGATAATGAAATAATTGAAAGAGTCTATGAAAATAAATTTCTGGGTGTTGTACTTGACCATGAACCGTGCTGGAAGCCCATTAAATTCAATTAAACATTAAATATCTGTGCATGAAGTTGGCCAGGAGTATTGGTATATTTAGTGCTGGGCGGTATGACCAAAAATTCATATCACAGTATTTTTTAAGATTCTGGCGGTATCACGGTATATCCCTGTATTTTCTTTCTTTGCTTGACTGGGTCTTTATATAGGTTTACAATGGCTTATTCTACTGTCAGTACATAGGATATCACAAAAACATTTTAATGCCATCATGTTTACTAAAAGCTTTGATTAATTAAGGGTTTGCTTGGCTCTACAACATTATATATATATATATATATATATATATATATATATATATATATATATATATATATAATGTTGTGTATATATATATATATATATATATATATAATGTTGTAGAGCCAAGTCTGCAACAATGTCTACAACATTATATATATATATATATATATATAATGTTGTAGAGCCAAGCAAACCCTTAATTAATATATATATATACCCCCAAAAAACATCAGCTTAACCCTTAGCACAGAGTTTCCATTTCAGTATTTAGGCTACTGTGTTTTGCTGTCATTTACGGCCACTCTGCTTTCTCTCCTCTCTGTCGACCTATTCCACAGGCTCTTTTATCAATAAAGTAAAGAGAAAAATGTCTATTTTGTCTCGGCAGAGCTGAGATGAGTACAATCGGAACCCGGCAAAAACCCGCGCAGCACTGCAGACAATTCATCACTGCTGGACAACCACATAATGTCTAAGTGTCTACGTCGGTAGGATTAACAGATAAAATGCCTTCTCCTAAAGCTAAAAACCCGTTCGCAGCAGTGGAAGCTCGGTGCTCGGAAGCTCCAACGGCCGCTACGAGTTCATGTCGCTGACCAAGCCGTTGAACCGGTCTCCTCCAACGGCAGCTGGGCTCCGAGCCACTCGGTGTCGTGCGTGTGTGGGTGTGTTGTAGTATTAGTAGTAGTAGTAGTAAAGAGAGAGAATGGGAGAAGGAAGTTTGTGTGAGGTGGATAATGATAATTGCTTACATTACATTTCATATCACACAATATCTGTTCTCCTGTAACTTCCGCAAGCAAAAAGTAAAAAAAAAATATGCGGTGATGATGTCATCACCGCGGTAGTGGCATGTCACCGTCAGATTTGCGGTGATGCGGTTATCGTCACAGCCCTATGTGTATATATAAATATTTCATGTTTTGTCTGGTCAACTTAATTTCATTTGTAAATATACATCCTTTCCTGTCATTCAGACCTGCAACACATTCCAACAAAGGTTGGGACAGGAGCAATGTAGGGCTAGTACTACTTTTGTCTCTTGGCTCTCAACGAAGGCGGTCGCATTTTCTCTCCCTCTCCACTCCCACACCTCCCCTGCTTTGCTCCTCTTGTCTCGTCTTTGTATAGACTTTTTGAGAGACTCTCTCAGCACTGCTCTCCAAACCAAAAATCATGGATTTGATCAACTGGTCTCTCAACGCAATTGACACCATCTTCTCGACGAGAAGCTTGGGTTAGGGGGAACCTGCTTGCCCTGCCGGAACGTTTGCAGCTGGCTACACGATGGACGCGTGGGAGAAGTGACGGGTCGTGTGTCTCGCGGCTCTTTCTGTGGAGGACGTTGAGGATATCTACCTATTCGGAAATATGATAACAGGCCTTTTGCTGACCGGATTAGGCATTGCCCTGGTTTATCGACAAATTGACAAGACTATGACAGCTGTTCAAAGCCCCAAAAAGCTGCCCGGAAATATTGAAGCGGTGGGCAGAGTGGTCAGCGTTTGAAGCGTTTTAACCACATTATGGATAACAACATGGAGATGAACTGCAATTTGGATATTATCTTGGCTAGATCACCACTTTGCTAAGACAGATTGACCAGAATTGACTAACAGAGTGGTTGTGTAAAGGAATGCAGCTACTCGCGCTGAGACAAAATAATTCCAATCTTATCAACTTTCGGCCCCCTTATCCAGCACTGGCCTCGGCCAAGGCCGCTGCTGGAACATAAACATCCCCTGGAAGAGCACTGCAGATAGACACTCTTGCGTTCCTCCCCCAGCTTCCCTCAGACACCTGCTGATTGTTGTCTCTGCTTGGGACCTATTCAAGGTTGTCTCCATGGCATTCTGCTGTGTTAACACTATGACATCCTGCGGACTGAGACGCAATGATTGGGATGACAGGTCGGGACTGTAGGCAGGCCAGTCAAGTACCCGTGTCCTCTTCTTCCGCAGCCAGGACTTTGTAATGTGTGCATAATGTGGTTTTGCATTATCTTGTTGAAATATGCATGGACGTCCCTGGAAAAGATGTCTTCTTGAAGGCAGCATATTGTGCTCCAAAATCTCTATGTACTTTTAAGCATTAATGGTGCCATCACAGAAGCGCAAGTTACCTTTGCCAAGGGCACTGACACAACCCCATACCATGACAGACCTTGGCTTTTGGACTTGTTGCTGGTAACAGTCTGGATGATCCTTTTCTTCTTTGGTCCGGAGCACACTGTGTCCAATTCTCCCAAAAAATACCTGAACTACTGATTCATCTGACCACAGTACACGTTTCCACTGTATGATGGTCCATCCCAGATGCCTCCGAGCCCAGAGAAGTCAACGGCGCTTCTGGACACTGTTAACATAGGGCTTCCTTTTAGCACAGTACAGTTTTAACTGCCATTTGTGGCTGTAACTACGTATTGTGGTACTTGACAAAGCTTTGCCAAAGTAGTCCTGAGTCCATGTGGTGATATCGCTTATAGATGAATGACGATTCTTGATGCAGTGCCGGCTGAGGGATCGGAGATCACGGTTGTTTAGCTTAGGCTTGCGCCCTTGTCCTTTACGTACTGAAATTCCTCCACATTCCTTGAATCTTTTAATTATTTTATGCACTGTTGAAGGTGAGATAAGCAAATGTCTTCCTACCTTTCATTGAGAAACATTGTTTTTAAACATTTCAATAATTCTCTCACGTATTTGTTGGCAAACTGGCGATCCTCGGCCCATCTTTGCTCCTAAAGGACTAGACCTTTCTTGGATGCTGCTTTTGTACCAAATCATAATTACAATCACCTGTTGACATCACCTGTTTCAAATCACATCATTATTTAACCAATTTAGCTGATCACTAGCCCTACATTGCTCCTGTCCCAACCTTTTTTGGAATGTGTTGCAGGTCTGAATGACAGGAAAGGATGTATATTTACAAATGAAATTAAGTTGACCAGACAAGACATGAAATATATATATATATATATATATATATATATATATATATATTACAAAAAAAACATTATACAATGTTATATGAAGGAGAATGCATCAGTTACATAATCTAAACTAGTGTTATTGTGCAAACTGCAAAGTAGTAAAATAAACTTAAATCAAATGAATACACATACAAACAACTTTAACATGGTTCCCCTTTCAAAACAAAATAGCTGTCAGCCTGCTTCGTGTTTGAATAATGTTAGTAGGGTGGCGGACGTATTTCAGCGAGGCAAGACTTCTTAAATCCAGTGTTTTAATCATTGCTTTGTCCCGTCTTTCTCAGCTGTCTGTAGCGGGACCATAGGTGGATTGTTATTGCGTTCATAATGTTGCTCCGCTGCATGCTTGAAGTGCCGTGCTAACGTTAGCACAGAGAGTAAAGTTAGCTAGCACAACCAAGTAATGTTTAGCGACGGCCAACCTTAGTGGCTAAATTATGTCTGATTTTTAGAAACAGAAACATTTGGAACAACAGACGGCTCCTCTCTTGAGCATACGTTGTTCTGGTGTATCTCCGGTCTTTCTTCATCCTCTAAATTTCTTGTCTGTTCTTGAATGTGCAGTAGCAACCGAAGCCTCTCCCAGCTTAACAGACTGTAATGCTACCTAGCTAGCTAGCTAGCTAGCAACTATAATGTTACCCAGCATGCCGTTCCGCGGTGTAAATTTGTAAATGTAGAATGATTAGCTAGTGTTAGAAATAGTTTAAGTCACAAATAGTTGTGTGCTATGGTGTTTTGTCATGTAAAAGAGAGTTAGTTGTGGGTTATTAACTGTTGTGTTTTGAAGTTACTTCCATGAGTGAGACGGGTACGTAGTTAACAGGGCTCCCGTTCTGAAGTCACTCGCAGATTACTTTGGCCTTAGCGCCATCTGCAGCAATTTACCGGTATTACAGTATATGAAAAATTCATATCATACGGGAAATTAATACCGGTATACGGTACAAACCGGTATACTGCCCAGCACTAGGTATATTGAACAAAACTAGATACATGTTGAACCAGAATACACTACATACTCTGTACTACATGCTAATTTTACCATATTTGTTAAACCGCATTTGTAAATGTTGTATTCTGTATTTGCATATCTATTTGTTTTGTAATAATGTGATATTGTGAAGTAGGGGAGGACCTAATAAGCTGCATGTTTCCACCTGCTCCTTCTCAAACTTAACCTTTTCTTATTTCTGTCAGGTCCATTACGTCAAGAACAACGCAGACAATAAAATGCTTTAGAAATTTTATTGCATAAATGATTAATTAAATTTGGCGGTATGTTCAGAGGAGGCTCCTGACTTTTCATGAGCACCATGAAAGAGCAGTGAACCAGGAGAGAGCAGCAGCAGCATTAGGGGACGCTCATACATTTTAAGACTGGGAGAGCTAAACTATTCCCCCATATGAACAGAGCAGCAATAATGACAGAAGCAAATGCCACGTTATACACGACAAGGTGGAGCAGGGGAGGAGGTGGGTAGCAAAAATGCGAGCAGCAAGCATTTGGAGCAAACTAAAGTAGCAGTTGGGAGTAAACTAGCAGCACGCCTTTAGGAGTAAACTAAAAGCAGAAAGAACAAACTGAATCAGATTTGAGTAGGGCGCCTGTTGAGTGTAGTCATTTAGCAGTGAGGGGAGTGACCAGCTGATTCCCTGATGCAGATCAGCTGGTGCGATGGTGTTGTTGGCCAATAGCGGTTAGCAGCGTTTTGACTACCCGGTCCTTCCAGAACTGACGCTGACGCTCAATTTCTGTCAGGTCCATTACGTCAAGAACAACGCAGACAATAAAATGCTTTAAGATATTTTATTGCATCAATTATAAATTAAATTTGGCGGTATTGCTCTGTTCAGAGGAGTCTCCTGACCTTTCATAAACACCATGAAACAGCAGTGAATCAGGAGAAAGCAGCAGCAGGAACATTGCGTGAAATTGGTCGGTATTACTGCCACTTACAAAGTGCCAGTTTAGTTCCATCATAGTGTTAATAGTGACAAAATCGTTAGCTTTTATGTGCAGTAGCTAGCTCAGAGATTATTGGCTAATGAATTAATGAGTTAGCAGGGGGGGGCTTAACACTTTTGCACGCACTAAATCCATGTAACATTCTCGTTAAGGGCAGAGCCCCCGGGGCAGCATTTTTTCATGTCACATCGGGGGCAGCACGAGAACTTAAAACAAAAAAAACTCTTCTGCGCTGCGAAGCAGTTTTCTGTCATCGATCATTTCGCTGTGTGGGGAATTGACACATCAGCGCTCCCAGCAGCTGCAGGCGCCCTGCTTGCTGAGAGAGGTCAACACCCCCTAGTTTCACAATGAAATGGACTAGTCCGTAACAGTGCGCCGCGGCACGAAAGATGAACACAAAGTGACAGGAGAACTGGGAAGTACACAGAGACGGAGCAAGATGAGTCTAAACCTTTCTTTAATGTCAATGGTCAAAACGCGAAAATGAAACAAAGTTACCCAAGCGGCTCAAACAAAAGAAAAAAGTGAAAAATGGTGTCGCAGCAGTGGCATATATGCACAGTGAGGAGACTCAGGAAGAGAGGGACAGAGATGAGGGAGTGAGGGTCCAACCTGCGGTAAGCAGAACTCCCCTTAAAACACTTTGCCCCTTGATAAAACTGAGTGGTGGACAAACTGTTGACGATAACACAACAACAATAAAATGAGTAGGCATGCTTTACTGTATGATTGCATTAGTAGCCTAGGTAAACGTTGCACATCTGCATCTTAACGAGAATTGTAGCTTTCTCAAAAACAAAAACTCATGATAGATTCATTAGGAGTATACCGTTTTATTGTATTAATAAATGGCACTTTGTTGAAGTATTTGTGTCAACTCTCACTGGTTCTTGCTTACTCATTACATTTAAGGAGAAGGAGTTGGTATTAGGGGTGTCACGATTCTCCAATTCCTCGATTCGATTACATTTTCGATTCTAAGGTCACGATTCGATTCAATTCTCGATTTTTACTTCTTTTTTGCTATTTTTTTTGCTATGCTATTTTTAGACTAAACTTGTATGTAATATTATATCTAACCTTTGTTCACAATGTACCACATTATATTATCAAATTTACATCATTTATTAACAACATAATGTAACAATAACATATCTTCAGTCAATTGGAAAAATGACAATTTGTCAATAAAATAAAAAGAAAAAAAGTTTACCGACAATCCTGAGGGCAGACTCATCGCAGCACATGGAGTTTCTTGTTAAAGCCGCTAACGTCGTCTTCCAGGCAGCGCTGCCTGGCAGGCACTAGGATTAGGCAATGGTTATGGTTGAAGACGACGGTCGCAGCGCTGCCTTACAGGCTTAGTTGGGGGCTTAAAACACCATTGAGTGAGCACAGCAACTGAGCAGACCAATAGCAAAGAGGGTAAACCAGTGACACATCACATTATACCAGATCACAGATGTTCCTTCATGAACAATATTGTATTGTCTCATAGGTACTGGGAGCCACCCGTCTCAACCAATGCATCTCTCAGCATTTATTTTCAGTTTTAAAGCCATATACAACATTGACATTACATGTTTTACTCAGATATCTTCATTTATTCAGGGATCTCAGGGGATGTAGCTCAGTGGTAGAGCGCATGCTTTGCATGTATGAGGCCCTGGGTTCAAATTCCAGCATCTCCATCATAGGGCTGGGCGATAAAACGATAACGATATGTATCGCGATAGACATGTAATCAATATCAATAAAAAATGCGCTCGATAAAAGTTCGATAATTTTTTTTTTTTTTTTTTTTTCTTCGTCGGAAGAAACCAGAGGTTTCAAAGCAAGTTTGGTTGCATGAACAAAGGCACTCGCTCTCTGGTAGCCTAGCAACGTAGGGAGTGACACGCTAACAGCCAATCATGTAACAGTATTGTGTTTGGTTGCGCCATATCGTTGTCTCGTGTTGGATTCTTCAATAACAGAAGCGGCGTGGAGTGATAAGTGGAAAATGCGTGAAGCAGCGAGCGCGGAAGTTCTTGATGAAACGGGAAACGTCAGCTCGCCAATATGGCAGTTTTTTGGATTTTATAAGTCTTACCGTAGTCAGACCAATGTCGTCTGCAAATTATGCAAGACCACCATCCCCACCGCAAACCTGTTTTACCTTTGGAGCACAGCCGTATTCGCCAGCAACGTCCAACAACATCTGCAGCTGGAACCCCGCACAAGCAGCATAGCACCACGGAGAGGTACTCTCAGGGCCTTATGACTGTAAAAGCTAAACGGTACAAATAAATAACGGAGGCAGTGGCATATCATATAGGCAAAGACATGCTTCCGCTGAGCACCCCCCCCCCCCCCCCCCCACCATGTACGGTTTAGGCTGTACCGTGACTGTTAGACGGAGAAAAATAATAACTGTTACTGTGCTGTATCAGGTTTGTTTTTTATGTTACAGATGTAAAGTCTACCTCAGTTTTATTTCAATTTCTCCTATGTTTACAAAACACTGCACATATTTTAAAACACTTCATTCACCAGAAGTGTTCATTGTGATTTTAGACTTATGTTTACATTTGAATTATTTGAGTGTTTTCCATGGTTGTGTTGACATTTCTGCTTTTATAACTGAGAGGATTATAATCGGAGGAAGGTTAAGCTTAAAATAAAAACGTTTAAATTGAATACATTTTTTTCTCCTGGTCCTTATTTTAAATAGGTCATAAAAAATATCAATAATTATCGATATCGACTGATATGAAACACTTATATCGTGATACAGTTTTCAGCCATATCGCCCAGCCCTACTCCATCAGGTATTATGGTACAGTCTGTAACAGAGCTGCAAAAGATATTAAACTGTCAGAGGAAATAAAAGAATGCAACAAGTATTACAAAGGCAACAAAGTGGAAGATTAACTTAATAAACGTTAACATAACAACTCTATAACATCTCTGTGGACTTTACCACAATTGAGCAAATTTGTACAGCAGTGTTATGGTGACCGTCTTGCATGAATGTCGATTAATGCAAAAATCACAGTCACTTTTCCCAGAACCCCCAAAACTTTGTATTTCGAAACTGTAATCATGTGTTCCTAGAAAATTCCTTAAATAACTTATTATTAACTTACTTGCCCAACCAGTTTTGATAAAATATTAGATCTCTGTTATGGTACAAATTAGGGAGCATATCAATCAATCAAGCGGCCTCCACTAGGATCCGCAGACACAGGCAGTGCACTGCAATTTGCACTTTGCCCGTGTCTGGGATTTCTAACCAATTGAGAAGGTTATGAACATTCGATATTGGTGCATCTCCTCTTCGTACGTTGTCGTGGCCGAGTGGTTAAGGCGATGGACTTGAAATCCATTGGGGTCTCCCCGCGCAGGTCCGAATCCTGCCGACAACGAAAGGCATCCTTTAACGTTGGTAGTAAACCAGTGACACATCACATTATACCAGATCACAGATGTTCCTTCATGAACAATATTGTATTGTCTCATAGGTACTGGGAGCCGCCCGTCTCGACCAATGCATCTCTCAGCATTTATTTTCAGTCTCCATGCCCAGATGAGTTGCATGATTTGCAGTGAATGATTTTGTTTTCAAGCGATGGTGGTATAGTGGTGAGCATAGCTGCCTTCCAAGCAGTTGACCTGGGTTCGATTCCCAGCCATCGCATTTGTCAAGAAGTAAGCAGAAAGGCAACAAATGCGCTGATTTTTTCACTATGATTCATGGCAAAGCAGTGCAAGCATTTTGCCCAGGTTTGATTTCCAGCCACCGCAGTTGTATTTTTAGGTGTTAAAGCAATATACAACATTGACATTACATGTTTTACCCAGATTTCTTCATTTATTCAGGGATCTCAGAAAAAACTCTGAAAGGTTTTTCAGGGGATGTAGCTCAGTGGTAGAGCGCATGCTTCGCATGTATGAGGCCCTGGGTTCAATCCCCAGCATCTCCAGCAGGTATTATGGTACAGTCTGTAACAGAGCTGGAAAAGATATTACACTGACAGAGGAAATAAAAGAATGCAACAAGTATTAAAAAGGCAAAAAGTGGAATATTAACTTAAGTAACGATAACATAACTTCTCTATGGACTTTACCAATGTCCTGCTTTATTCAGCAATTGAGAAGGATCCGAATAATTGAGGAAATTTGTACAGCAGTGTTGTGGTGGCCTTCTTGCATTAACCATTGTTTTGTCCTTCGTGTCACCGGGACTTGTTTAGTTAGCTTACATTGTGCCTTCCGGCTTACTATTTCCATTCACTCGGCATCAACTGCCACGGCCTCAGCCTTCAAGACCCCCCCCTCCTTTTTTTTGTTTGGTCTCACTTTCTTGCTACAAACCTGAAACGCAATGGAACACAGGACGGGTCCCAGAGACCCGAAGACCACGGTAGCAGTGAGATACAGTGGAATACCACCCAGGGTCCCAGAGACCCAAAGGCAGAGACCGCGGTAGTAGAGTAATACCATTGAATACTTCACAGGGTCCCAGAGACCCAAAGGCCGAGGCCACGTTAGCAGTGAATTACCATTGAATACTTCACAGGGTCCCAGAGACCCAAAGGCAGAGGCCGCAGTACTAGTGAAACACAATGGAATACCGCCCAGGGTCCCAGAGACCCAAAGGCCGAGGCCACGGTAGCAGTGAAACACAATGGAATACTTCACAGGGTCCCAGAGACCCAAAGGCAGAGGCCGCAGTACTAGTGAAACACAATGGAATACCGCCCAGGGTCCCAGAGACCCAAAGGCCGAGGCCACGGTAGCAGTGAAACACAATGGAATACAGGACAGTACGCAGAGACCCAAAGATCGCGGTAGCAGTGAAATACAATCGAATACCGCCCAGGGTCTCTGGTACCCGAAGGCCGCGGTAACAGTGAAGCACAATGGAATACCTCACAGGCTCCCAGAGACCCAAAGGCCGAGGCCACGGTAGCAGTGAAATACCATTCAATACTTCACAGGTTCCCAGAGACCCAAAGGCAGAGGCAGCGGTACTAGTGAAACACAATGGAATACCGCCCAGGGTCCCAGAGACCCGAAGGCTGCGGTAGTAGCTAAATACCATTGAATATTTCACAGGCTCCCCGAGACCCAAAGGCCAAGGCCGCGGTAGTAGTGAAACACAATGGAATACCGGCCAGGGTCTCTGGGACCCGAAGGCAGAGGCCGCGGTATTAGTGAAACGCAATGGAATACAGGACAGTTTGCAGAGACCCAAAGGCCGGGGCAGCAGTGAAACACAATGGAATACTGCCCAGGCTCCCAGAGACCCAAAGGCCGAGGCCACGGTAGCAGTGATCTACCATTGAATACTTCGCCGGGTCCCAGAGACCCAAAGGCCAACGCCACGGTAGTAGTGAAACACAGTGGAATACAGGACAGGTCCCAGAGACCCGAAGGCCGTGGTAGTAGTGAAACACAATGGAATACAGGATGGGTCCCAGAGACCCGAAGGCCGCGGTAGCAGTGAAATACAATGGAATACCAGCCAGGGTCCCAGAGACCCAAAGGCCGAGGCAGCGGTAGTAGTGAAACACAATGGAATACAGGACAGTTTGCAGAGACCCAAAGGCCGCGGTAGCAGTGAAACACAATCGAATACCGCCCAGGGTCTCTGGGACCCGAAGGCCGCGGTAGCAGTGAAACAAAATGGAATACCGCCCAGGCTCCCAGAGACCCAATCCATGATTCATGGCACAGCAGTGCAAGCATTTTGCCCAGGTTTGATTTCTAGCCACCGCAGTTGTATTTTTAGGTTTTAAAGCAATATACAACATTGACATTACATGTTTTACCCAGATTTCTTCATTTATTCACGGATCTCACACAAAACTCTAAATAGTTTTTCAGGGGATGTAGCTCAGTGGTAGAGCGCATGCTTCGCATGTATGAGGCCCTGGGTTCAATCCTCAGCATCTCCAGCAGGTATTATGGTACAGTCTGTAACAGAGCTTGAAAAGATATTACACTGACAGAGGAAATTAAAGAATGCCGTAAGTATTGCAAAGGCAACAAAGTGGAATGTTAACAAACGTTAACATAACTTCTCTGTGGACTTTACCAATGTCCCGCTTTATTCAGCAATTGAGAAGGATCCGAACAATTGAGCAAATTTGTACAGCAGTGTTATGGTGACCGTCTTGCATGAATGTCGATTAATGCAAAAATCACAGTCACTTTTCCCAGAACCCCCAAACTTTGTATTTCGAAACTGTAATCATGTGTTCCTAGAAAATTCCTTAAATAACTTATTATTAACTTACTTGCCCAACCAGTTTTGATAAAATATTAGATCTCTGTTATGGTACAAATTAGGGAGCATATCAATCAATCAAGCGGCCTCCACTAGGATCCGCAGACACAGGCAGTGCACTGCAATTTGCACTTTGCCCGTGTCTGGGATTTCTAACCAATTGAGAAGGTTATGAACATTCGATATTGGTGCGTCTCCTCTTCGTAGGTTGTCGTGGCCGAGTGGTTAAGGCGATGGACTTGAAATCCATTGGGGTCTCCCCGCGCAGGTCCGATTCCTGCCGACAACGAAAGGCATCCTTTAACATTGGTAGTAAACCAGTGACACATCACATTATACCAGATCACAGATGTTCCTTCATGAACAATATTGTATTGAATGTATTGAATCCAGCATGTCTATGCAAGAAGAAGATCAACTGCTGGAGATCGCAAATGACGGCGGCCGTAAAAGTATGTTCAAGACAACAACTCTGCCGGTTTTCTGGATTAAAGTCACGGCAGAATACCCTGAGCCACAAAACCATTGAAAACCCTGTTGCCATTTCTGGCATCCTATTTGTGTGAAGCGGGATTTTCTGCAGTGACAGCAACCAAAACAAAATTACGGAGTAGACTGGACATAACACACAATGACACACTTCCGTTGTCATTGTCTCCCATTACCCTTAGATGGAAACGTCTCATTGCAGAGAAACAAGCTCAGGGCTCCCACTGATTTAGCGTTATGGTGATTTGTATTTTTCATGCACTTTATATTTGTTTTTGTGTTGTATCTTATTTTGAATGCATGTTTAAACGTTACCATAGCGACCAGAGAGTGTTAGGGGGCAGAGAGGATGTTACTCATGTTATGTTGTTGGCACGATATTACGAGGACGCTGCTAATAAAGTTGCATACGAGTACACAGTGGATTCACGTTTATTATTATATTTAGAAAATACCACAGTTTTTATGCCGGTCGTATCATTTTATTTTGTTTATTTATCCGCCACACCTTAAAGGCCGGTCCGTGAAAATATTGTCTGACATTAAACCGGTCCATTGCGCAAAAAAGGTTGGGGACCGCTGCTTTAGAGAACAGACCTCATTTAGTACTGTTGGAATCTGTGCTGTGCAGTCAATCCAAGACAAAAAAGTACAATTCATTAGAATTATAAAGTATGATAATACCTTAAAAGTACAATACATGAGCAAATGTACTAAGTTACATTCAACCACTGATCTTATCTCATCTTATTAATGGACAGTGGGTAAAATCGACTCTTAAAACGCTGTTTTATTCTGAAGGGCAGAGGAGTTTAGCGGAAGTTGTGTTTGTGTTTCCGGGTCCCGGAAGATGCTACGACCTCCGTCCCATTGTTTGCATTTTAGCTCGTGATGAGGACGGCGGAGTAAAAGTCGCCAGTGTTTGGTGTCCTTCCAGAGAGAAACATCACAAACCGGTCCATTGCGCAAAAAAGGTTGGGGACCGCTGCTTTAGAGAACAGACCTCATTTAGTACTGTTGGAATCTGTGCTGTGCAGTCAATCCAAGACAAAAAAGTACAATTCATTAGAATTATAAAGTATGATAATACCTTAAAAGTACAATACATGAGCAAATGTACTAAGTTACATTCAACCACTGATCTTATCTCATCTTATTAATGGACAGTGGGTAAAATTGACTCTTAAAACGCTGTTTTATTCTGAAGGGCAGAGGAGTTTAGCGGAAGTTGTGTTTGTGTTTCCGGGTCCCGGAAGATGCTACGACCTCCGTCCCATTGTTTGCATTTTAGCTCGTGATGAGGACGGCGGAGTAAAAGTCGCCAGTGTTTGGTGTCCTTCCAGAGAGAAACATCACAAACTGCTACATGAGGTTTTAAAACCTGAAACGAAGCTACAAAGAGCAGGTCTGTTTTCTTTCTCTGACCGGAAACGCGTTTTCTGTTGTTGTTGCAGGGAGTCCGCGCGCTAAGCTAACGTTAGCCGCAGCTAGCTCCTGCTAACGTGTGTTATTGGATATGTTGTGAGCTTCGTATTTTTCTCAAATTCCAGGTCGGGGAGAAGTTGAGGAGAGACACTTCAACATGGACTCTGAGAGGAAACTGTCAGCTGGCCAGCGGAGAGGTGGGACACGTTTACAATGTTAGATATTCTTCTTCTATGTTTTCTTACTTAACGTTAACGTTACCCTGTTGGGTGAGAGTCATTGTTGTATGAGCTGGCTCTGGTTTATAATGTCATGTAACGTTTATTGTTATCTAGTTTGAAAGTCAGTCAAAACTGAAAAAGTACATTAATAAGTAAGATCTGCTGTCAATGCCTGAATTGGAGGACAGGAGGTGCTCCACTTTTCTCCACCTTTTCGATGTCAGTGTACTGTATTCCAGCCTCATACAGGCTCTGCCTCCCTCCTCTCTGTCTTTTTTAGTCAACACTGAGATGGCTGTCATATCTAATGTGATTAAACATCCATGGAAAGGGGAGTACTGTATCTAAGCATCCAGTGGGGGAAACATTGAGTGATGATGGAGCCAGAGACAGAGCTCAAAACACACAAGAACTATTTGTTTTGTCGAGGTCAATAGTTATATATTTAATCAGCAATGTACCAGTCTACTAGTGCTATCTATGTAGCACTAGTAAACTTTATATTTGACAATAAGGCCTTCTGTTTTCCGTCGCATTGTTTATTACCATGGGAGTAAATAAAATATAAAAACTTGATCTATATATATATATATATATATATATATATATATATATATATATATATATATATATATATATATATATATATATTAGGGCTGTCAAATGATTAAAAATTTTAATCAAATTAATCAGAATTTTCAGTGGATTAATCATGATTAATCACTATTTGCAATTACACCTGAATCCTAACCATTTTTTTCTGAAATGCATACCAAAAGATACTTGTGCTGTCAAGCAATTATTTAATCGCATTAATGTCATAGTTAACTCACGATTAATCGCACATTTTTATCTATTCTAAATGTCCCTTGATTTCTTTTTGTCCCATTATATTTTCTCATTTTAATTCTCTTATCAGCATGGAAAAGTAGATTGACTTGCTTTGTGACAATGTTTTTTTATTGAAAACAACATTGTCATATACGTTATGTTCAATTTCACACTAACATTCACACTTGGAGATAATAATCTGTCACATAATGTAACGCTGTTACCTCGATTTTCCATTGCAGGTAGTACTGCAGGTAGTACTGCAGATAGTACTGCAGGTAGTACTGCCTCATGCCTGAGGCGAGCGTGGCTCGTCCTACTGTCTATGGGATTATAGCGTCGTCAGCGGCATAGCCGTCGTCATAGCAACTGGTTTCCCGTGACTCATTTCCTGGTTCTCGTTCTCGTTCATAACCAACGTAAAATCAAGAAGAGGGTTTTCCTGCTCAAGGTTTCCCACCGTGGAAATATATATATATATATATATATATATATATATATGTATGTGTGTGTGTGTATATGAGGCCTCTCTCTCTCCCCTTTATTTTGATAGGAAAGCTGAAGATATAAAAGAGGAGAGAGAGAGAGAAGGGGGGGGGGGATGACACGCAGCAAAGTGCCGCAGGTCGGAGTCTAAAGGCTCAGATATACTAGCGCTTTCAACAGTGCGTGCGGAAATCATGACGTCACTGGACTGCCGTGAGTATTTATACTCGCACGTGGTGGTCGCGGCACTAGTTGCAGTCTTCTCCTGAACAGCGGTGGCGCTAAGGAGCAAAGGCTACCAATGTTTTTCTTTCTAAGGACTAGAAGAAGTAGAAAAAGATAAACAACGGCAGAACAGGCAGCAACAGTGCCGTCAATGCTTCGATTTGATTCAGTGAACTACTTGGTCAGATCAAGCCTTTCATTCACAAAAAAAGAACTCATCTTAACCCGGTAAGTTTACCAGAAAGACTTGCAGTCAGTCGGCGAGTCCTGGCATCCGGTTTCCCAGGAGCTCGTTCAGGCTTTCTGTTTCCGGTTTGTCGGGCGCCGTTGAAAAAAATAGACGGGCGCGCTGAAAATCGGACGCGCCGGCCGGAAATTACGTCATTTTGATGTCACGAATGCGCGCGCCACCTCCAACGCGTCAAGCATAAAACGGCCCTAACCTGGCCCGCTGTGTCGAGGACTAAACCTCTATATACCAACTGAGCTATGCGGGTGCCCTCTCTCTCTTTTAATCAGTCTGATATTGTTGTTGGACTAGTGGAAGATCTGATAAGAATCTCTGTGTGTGTGTGTGACGGGCGTGTGTTCGCTCCCCTCTCCTGTACAATTTTTGTTTGTCTGTGGCTCAGCGCTTTCGCTGTGCTGTGTGGCGCTAATTTCCATACCTGATACCGTGTTAATCCGGTATTGACGTGAGCGTGTTCGCTCGGTGATAATGTTTCAGTAGCTGTATTCATTACCAGTGTAACGTATTCACCTACACGTCATATTGTGTCAGTGACGGTGGTGTGTTCGCCGCCCTCTCCTTTGTACAATTGTTTGTTTTGACTGTGGCTCGGCGCTTTCGCTGTGCTGTGTGACGTTAATGTCCTTAAACTGATAACGTCTATCTCCTTTACTCCTTTACTGCCCTCTTCTGTATACACGTTTGTGTCACTGTGGCTGAGCGCTTTTGCTGCATATGCTGAGTGACATTGATGGCATTATCTGATTTCAATGTAACGTCAGTTACTAACGTTCGCTCGGTGTTCTTAATTACTGTAACTATAACCGCTGTCATGTACCGTGACCCGGTAACTAAGACGTGCGTTTCTACACTCTGTGTTGCTTTATTCTGGTTTTGCCACTCTGAACGTTAACAACAAAACCCAGAAGGACCGTACGGTGGCTGAGTACCATTACGTCCATGGCACGTTTCTGGATGGCGCTCCTAGCCACACCAATACATTACAACCACCAGTTTATCATATTGTGTCGGTGAAGGGAGTGTCCTCGCTTCCTTCTCCTTTTATACGATTGTTTATTTCACTGTGGCTGGGCGCTCTCGCTGTGCTACGTGACGCTAATATCCTTACTTGATATTGCGCTACTCCGTTATTGCCGTAAGCATGTTCGCTCAGTGCTAATGTTACGGTAGCTGTATTAATTACTAATGTAGCGAATTCACCTACACGTTGTATTGTGTCAATGACGAAAGCGTGTTCGCTCCCCTTTCCTGTGCAATTGTTTGTTTAACTCTGGCGGGACGCTTTCACTTGTGCTATAGTGACATTACTGCCCAGACAAAGTAACCTCCATTGCTAACGTGAGCGTGTTCTCTCCACGTTACTAAATGCTGTACCTGTAAACGCCAGTTTCACATGTGTAGGGAGTGTCCTCGCTTCCCTCTCACTGTGGCCTATCGTTGTCCATCGGCCACAGGTAGCAGCGTGCTCTTGCTCGAGCTGACGTGGTGGGTCGCAATCTGGAGTGTATCCGTTTTTCTGACAGCTAATGTACCAGTGAAGAAAGTGTTCTTGCTTCCCTCTCACTGCATGTGCTGTTTCTTATTTGGCTGCCAGTTAAACTTAAAGGTTACATTCAACACTATACGTGTTTTTTGCTCTCGCTCTGACTGACTGCCTTTGGCCATCACTCGGTGGTGGAGTTTCCTCACCGTTGTTATGGACTCTCATATATGTAGTGTCTGTTTGGCTCCTCTTCAAAATAAGGGCGGCCATGACCTCTGGTCAGGCCGTGGAGGTGTATGATACTGCGGCATGTATGGGCCTCATTGGTAACTCCCTCTCTCACCTCATGTTTGTCTTTGCAACGGGCAGCATTCAATGCTTCCTCCACCAGTTTCAGCGATGCTTCTCTGCAGGCTTTCGCTCTTATGTCTGGGGAACTTGGCCCCCTCATGTCCAGTTTGGTTCAGACTCGCCACCAGGTATGGCTTGCACAGTCACCACTTTCTGAGACATGTAGGCGGACCCTCGGTTCTGTTCCTGTGGAGCCCGGGGAACTTTTCGGCTCAGCAGCGTTACAAGTGCTTGAGTGGACTGTCCAGGTTAGTCAGACCAAGCAGCAATTCCCTGGTCTTTGCGGGGTCATGCCCCCTCCTCGCCAGCCAAGGGAATTCACATCTGCCCCCAGGGGGCGCTTCCGATCACCGGCATACCCCAGGGGCCACCGTGGGACTCGGCGCCTCATGAGAGGCCAGTTCTCTACCTTCGCGAACCTGCTCACTTTCCCCCTCCACAGCCTCGGGCTGTGGAGCCTAATCCCCCCCGCCCCAGGGCCTTCAAAGGCTGAGGAGGGCAGGCATTGAAGCCTTGGGGCCGGCTGTCGGACGTTTCTCCCAGCAGCACCTTTCCTGCTGGGCAACCCTTGCTTCGGATCCTTGGGTGGTTTCCACCTTAGCCCAGGGGTACAAGCTTCAGTTCTGACGCCGGCCCCCATCCTTCAGCCGAGTCGAAATGGCCATCATCAGTGACCCGGCAAAGACTCAAGCCCTGGAACGGGAGTTCTCCTTCCTGTCCAAGGGTGCGATAGAACCGTTGGACCCCTGTCTCAGCCCGGGGGGTTCGCTACGATTTCTTTTCTGGTCCGGAAGAAATGCGGTGGGCTTCGCCCCGTTCTGGATCTATGGCGACTCAACAAATGTTTCAAAGTGTTGCCGTTCCACATATTGAGCACAGCAGCTGTTCTTCGTGCTGTTGCCAAAGGGACTGGTTCACATCCGTCGATTGATGGGTGCTTATTTTCATGTTCCTATTGTGCCTCACCACAGGCAGTTTCTTCGCTTTGCTTTCCAAGGCGGTCATTATCAGTTCACGGTCCTCCCATTCGGACTCTCCCTCTCTCCTGTCCATCGCTATAAGGGGGCAGGATGTTACCCTACAGCCATTTTCTTCACCTCTGACAGCTGCTGTTGTTCCCTTGGGCTTACTGTCACTGCACCCTCCGCGGAGATGGTTGAACAGTTTCCACTTGGATGCCAAGTGGCACAGGCACGGACGACTCAAGGTGTCGCAACAGTGCCTGATGGCTCTGTCCCGATGGGGAGTGTTTGTATCTATCGGAAGGGGTGCCCACGGGTTTTGTTCCCTTTCGACGAAGGCTTGTCATGACAGCCACCTGCCTTTCAGGGTGGGGCGTCATGTGGCTAAACGGGACGGCTTAGCGCCTGTGGTCTGCTCACGGGGCCCTCAAGCATGTTGTTGTGATGGAGCTATGGGCTGGGCACCTGGCTCTGCGGTATTTCCTGCCATACCTGAGGGGAAGGCACATGATCGTCAGGTTGAACTACACATCGACGGTCTTTCACATAAACCATCAGAGGGGCACTAGATCCCCGCAGTTACTGCGGGTGTCCCTGGCTCTTCTGACATGAGCTGCCCCCCGCCTGACCAGCCTGCGGGCAATGTTTTTTGCCTGGAGAGTGGAACCTGGTCGCAGTCTTCCCCTCTCATCAGGAGCCCCACCGGAGTAGTGGCGGCTTCATCCAGATATGGACCCCTGTCGCTGGTGTCACTTTGTGACCTATTACAGCGTTCCTCCCTAATGTGCTGGCACGCTCACGCCTCAATCGGCCTATCCACCTGACACGTTTCAAATCTGTTGTGCCCAGTACGGGTCCTTAAGGTTTGTGTGGATAAAGATGCGAGTGAAGCCATTCGGTTGTGGCCATTTGTTGTGGCAACACTGCCGAATATCCAGAAGTTAAAGCCCGAGCAAGAACAATCTTTCCTGAGTTTTGTTGGTGGCCATGATGTTGTGGCCCTCTTTATTTCCAGTTTGCTCCGTTAGTGGTGAAGGAGTTAGCTATGGAGTTAGCTAAGGCGAACGCTAGCGATGCTAAGCCGACATCACGACCAAACGTTATCAATTGGTTATGGCAGATCCAGAGTTTAAACTTCAACAGAGTACCCGCCTTCAAGGAAGTTAACACTTCTGTACAAATGAAATGTACGAGAGTCTGGTAGGACCTTGTTATTGTGAGTTTCAATGCTGGGGAAAAAATCTTTAATTCGAAGATGGAATTGAAAATCTTGACACCCCTATTTATTAAGAGAGTGAATGGAGCTACTTATCAAAGTATTGTTAAGAATCACATTAATAGCTGTTAGTTTGTGTTTCAGCGTTACCTCCAGATGTCCAGAAAGTGATTGTTGGTGAAGACCATCAGCAGGAGTGGAGCTCCAGTCTGGACCAGGAGGACACGAAGCCCCCACACATTAAGGAAGAACAGGAGGAACTCTGGATCAGTCAGGATGAAGAGCAGCTTCAAGGTCTGGAGGAGGCTGATATCACCAAGTTCCCATTCGCTCCTGTCCCTGTGAAGAGTGAAGATGATGAAGAAAAACATCAGTTCTTACAGCTTCATCAAAGACAAATTGAAGCGATACAAACAGAAGCTGATGGAGACGACTGTGGAGGACCAGAACCAGCCATGGAATCAGATCCAGATACACATTTACAACCAGATACTGAAGACAAGACTGGAGACTCTTCTGAACCTGAGACTGATGACAGTGCTGATTGGAAAGAGACCAGAGAACCTCAATCAGGTTTAAACTCTCTGAATAATGATAGATTCCCTGTTAGTGATTCAAGATGTACTACTGGTGAGAAACCATTTAGCTGCTCAGTGTGTAAGAAAGCTTTTACAAGGAGTGGAAATGTACAGACACACATGAGAATCCACACAGGAGAGAAACTATTTAGCTGCTCCGTCTGTATGAAAGCTTTTACAGGGAGTAGAAGTTTACAGGCACACATGATACTCCACACAGGAGAGAAACCATTTAGCTGCTCAGTCTGTAAGAAAGCTTTTAGGTGGAAAGGACATTTAAAGATACACATGCGAATCCACACAGGAGAGACACCATTTAGCTGCTCAGTCTGTAAGAAAGCGTTTAAACAGAGTGGAGGTATAACGAAACATATGAGAATCCACACAGGAGAGAAACCATTTAGCTGCTCAGTCTGTATGAAAGCTTTTACAGGGAGTAGAAGTTTACAGGCACACATGATACTCCACACAGGAGAGAAACCATTTAGCTGCTCAGTCTGTAAGAAAGCTTTTAGGTGGAAAGGACATTTAAAGATACACATGCGAATCCACACAGGAGAGACACCATTTAGCTGCTCAGTCTGTAAGAAAGCGTTTAAACAGAGTGGAGGTATAACGAAACATATGAGAATCCACACAGGAGAGAAACCATTTAGCTGCTCAGTCTGTAAGAAAGATTTTACAGAGAGTGGGAGTTTACAGGCACACATGAGAATCCACACAGGAGAGAAACCATTTAGCTGCTCAGTCTGTAGGTTGGCTTTTAAACAGAGTGGTAATTTAACGACACACATGAGAATCCACACAGGAGAGAAACCATTTAGCTGCTCTGTCTGTCAGAAAACTTTTATACGGAGTGAAAGATTAAAGACACACATGAGAACCCACACAGGAGAGAAACCATTTAGCTGCTTAGTCTGTAAGAAAACTTTTACTGAGAGTAGAAATTTACAGAAACACATGAGAACCCAACACGTGAGTGTTACAAGCTCACCCCTTGTTTAGCTTCTCCCCGTCAGCTGATCAGGTGACCCTGATTTGATGGTTAGTGGTTGGCTCCGCCCCCTGTACTTAAGGAAGTACTGTGTTTATTTTTGGGGGGGGGATTGAGGTCTGAGGGGTATGGCACAAAACCAAAATGATATTTGGAACAAAATTCATGATATTTGGATATCGTACTATAAATACAGATGTTTAAATAGTAAGTGATAATTAAATAACAAAGTCTATGAAATGTTACACTCATGTCTTTGTTTTCTTTTAAAATGTTTTACTACACTTCCTTACATTGTACAGGGGTTTAAACATCTAATAGTCTTTAGATATATATATTTTTTAATCCTGATGTTTTTATGACTGCTCAGTCATGTCGTGTTATTTTGCTGTTTTGTAAAGCACTGTGTAGCGTGGATTTGAAAAGTACTCTATGAATATAGATTATCATAGTCATTGTTATTTCAAGCTCTGCAGGTATGATGTTGAAGTTAGGTATCGCTGTGGGCGGGGTTCAAACCTACACAGGTAGACCCGTTTGGATTTCAAGTTCAACGCCCTAACCACTCGACCAGGAATGAAAAAAAAAACTGAAATGCAAAGTTCAAGTGACTGCGCTGTGCCACTACCAGTGGAGCTGAGACAAGGGACGTTTCTCAATCTGTGTTCTTCTATGGACTTGTGTTCTTGTGTCCCTGTTAAACGTCATCTTCTGTGTTCTTCTGTGTTGTTGGTTATTGGCTGGAATGCTGGAAGACTGTATGGTTCTGGTCCAGATAGGCACAATTTCTCAGTCCCTCCCGAAAAACGCGGAGTTTTTTTGCGATTGTTGCGGTGAAAAAATCCATGATTATGCGGCACGTTTTCTTAAAAAAAAATGCGATGGAATATGCGGGATATTTATGCAATTTTATGCGATGAATTTGCGGGAACTTGCAAAAATTGCGGTTTGATGAAAAAGTGATTCCCCCACCACCGTGTTCTCCCTAGGCGAAATTACGTCACTTCATAACGTTCCCATGGCAACAGGGGAAAATGGCTGCTCTTGTGTGAAGTAAACAACATTTTTCAACTTTCTGCTGAGATATATGTGACTTTTTTCCAACGGAAATGCGGGGATTATGAAATCATGCAAGCCCCGCATTTTAACTATGTCGGGCTCTGGTCAGGTTCGGTTGACTGCTTTGTCGGACACAGGCTGGGCTCGGACAGAAAAATGTGGCCCGATCAACACTCTATCACACACACACACAGTGGCGCCGCAAGGAATTTTGGGCCCCCATGACAAAAAAATCTAATTGGGCCCCCTCTGTGCAGCTGTTGTCACCACATCTCTAGGACCTAACTGTCCCATCAAAAGCTTTACATAAGTCTAATTAAAGGCTTGCAACTGTCTTGCTTCTTGTAGTTCAATACTAGTACTAGCGCAATATGTACTGCTGGTGAAGTGTACATACATGCAAGTCTAGTATGCGATTCACTATTTGATGCAAGATTAAAAGCAACCATAAAAAATGTGCTGAAGGCCATCTTTTACAGTGTCATTTTACAATCCCAAATCAGAAAACGTTGGGACAGTAGAAAAACACAAATACAAAAATAAAGTAGTGATTTCTAAATGTACTTTGACTTGTATTTCATTGCAGACAATGTGAACACAAAATATTTCATGTTTTGTCTGGTCAACTTAATTTCATTTGTAAATATACATCCTTTCCTGTCATTCAGACCTGCAACACATTCCAAAAAAGGTTGGGACAGGAGCAATTTAGGGCTAGTAATCAGGTAAATTGGTTAAATAATGACGTGATTTGAGACAGGTGATGTCAACAGGTGATTGTAATTATGATTTGGTACAAAAGCAGCATCCAAGAAAGGTCTAGTCCTTAAGAAGCAAAGCTGGGCCGAGGATCGCCAGTTTGCCAACAAATACGTGAGAAAATTATTGAAATGTTTAAAAAGATAGGAAGACATTTGCTTATTTCACCTTCAACAGTGCATAACATAATTAAAAGATTCAAGGAATGAGGAGGAATTAAAGTGCGTAACGGACAAGGGCGCTTGCCTCAGGCGGCACTGCATCAAGAATCGTCATTCATCTATAAGCGATATCACCACATGGGATCAGGACTAATTTGGCAAACCTTTGTCAAGCACCACAATACGTAGTTACAGCCACAAATGCCAGTTACAACTGTACTGTGCCAAAAGGAAGCCCTATGTTAACAGTGTCCAGAAGCGCCATCGACTGTGTGGTCAGATGAATCAGTATTTCAGGTATTTTTTGGGAGAAATGGACGCCGTGTGCTCCGGACCAAAGAAGAAAAGGATCATCCAGACTGTTACCAGCAACAAGTCCAAAAAGCCAGGTTCTGTCTGCCATGGTATGGGGTTGGGTCAGTGCCCTTGGCAAAGGTAACATGCACTTCTGTGATGGCACCATTAATGCTGAAAAGTACATAGAGATTTTGGAGCACAATATGCTGCCTTCAAGAAGACATCTTCCAGGGACGTCCATGCATATTTCAACAAGATAATGCAAAACCACATTCTGCACACATTACAAAGTCCTGGCTGTGGAAGAAGAGGATACGGGTACTTGACTGGCCTGCCTGCAGTCCCGACCTGTCTCCAATAGTGAATGTGTGGCGCATTTTGAAGCGCAAAATGCGACAACGAAGACCCCGTACTGTTGCCCACCTTAAGACTTGTTTGCAGCAAGAATGGGACAAAATTACACCTGAAACACTTCATCACTTGGTGTCTTCAGTCCCTAAACATCTTTTAAGTGTTGTGAAAAGGAATGGCAACATTACAAAGTGGTAAATGCTTTACTGTTCCAACTTTTTTTTGAAATGTGTTGCAAGAACCAAAATAGGAATTTAGTTTTTTTGAAACAAAAACAATACAAATCATGAGGAACACATTAAATGATGTGCTGTTGTATTGTCTGCAATGAAATACAAGTCAAAGTTCATTTAGAAATCACTACTTTGTTTTATTTGTGTTTTCCATATTGTCCCAACTTTTTCTGATTTGGGGTTGTATGTCGAAAAAATTTATAAAAACGTCGTCCCTCACAATAAAGTTTTATAGTGTATAAAAAAAGGTGATTTTATGAAAGCTCTTGGACTGTAGAAAGCAACAGTATGTCAATAGAGTGATGATAAAGTCATAGTATAGTATGTCGAAAAAGTGTTAAAAAAGCCATAATATAGTATGTCGAAAAAATAATCATAGTATAGCATGTCGAAAAAAGTGATAAAAAAGTCATAGTATAGCAGGACGAAAAAAGTCAATTTTAGTATGTCGAAAAAAGTGATAAAAAAGTCATAGTATAGTTTGTTGAAAAAATCATCATAGTATATAGTATGTCCAAAAAGTCATGTTTTCCTATGTCGAAAAAAGTGATAAAAAAGTCATAGTATAGTATCTCGAAAAAATCATCATAGTATATAGTATGTCAAAAAAGTCATGTTTTAGTATGTTGAAAAAAGTGATAAAAAAGTCATAGTATAGTATCTCGAAAAAATCACCATAGTATATAGTATGTCAAAAAAGTCATATTTTAGTATGTCGAAAAAAGTGATAAAAAAAGTCATAGTATAGTATGTCGAAAAAATTATCATAGTATATTATGTCAAAAAAGTGATAAAAAAGTCATAGTATATTATGTTGAAAAAAGTGATAAAAAAAAGTCCTAGTATAGCATGTCGAAAAAAGTGTTAAAAAAGTCATAGTATAGTATGTCAAAAAAAGTGATAAAAAAGTCATATTTTAGTATGTCGAAACAATTATCATAGCATAGTATGTTGAAAAAAGTGATGAAAAAGTCATAGTATAGTATGTCGAAAAAGTCATATTTTAGTATGTCGAGAAAAGTGATAAAAAAGTCATAGTATAGTATGTCGAAAAATTTCATATTTTAGTATGCCGAAAAAAGTGATAAAAAAGTCATAGTATAGTATGTCGAAAAATTTCATATTTTAGTATGCCGAAAAAAGTGATAAAAAAGTCATAGTATAGTACGTCGAAAAAAGTCATATTTTACTGTCGAAAGAAAGTGATAAAAAAGTCATAGTATAGTATGTCGAAAAAATTCATATTTTAGTATGCCGAAAAAAGTGATAAAAAAGTCATAGTATAGTACGTCGAAAAAAGTCATATTTTACTGTCGAAAGAAATTGATAAAAAAGTCATAGTATAGTATGTCGAAAAAATTATCATAGTATAGTATGTCGAAAAAAGTGATAAAAAAGTCATCGTATAGTATGTCAAAAAAAGTGATAAAAAAGTCATAGTATAGTATGTCGAAAAAAGTCGTATTTTACTATGTCGAATAAAGTGATAAAAAAGTCATATTTTAGTATGTCGAAAAAAGTGATAAAAAAGTCATCGTATTGTATGTCGAAAAAATTATCATAGTATAGCATGTCGAAAAAAGTCATATTTTACTATGTCGAAAAAAGTGATAAAAAAGTCATAGTATAGTATGTCGAAAAAAGTCGTATTTTACTATGTCGAATAAAGTGATAAAAAAGTCATATTTTAGTATGTCGAAAAAAATGATAAAAAAGTCTTCGTATAGTGATAAAAAAGTCATAGTATAGTATGTCGAAAAATTATCATAGTATAGTATGTCGAAAAAAGTGATAAAAAGTCATAGTATAGTATGTCGAAAAAATTATCATAGTATAGTATGTCGAAAATTTTCATATTTTAGTATGTCGAAAAAAGTGATAAGAAAGTCATAGTATAGCATATCGAAAAAAGTCATATTTTACTATGTCGAAAAAAGTGATGAAAAAGTCATAGTATAGTCTGTCGAAAAAATTATCATAGCATAGTATGTTGAAAAAAATGATAAAAAGTCATATTTTAGTATGTCGAAAAAAATGATAAAGTCGTAGTATAGTATGTTGAAAAAATTATCATAGTATAGTATGACGAAAAAAGTGGTAAAAATGTCATAGTATAGTATGTCGAAAAAAGTCGTATTTTACTATGTCGAAAAAAGTGATAAAAAAGTCATAGTATAGTATGTCAAAGAAAGTGATGAAAAAGCATTAGTATAGTGCGTTTTATGAAGTCATCATATAGTGTGTTGTTAAATATCAAAGTATAAAAAAAGCTGATTTCATGAAAGCTCTTTGACTATAGAAAGCAACAGTATGTCAAAAAAGTGATGAAAAAGTCATAGTATAGTATGTCGAAAAAGTGATAAAAAAGCCATAATATAGTATGTCGAAAAAAATGATAAAAAAGTCGTAGTATAGTATGTCGAAAAATTATCATAGTATAGTATGTCGAAAAAAGTGATAAAAAAGTCATAGTATAGTATGTCGAAAAATTATCATGGTATAGTATGTCGAAAAAAGTCATCGTATAGTATGTCGAAAAAATTATCATAGTATAGTATGTCGAAAAATTTCATATTTTAGTATGTCAAAAAAAGTGATAAAAAAGTCATAGTATAGCATGTCGAAAAAAGTCATAGTATAGTATGTCGAAAAAAGTGATAAAAAAGTCATAGTGTAGTATGTCGAAAAAATTATCATAGTATAGTATGTCAAAAAAAGTGATAAAAGAGTCATAGTACAGTATGTCGAAAAAACGTGATAAAAAAGTCATAGTATAGTATGTCGAAAAAATTATCATAGTATAGTATGTCGAAAAATTTCATATTTTAGTATGTCGAAAAAAGTAATAAAAATGTCATAGTATAGTATGTCGAAAAAAGTCGTATTTTACTATGTCGAAAAAAGTGATAAAAAAGTCATAGTATAGTATGTCGAAAAATTATCATAGTATAGTATGTCGAAAAAAGTGATGAAAAAGTCATAGTATAGTATGTCGAAAAAGTCATATTTTAGTATGTCAAAAAAAGTGATAAAAAAGTCATATTTTAGTATGTCGAAACAATTATCATAGTATAGTATGTCGAAAAAAAGTGATAAAAAACTCAAAGTATAGTATGTCGAAAAAATCATCATAGTATATAGTATGTCAAAAAGTCATATCTTACTATGTTGAAAAAAGTGATAAAAATGTCATAGTATAGTATGTCGAGAAAATCATCATAGTATATAGTTTGTCAAAAACGTCATATTTTAGTATGTCGAAAAAAGAAATAAAAAAAGTCATATTTTAGTTTGTCGAAAAAAGTGATAAAAAAGTCATAGTACAGCATGTCGAAAAAGTCATATTTTACTATGTCAAAAAAAATGATAAAAAGTCATATTTTAGTATGTCGAAAAAAATGATAAAAAAGTCTTCGTATAGTATGTCGAAAAAATTATCATAGTATAGTATGTCGAAAAAAGTGATAAAAAAGTCAAGTATGTCAAAAAAATTATCATAGTATAGTATGTTGAAAAATTTCATATTTTAGTATGTTGAAAAAAGTGATAAAAAAGTCATAGTATAGCATATCGAAAAAGTCATATTTTACTATGTCAAAAAAATTATAAAAAGTCATATTTTAGTATGTCGAAAAAAATGATGAAAAAGTCGTAGTATAGTATGTCGAAAAATTATCATAGTATAGTATGTCGAAAAAAGTGATAAAAAAGTCATAGTATAGTATGTCGAAAAATTATAGTATAGTATGTCGAAAAAAGTGAAAAAAAAGTCATAGTATAGTATGTCGAAAAAATTATCATAGTACAGTATGTCGAAAAAAATATCATAGTATAGTATGTCGAAAAAAGTGATAAAAAAGTCATAGTATAGTATGTCGATAAAAAAGTCATAGTATAGTATGTCGAAAAAAGTGATAAAAAAGTCATAGTATAGTATGTCGAAAAAATTATCATAGTATAGTATGTCGAAAAAAGTGATAAAAAAGTCAAAGTATAGTATGTCGAAAAAATTATCATAGTATAGTATGTCGAAAAAAGTGATAAAAAAGTCAAAGTATAGTATGTCGAGAAATTCATCATAGTATATATTATGTCAAAAAGTCATATTTTACTATGTTGAAAAAAGTGATAAAAAAGTCATAGTATAGTATGTCGAGAAAATCATCATAGTATATAGTATGTCAAAAACGTCATATTTTAGCATGTCGTAAAAAGTGATAAAAAGGTCATAGTATAGTATGTCGAAAAAATTATCATAGTATAGTATGTCGAAAAAAGTGATAAAAAAGTCATAGTATAGTATGTCGAAAAAAGTCGTATTTTACTATGTCGAATAAAGTGATAAAAAAGTCATATTTTAGTATGTCGAAAAAAGTGATAGAAAAGTCTTCGTATAGTGATAAAAAAGTCATAGTATAGGATGTCGAAAACATTATCATAGTATAGCATGTCGAAAAAAGTCATATTTTACTATGTCGAAAAAAGTGATAAAAAAGTCATAGTATAGTATGTCGAAAAAAGTCGTATTTTACTATGTCGAATAAAGTGATAAAAAAGTCATATTTTAGTATGTCGAAAAAAATGATAAAAAAGTCTTCGTATAGTGATAAAAAAGTCATAGTATAGGATGTCGAAAAATTATCATAGTATAGTATGTCGAAAAAAGTGATAAAAAAGTCATAGTATAGTATGTCGAAAAAATTATCATAGTATAGTATGTCGAAAAATTTCATATTTTAGTATGTCGAAAAAAGTGATAAAAAAGTCATAGTATAGCATATCGAAAAAAGTCATATTTTACTATGTCGAAAAAAGTGATGAAAAAGTCATAGTATAGTCTGTCGAAAAAATTATCATAGCATAGTATGTTGAAAAAAATGATAAAAAGTCATATTTTAGTATGTCGAAAAAAATGATAAAAAAGTCGTAGTATAGTATGTTGAAAAAATTATCATAGTATAGTATGACGAAAAAAGTGGTAAAAATGTCATAGTATAGTATGTCGAAAAAAGTCGTATTTTACTATGTCGAAAAAAGTGATAAAAAGTCATAGTATAGTATGTCAAAGAAAGTGATGAAAAAGCATTAGTATAGTGCGTTTTATGAAGGCATCATATAGTGTGTTGTTAAATATCAGAGTACACAAAAAAATATACCAGTGGCTTCATACTACTATATGATACGATGATATGATATTGATCGTAACGTTTTTTAAGAGTGTTGTTTGAATGTAACCAGTTATGAGATTAAATTAGTTCAGAATATAGATAGTAGGTCGACGAGGATGGGATTTGAACCCATGCGTGCAGAGCACAATGGATTAGCAGTCCATCGCCTTAACCACTCGGCCACCTCGTCCCTCTCAATAAAGTTTTATAGTGTATAAAAAAAGGTGATTTCATGAAAGCTCTTTGACTATAGAAAGTAACAGTATGTCAAAAAAGTGATGAAAAAGTCATAGTATAGTATGTCGAAAAAGTGATAAAAAAGCCATAATATAGTATGTTGAAAAAAATGATAAAAAAGTCGTAGTATAGGATGTCGAAAAATTATCAGAGTATAGTATGTCGAAAAAAGTGATAAAAAAGTCATAGTATAGTATGTCGAAAAATTATCATAGTATAGTATGTCGAAAAAAAAGTCATAGTATAGTATGTCGAAAAAATTATCATAGTACAGTATGTCGAAAAAAATATAGTATAGTATGTCGAAAAAAGTGATAAAAAAGTCATAGTATAGTATGTCGAAAAAAGTGATAAAAAAGTCATAGTATAGTATGTCGAAAAAATTATCATAGTATAGTATGTCGAAAAAAGTGATAAAAAGTCATAGTATAGTATGTCGAAAAAATTATCATAGTATAGTATGTCGAAAAAAGGGATTAAAAAGTCAAAGTATAGTATGTCGAGAAAATCATCATAGTATATATTATGTCAAAAAGTCATATTTGACTATGTCGAATAAAGTGATAAAAAAGTCATATTTTAGTATGTCGAAAAAAATGATAAAAAAGTCTTCGTATAGTGATAAAAAAGTCATAGTATAGTATGTCGAAAAATTATCATAGTATAGTATGTCGAAAAAAAATGATAAAAAAGTCATAGTATAGTATGTCGAAAAAATTATCATAGTATAGTATGTCGAAAAATTTCATATTTTAGTATGTCGAAAAAAGTGATAAAAAAAAGTCATAGTATAGCATATCGAAAAAAGTCGTATTTTACTATGTCGAAAAAAGTGATGAAAAAGTCATAGTATAGTCTGTCGAAAAAATTATCATAGCATAGTATGTTGAAAAAAATGATAAAAAGTCATATTTTAGTATGTCGAAAAAAATGATAAAAAAGTCGTAGTATAGTATGTTGAAAAAATTATCATAGTATAGTATGACGAAAAAAGTGGTAAAAATGTCATAGTATAGTATGTCGAAAAAAGTCGTATTTTACTATGTCGAAAAAAGTGATAAAAAAGTCATAGTATAGTATGTCAAAGAAAGTGATGAAAAAGCATTAGTATAGTGCGTTTTATGAAGTCATCATATAGTGTGTTGTTAAATATCAGAGTACACAAAAAAATATACCAGTGGCTTCATACTACTATATGATACGATGATATGATATTGATCGTAACGTTTTTTAAGAGTGTTGTTTTAATGTAACCAGTTATGAGATTAAATTAGTTCAGAATATAGATAGTAGATCGACGAGGATGGGATTTGAACGCATGCGTGCAGAGCACAATGGATTAGCAGTCCATCGCCTTAACCACTCGGCCACCTCGTCCCTCTCAATAAAGTTTTATAGTGTATAAAAAAAGGTGATTTCATGAAAGCTCTTTGACTATAGAAAGCAACAGTATGTCAAAAAAGTGATGAAAAAGTCATAGTATAGTATGTCGAAAAAGTGATAAAAAAGCCATAATATAGTATGTCGAAAAAAATGATAAAAAAGTCGTAGTATAGTATGTCGAAAAATTATCAGAGTATAGTATGTCGAAAAAAGGGATGAAAAAGTCATAGTATAGTATGTCGAAAAAGTGATAAAAAAGCCATAATATAGTATGTCGAAAAAAATGATAAAAAAGTCGTAGTATAGTATGTCGAAAAATTATCAGAGTATAGTATGTCGAAAAAAGTGATAAAAAAGTCAAAGTATAGTATGTCGAGAAAATCATCATAGTATATATTATGTCAAAAAGTCATATTTTACTATGTTGAAAAAAGTGATAAAAAAGTCATAGTATAGTATGTCGAGAAAATCATCATACTATATAGTATGTCAAAAAGTCATATTTGACTATGTCGAATAAAGTGATAAAAAAGTCATATTTTAGTATGTCGAAAAAAATGATAAAAAAGTCTTCGTATAGTGATAAAAAAGTCATAGTATAGTATGTCGAAAAATTATCATAGTATAGTATGTCGAAAAAAAATGATAAAAAAGTCATAGTATAGTATGTCGAAAAAATTATCATAGTATAGTATGTCGAAAAATTTCATATTTTAGTATGTCGAAAAAAGTGATAAAAAAAAGTCATAGTATAGCATATCGAAAAAAGTCGTATTTTACTATGTCGAAAAAAGTGATGAAAAAGTCATAGTATAGTCTGTCGAAAAAATTATCATAGCATAGTATGTTGAAAAAAATGATAAAAAGTCATATTTTAGTATGTCGAAAAAAATGATAAAAAAGTCGTAGTATAGTATGTTGAAAAAATTATCATAGTATAGTATGACGAAAAAAGTGGTAAAAATGTCATAGTATAGTATGTCGAAAAAAGTCGTATTTTACTATGTCGAAAAAAGTGATAAAAAAGTCATAGTATAGTATGTCAAAGAAAGTGATGAAAAAGCATTAGTATAGTGCGTTTTATGAAGTCATCATATAGTGTGTTGTTAAATATCAGAGTACACAAAAAAATATACCAGTGGCTTCATACTACTATATGATACGATGATATGATATTGATCGTAACGTTTTTTAAGAGTGTTGTTTTAATGTAACCAGTTATGAGATTAAATTAGTTCAGAATATAGATAGTAGATCGACGAGGATGGGATTTGAACGCATGCGTGCAGAGCACAATGGATTAGCAGTCCATCGCCTTAACCACTCGGCCACCTCGTCCCTCTCAATAAAGTTTTATAGTGTATAAAAAAAGGTGATTTCATGAAAGCTCTTTGACTATAGAAAGCAACAGTATGTCAAAAAAGTGATGAAAAAGTCATAGTATAGTATGTCGAAAAAGTGATAAAAAAGCCATAATATAGTATGTCGAAAAAAATGATAAAAAAGTCGTAGTATAGTATGTCGAAAAATTATCAGAGTATAGTATGTCGAAAAAAGGGATGAAAAAGTCATAGTATAGTATGTCGAAAAAGTGATAAAAAAGCCATAATATAGTATGTCGAAAAAAATGATAAAAAAGTCGTAGTATAGTATGTCGAAAAATTATCAGAGTATAGTATGTCGAAAAAAGTGATAAAAAAGTCAAAGTATAGTATGTCGAGAAAATCATCATAGTATATATTATGTCAAAAAGTCATATTTTACTATGTTGAAAAAAGTGATAAAAAAGTCATAGTATAGTATGTCAAGAAAATCATCATACTATATAGTATGTCAAAAACGTCATATTTTAGCATGTCGTAAAAAGTGATAAAAAAGTCATAGTATAGTATGTCGAAAAAATTATCATAGTATAGTATGTCGAAAAAAGTGATAAAAAAGTCATAGTATAGTATGTCAAAAAAAGTCGTATTTCACTATGTCGAATAAAGTGATAAAAAAGTCATAGTATAGTATGTCAAAAAAAGTCGTATTTTACTATGTCGAATAAAGTGATAAAAAAGTCATCGTATTGTATGTCGAAAAAATTATCATAGTATAGCATGTTGAAAAAAGTCATATTTTACTATATCGAAAAAAGTGATAAAAAGTCATAGTATAGTATGTCGAAAAAATTATCATAGTATAGCATGTCGAAAAAAGTCATATTTTACTATGTCGAAAAAAGTGATAAAAAAGTCATAGTATAGTATGTCGAAAAAAGTCGTATTTGACTATGTCGAATAAAGTGATAAAAAATTCATATTTTAGTATGTCGAAAAAAATGATAAAAAAGTCTTCGTATAGTGATAAAAAAGTCATAGTATAGTATGTCGAAAAATTATCATAGTATAGTATGTCGAAAAAAGTGATAAAAAAGTCATAGTATAGTATGTCGAAAAAATTATCATAGTATAGTATGTCGAAAAATTTCATATTTTAGTATGTCGAAAAAAGTGATAAAAAAAGTCATAGTATAGCATATCGAAAAAAGTCATATTTTACTATGTCGAAAAAAGTGATGAAAAAGTCATAGTATAGTCTGTCGAAAAAATTATCATAGCATAGTATGTTGAAAAAAATGATAAAAAGTCATATTTTAGTATGTCGAAAAAAATGATAAAAAAGTCGTAGTATAGTATGTTGAAAAAATTATCATAGTATAGTATGACGAAAAAAGTGGTAAAAATGTCATAGTATAGTATGTCGAAAAAAGTCGTATTTTACTATGTCGAAAAAAGTGATAAAAAAGTCATATTATAGTATGTCAAAGAAAGTGATGAAAAAGCATTAGTATAGTGCGTTTTATGAAGTCATCATATAGTGTGTTGTTAAATATCAGAGTACACAAAAAAATATACCAGTGGCTTCATACTACTATATGATACGATGATATGATATTGATCGTAACGTTTTTTAAGAGTGTTGTTTTAATGTAACCAGTTATGAGATTAAATTAGTTCAGAATATAGATAGTAGATCGACGAGGATGGGATTTGAACGCATGCGTGCAGAGCACAATGGATTAGCAGTCCATCGCCTTAACCACTCGGCCACCTCGTCCCTCTCAATAAAGTTTTATAGTGTATAAAAAAAGGTGATTTCATGAAAGCTCTTTGACTATAGAAAGCAACAGTATGTCAAAAAAGTGATGAAAAAGTCATAGTATAGTATGTCGAAAAAGTGATAAAAAAGCCATAATATAGTATGTCGAAAAAAATGATAAAAAAGTCGTAGTATAGTATGTCGAAAAATTATCAGAGTATAGTATGTCGAAAAAAGGGATGAAAAAGTCATAGTATAGTATGTCGAAAAAGTGATAAAAAAGCCATAATATAGTATGTCGAAAAAAATGATAAAAAAGTCGTAGTATAGTATGTCGAAAAATTATCAGAGTATAGTATGTCGAAAAAAGTGATAAAAAAGTCAAAGTATAGTATGTCGAGAAAATCATCATAGTATATATTATGTCAAAAAGTCATATTTTACTATGTTGAAAAAAGTGATAAAAAAGTCATAGTATAGTATGTCGAGAAAATCATCATACTATATAGTATGTCAAAAACGTCATATTTTAGCATGTCGTAAAAAGTGATAAAAAAGTCATAGTATAGTATGTCGAAAAAATTATCATAGTATAGTATGTCGAAAAAAGTGATAAAAAAGTCATAGTATAGTATGTCAAAAAAAGTCGTATTTCACTATGTCGAATAAAGTGATAAAAAAGTCATAGTATAGTATGTCAAAAAAAGTCGTATTTTACTATGTCGAATAAAGTGATAAAAAAGTCATCGTATTGTATGTCGAAAAAATTATCATAGTATAGCATGTTGAAAAAAGTCATATTTTACTATATCGAAAAAAGTGATAAAAAGTCATAGTATAGTATGTCGAAAAAATTATCATAGTATAGCATGTCGAAAAAAGTCATATTTTACTATGTCGAAAAAAGTGATAAAAAAGTCATAGTATAGTATGTCGAAAAAAGTCGTATTTGACTATGTCGAATAAAGTGATAAAAAATTCATATTTTAGTATGTCGAAAAAAATGATAAAAAAGTCTTCGTATAGTGATAAAAAAGTCATAGTATAGTATGTCGAAAAATTATCATAGTATAGTATGTCGAAAAAAGTGATAAAAAAGTCATAGTATAGTATGTCGAAAAAATTATCATAGTATAGTATGTAGAAAAATTTCATATTTTAGTATGTCGAAAAAAGTGATAAAAAAAGTCATAGTATAGCATATCGAAAAAAGTCATATTTTACTATGTCGAAAAAAGTGATGAAAAAGTCATAGTATAGTCTGTCGAAAAAATTATCATAGCATAGTATGTTGAAAAAAATGATAAAAAGTCATATTTTAGTATGTCGAAAAAAATGATAAAAAAGTCGTAGTATAGTATGTTGAAAAAATTATCATAGTATAGTATGACGAAAAAAGTGGTAAAAATGTCATAGTATAGTATGTCGAAAAAAGTCGTATTTTACTATGTCGAAAAAAGTGATAAAAAAGTCATATTATAGTATGTCAAAGAAAGTGATGAAAAAGCATTAGTATAGTGCGTTTTATGAAGTCATCATATAGTGTGTTGTTAAATATCAGAGTACACAAAAAAATATACCAGTGGCTTCATACTACTATATGATACGATGATATGATATTGATCGTAACGTTTTTTAAGAGTGTTGTTTGAATGTAACCAGTTATGAGATTAAATTAGTTCAGAATATAGATAGTAGATCGACGAGGATGGGATTTGAACAAGACGTCAAAAACGTCATATTTTAGCATGTCGTAAAAAGTGATAAAAAAGTCATAGTATAGTATGTCGAAAAAATTATCATAGTATAGTATGTCGAAAAAAGTGATAAAAAAGTCATCGTATAGTATGTCGAAAAAAGTGATAAAAAAGTCATAGTATAGTATGTCGAAAAAAGTCGTATTTTACTATGTCGAATAAAGTGATAAAAAAGTCATATTTTAGTATGTCGAAAAAAGTGATAAAAAAGTCATCGTATTGTATGTCGAAAAAATTATCATAGTATAGCATGTCGAAAAAAGTCATATTTTACTATGTCGAAAAAAGTTATAAAAAAGTCATAGTATAGTATGTCGAAAAAATTATCATAGTATAGCATGTCGAAAAAAGTCATATTTTACTATGTCGAAAAAAGTGATAAAAAAGTCATAGTATAGTATGTCGAAAAAAGTCGTATTTTACTATGTCGAATAAAGTGATAAAAAAGTCATATTTTAGTATGTCGAAAAAAATGATAAAAAAGTCTTCGTATAGTGATAAAAAAGTCATAGTATAGTATGTCGAAAAATTATCATAGTATAGTATGTCGAAAAAAGTGATAAAAAAGTCATAGTATAGTATGTCGAAAAAATTATCATAGTATGGTATGTCGAAAAATTTCATATTTTACTATGTCAAAAAAAGTGATGAAAAAGTCATAGTATAGTCTGTCGAAAAAATTATCATAGCATAGTATGTTGAAAAAAATGATAAAAAGTCATATTTTAGTATGTCGAAAAAAATGATAAAAAAGTCGTAGTGTAGTATGTTGAAAAAATTATCATAGTATTGTATGAGGAAAAAAGTGGTAAAAATGTCATAGTATAGTATGTCGAAAAAAGTCGTATTTTACTATGTCGAAAAAAGTGATAAAAAAGTCATAGTATAGTATGTCAAAGAAAGTGATGAAAAAGCATTAGTATAGTGCGTTTTATGAAGGCATCATATAGTGTGTTGTTAAATATCAGAGTACACAAAAAAATATACCAGTGGCTTCATACTACTATATGATACGATGATATGATATTGATCGTAACGTTTTTTAAGAGTGTTGTTTGAATGTAACCAGTTATGAGATTAAATTAGTTCAGAATATAGATAGTAGATCGACGAGGATGGGATTTGAACAAGACGTCAAAAACGTCATATTTTAGCATGTCGTAAAAAGTGATAAAAAAGTCATAGTATAGTATGTCGAAAAAATTATCATAGTATAGTATGTCGAAAAAAGTGATAAAAAAGTCATCGTATAGTATGTCGAAAAAAGTGATAAAAAAGTCATAGTATAGTATGTCGAAAAAAGTCATATTTTACTATGTCGAATAAAGTGATAAAAAAGTCATATTTTAGTATGTCGAAAAAAGTGATAAAAAAGTCATCGTATTGTATGTCAAAAAAATTATCATAGTATAGCATGTCGAAAAAAGTCGTATTTTACTATGTCGAATAAAGTGATAAAAAAGTCATATTTTAGTATGTCGAAAAAAATGATAAAAAAGTCTTCATATAGTGATAAAAAAGTCATAGTATAGTATGTCGAAAAATTATCATAGTATAGTATGTCGAAAAAAGTGATAAAAAAGTCATAGTATAGTATGTCGAAAAAATTATCATAGTATGGTATGTCGAAAAATTTCATATTTTACTATGTCAAAAAAAGTGATGAAAAAGTCATAGTATAGTCTGTCGAAAAAATTATCATAGCATAGTATGTTGAAAAAAATGATAAAAAGTCATATTTTAGTATGTCGAAAAAAATGATAAAAAAGTCGTAGTGTAGTATGTTGAAAAAATTATCATAGTATTGTATGAGGAAAAAAGTGGTAAAAATGTCATAGTATAGTATGTCGAAAAAAGTCGTATTTTACTATGTCGAAAAAAGTGATAAAAAAGTCATAGTATAGTATGTCAAAGAAAGTGATGAAAAAGCATTAGTATAGTGCGTTTTATGAAGGCATCATATAGTGTGTTGTTAAATATCAGAGTACACAAAAAAATATACCAGTGGCTTCATACTACTATATGATACGATGATATGATATTGATCGTAACGTTTTTTAAGAGTGTTGTTTGAATGTAACCAGTTATGAGATTAAATTAGTTCAGAATATAGATAGTAGGTCGACGAGGATGGGATTTGAACCCATGCGTGCAGAGCACAATGGATTAGTGATAAAAAAGTCATATTTTAGTATGTCGAAAAAAGTGATAAAAAAGTCATCGTATTGTATGTCGAAAAAATTATCATAGTATAGCATGTCGAAAAAAGTCATATTTTACTATGTCGAAAAAAGTGATAAAAAAGTCATAGTATAGTATGTCGAAAAAATTATCATAGTATAGCATGTCGAAAAAAGTCATATTTTACTATGTCGAAAAAAGTGATAAAAAAGTCATAGTATAGTATGTCGAAAAAAGTCGTATTTTACTATGTCGAATAAAGTGATAAAAAAGTCATATTTTAGTATGTCGGAAAGAATGATAAAAAAGTCTTCGTATAGTGATAAAAAAGTCATAGTATAGTATGTCGAAAAAAGTCATATTTTACTATGTCGGAAAAAGTGATGAAAAAGTCATAGTATAGTCTGTCGAAAAAATTATCATAGCATAGTATGTTGAAAAAAATGAAGGCATCATATAGTGTGTTGTTAAATATCAGAGTACACAAAAAAATATACCAGTGGCTTCATACTACTATATGATACGATGATATGATATTGATCGTAACGTTTTTTAAGAGTGTTGTTTGAATGTAACCAGTTATGAGATTAAATTAGTTCAGAATATAGATAGTAGGTCGACGAGGATGGGATTTGAACCCATGCGTGCAGAGCACAATGGATTAGTGATAAAAAAGTCATATTTTAGTATGTCGAAAAAAGTGATAAAAAAGTCATAGTATAGTATGTCGAAAAAATTATCATAGTATAGTATGTCGAAAAATTTCATATTTTAGTATGTCGAAAAAAGTGATAAAAAAGTCATAGTATAGCATATCGAAAAAAGTCATATTTTACTATGTCGAAAAAAGTGATGAAAAAGTCATAGTATAGTCTGTCGAAAAAATTATCATAGCATAGTATGTTGAAAAAAATGATAAAAAGTCATATTTTAGTATGTCGAAAAAAATGATAAAAAAGTCGTAGTATAGTATGTTGAAAAAATTATCATAGTATAGTATGACGAAAAAAGTGGTAAAAATGTCATAGTATAGTATGTCGAAAAAAGTCGTATTTTACTATGTCGAAAAAAGTGATAAAAAGTCATAGTATAGTATGTCGAAAAAATTATCATAGTATAGCATGTCGAAAAAAGTCATATTTTACTATGTCGAAAAAAGTGATAAAAAAGTCATAGTATTGTATGTCGAAAAAAGTCGTATTTTACTATGTCGAATAAAGTGATAAAAAAGTCATATTTTAGTATGTCGAAAAAAATGATAAAAAAGTCTTCGTATAGTGATAAAAAAGTCATAGTATAGTATGTCGAAAAAAGTCATATTTTACTATGTCGAAAAAAGTGATGAAAAAGTCATAGTATAGTCTGTCGAAAAAATTATCATAACATAGTATGTTGAAAAAAATGATAAAAAGTCATATATTTAGTATGTCGAAAAAAATGATAAAAAAGTCGTAGTATAGTATGTTGAAAAAATTATCATAGTATAGTATGACGAAAAAAGTGGTAAAAATGTCATAGTATAGTATGTCGAAAAAAGTCGTATTTTACTATGTCGAAAAAAGTGATAAAAAAGTCATAGTATAGTATGTCAAAGAAAGTGATGAAAAAGCATTAGTATAGTGCGTTTTATGAAGGCATCATATAGTGTGTTGTTAAATATCAGAGTACACAAAAAAATATACCAGTGGCTTCATACTACTATATGATACGATGATATGATATTGATCGTAACGTTTTTTAAGAGTGTTGTTTGAATGTAACCAGTTATGAGATTAAATTAGTTCAGAATATAGATAGTAGGTCGACGAGGATGGGATTTGAACCCATGCGTGCAGAGCACAATGGATTAGCAGTCCATCGCCTTAACCACTCGGCCACCTCGTCCCTCTCAATAAAGTTTTATAGTGTATAAAAAAAGGTGATTTCATGAAAGCTCTTTGACTATAGAAAGCAACAGTATGTCAAAAAAGTGATGAAAAAGTCATAGTATAGTATGTCGAAAAAGTGATAAAAAAGCCATAATATAGTATGTCGAAAAAAATGATAAAAAAGTCGTAGTATAGTATGTCGAAAAATTATCATAGTATAGTATGTCGAAAAAAGTGATAAAAAAGTCATAGTATAGTATGTCGAAAAATTATCATAGTATAGTATGTCGAAAAAAGTGATAAAAAAGTCATAGTATAGTATGTCGAAAAATTATCATAGTATAGTATGTCGAAAAAAGTGAAAAAAAAGTCATAGTATAGTATGTCGAAAAAAGTGATAAAAAAGTCATAGTATAGTATGTCGAAAAAAGTGATAAAAAAGTCATAGTATAGTATGTCGAAAAAATTATCATAGTATAGTATGTCGAAAAAAGTGATAAAAAAAGTCAAAGTACAGTATGTCGAGAAAATCATCATAGTATATATTATGTCAAAAAGTCATATTTTACTATGTTGAAAAAAGTGATAAAAAAGTCATAGTATAGTATGTCGAGAAAATCATCATAGTATATAGTATGTCAAAAACGTCATATTTTAGCATGTCGTAAAAAGTGATAAAAAAGTCATAGTATAGTATGTCGAAAAAATTATCATAGTATAGTATGTCGAAAAAAGTGATAAAAAAGTCATCGTATAGTATGTCGAAAAAAGTGATAAAAAAGTCATAGTATAGTATGTCGAAAAAAGTCGTATTTTACTATGTCGAATAAAGTGATAAAAAAGTCATATTTTAGTATGTCGAAAAAAGTGATAAAAAAGTCATCGTATTGTATGTCGAAAAAATTATCATATTATAGCATGTCGAAAAAAGTCATATTTTACTATGTCGAAAAAAGTGATAAAAAAGTCATAGTATTATATGTCGAAAAAAGTCGTATTTTACTATGTCGAATAAAGTGATAAAAAAGTCATATTTTAGTATGTCGAAAAAAATGATAAAAAAGTCTTCGTATAGTAATAAAAAAGTCATAGTATAGTATGTCGAAAAAAGTCATATTTTACTATGTCGAAAAAAGTGATGAAAAAGTCATAGTATAGTCTGTCGAAAAAATTATCATAACATAGTATGTTGAAAAAAATGATAAAAAGTCATATATTTAGTATGTCGAAAAAAATGATAAAAAAGTCGTAGTATAGTATGTTGAAAAAATTATCATAGTATAGTATGACGAAAAAAGTGGTAAAAATGTCATAGTATAGTATGTCGAAAAAAGTCGTATTTTACTATGTCGAAAAAAGTGATAAAAAAGTCATAGTATAGTATGTCAAAGAAAGTGATGAAAAAGCATTAGTATAGTGCGTTTTATGAAGGCATCATATAGTGTGTTGTTAAATATCAGAGTACACAAAAAAATATACCAGTGGCTTCATACTACTATATGATACGATGATATGATATTGATCGTAACGTTTTTTAAGAGTGTTGTTTGAATGTAACCAGTTATGAGATTAAATTAGTTCAGAATATAGATAGTAGGTCGACGAGGATGGGATTTGAACCCATGCGTGCAGAGCACAATGGATTAGCAGTCCATCGCCTTAACCACTCGGCCACCTCGTCCCTCTCAATAAAGTTTTATAGTGTATAAAAAAAGGTGATTTCATGAAAGCTCTTTGACTATAGAAAGCAACAGTATGTCAAAAAAGTGATGAAAAAGTCATAGTATAGTATGTCGAAAAAGTGATAAAAAAGCCATAATATAGTATGTCGAAAAAAATGATAAAAAAGTCGTAGTATAGTATGTCGAAAAATTATCATAGTATAGTATGTCGAAAAAAGTGATAAAAAAGTCATAGTATAGTATGTCGAAAAATTATCATAGTATAGTATGTCGAAAAAAGTGATAAAAAAGTCATAGTATAGTATGTCGAAAAATTATCATAGTATAGTATGTCGAAAAAAGTGAAAAAAAAGTCATAGTATAGTATGTCGAAAAAAGTGATAAAAAAGTCATAGTATAGTATGTCGAAAAAAGTGATAAAAAAGTCATAGTATAGTATGTCGAAAAAATTATCATAGTATAGTATGTCGAAAAAAGTGATAAAAAAGTCAAAGTACAGTATGTCGAGAAAATCATCATAGTATATATTATGTCAAAAAGTCATATTTTACTATGTTGAAAAAAGTGATAAAAAAGTCATAGTATAGTATGTCGAGAAAATCATCATAGTATATAGTATGTCAAAAACGTCATATTTTAGCATGTCGTAAAAAGTGATAAAAAAGTCATAGTATAGTATGTCGAAAAAATTATCATAGTATAGTATGTCGAAAAAAGTGATAAAAAAGTCATCGTATAGTATGTCGAAAAAAGTGATAAAAAAGTCATAGTATAGTATGTCGAAAAAAGTCGTATTTTACTATGTCGAATAAAGTGATAAAAAAGTCATATTTTAGTATGTCGAAAAAAGTGATAAAAAAGTCATCGTATTGTATGTCGGAAAAATTATCATATTATAGCATGTCGAAAAAAGTCATATTTTACTATGTCGAAAAAAGTGATAAAAAAGTCATAGTATAGTATGTCGAAAAAATTATCATAGTATAGCATGTCGAAAAAAGTCATATTTTACTATGTCGAAAAAAGTGATAAAAAAGTCATAGTATAGTATGTCGAAAAAAGTCGTATTTTACTATGTCGAATAAAGTGATAAAAAAGTCATATTTTAGTATGTCGAAAAAAATGATAAAAAAGTCATAGTATAGTATGTCGAAAAAATTATCATAGTATAGCATGTCGAAAAAAGTCATATTTTACTATGTCGAAAAAAGTGATAAAAAAGTCATAGTATAGTATGTCGAAAAAAAGTGATAAAAAAGTCTTCGTATAGTGATAAAAAAGTCATAGTATAGTCTGTCGAAAAAATTATCATAGCATAGTATGTTGAAAAAAATGATAAAAAGTCATATTTTAGTATGTCGAAAAAAATGATAAAAAAGTCGTAGTATAGTATGTTGAAAAAATTATCATAGTATAGTATGACGAAAAAAGTGGTAAAAATGTCATAGTATAGTATGTCGAAAAAAGTCGTATTTTACTATGTCGAAAAAAGTGATAAAAAAGTCATAGTATAGTATGTCAAAGAAAGTGATGAAAAAGCATTAGTATAGTGCGTTTTATGAAGGCATCATATAGTGTGTTGTTAAATATCAGAGTACACAAAAAAATATACCAGTGGCTTCATACTACTATATGATACGATGATATGATATTGATCGTAACGTTTTTTAAGAGTGTTGTTTGAATGTAACCAGTTATGAGATTAAATTAGTTCAGAATATAGATAGTAGGTCGACGAGGATGGGATTTGAACCCATGCGTGCAGAGCACAATGGATCAGCAGTCCATCGCCTTAACCACTCGGCCACCTCGTCCCTCTCAATAAAGTTTTATAGTGTATAAAAAAAGGTGATTTCATGAAAGCTCTTTGACTATAGAAAGCAACAGTATGTCAAAAAAGTGATGAAAAAGTCATAGTATAGTATGTCGAAAAAGTGATAAAAAAGCCATAATATAGTATGTCGAAAAAAATGATAAAAAAGTCGTAGTATAGTATGTCGAAAAATTATCATAGTATAGTATGTCGAAAAAAGTGATAAAAAAGTCATAGTATAGTATGTCGAAAAATTATCATAGTATAGTATGTCGAAAAAAGTGATAAAAAAGTCATAGTATAGTATGTCGAAAAATTATCATAGTATAGTATGTCGAAAAAAGTGAAAAAAAAGTCATAGTATAGTATGTCGAAAAAATTATCATAGTACAGTATGTCGAAAAAAATATAGTATAGTATGTCGAAAAAAGTGATAAAAAAGTCATAGTATAGTATGTCGAAAAAAGTGATAAAAAAGTCATAGTATAGTATGTCGAAAAAAGTGATAAAAAAGTCATAGTATAGTATGTCGAAAAAATTATCATAGTATAGTATGTCGAAAAAAGTGATAAAAAAGTCAAAGTACAGTATGTCGAGAAAATTATCATAGTATAGCATGTCGAAAAAAGTCATATTTTACTATGTCGAAAAAAGTGATAAAAAAGTCATAGTATTGTATGTCGAAAAAAGTCGTATTTTACTATGTCGAATAAAGTGATAAAAAAGTCATATTTTAGTATGTCGAAAAAAATGATAAAAAAGTCTTCGTATAGTGATAAAAAAGTCATAGTATAGTATGTCGAAAAAAGTCGTATTTTACTATGTCGAAAAAAGTGATAAAAAAGTCATAGTATAGTATGTCAAAGAAAGTGATGAAAAAGCATTAGTATAGTGCGTTTTATGAAGGCATCATATAGTGTGTTGTTAAATATCAGAGTACACAAAAAAATATACCAGTGGCTTCATACTACTATATGATACGATGATATGATATTGATCGTAACGTTTTTTAAGAGTGTTGTTTGAATGTAACCAGTTATGAGATTAAATTAGTTCAGAATATAGATAGTAGGTCGACGAGGATGGGATTTGAACCCATGCGTGCAGAGCACAATGGATTAGCAGTCCATCGCCTTAACCACTCGGCCACCTCGTCCCTCTCAATAAAGTTTTATAGTGTATAAAAAAAGGTGATTTCATGAAAGCTCTTTGACTATAGAAAGCAACAGTATGTCAAAAAAGTGATGAAAAAGTCATAGTATAGTATGTCGAAAAAGTGATAAAAAAGCCATAATATAGTATGTCGAAAAAAATGATAAAAAAGTCGTAGTATAGTATGTCGAAAAATTATCATAGTATAGTATGTCGAAAAAAGTGATAAAAAAGTCATAGTATAGTATGTCGAAAAATTATCATAGTATAGTATGTCGAAAAAAGTGATAAAAAAGTCATAGTATAGTATGTCGAAAAAAGTGATAAAAAAGTCATAGTATAGTATGTCGAAAAAATTATCATAGTATAGTATGTCGAAAAAAGTGATAAAAAAGTCATAGTATAGTATGTCGAAAAAATTATCATAGTATAGTATGTCGAAAAAAGTGATTAAAAAGTCAAAGTATAGTATGTCGAGAAAATCATCATAGTATATATTATGTCAAAAAGTCATATTTGACTATGTCGAATAAAGTGATAAAAAAGTCATATTTTAGTATGTCGAAAAAAATGATAAAAAAGTCTTCGTATAGTGATAAAAAAGTCATAGTATAGTATGTCGAAAAATTATCATAGTATAGTATGTCGAAAAAAAATGATAAAAAAGTCATAGTATAGTATGTCGAAAAAATTATCATAGTATAGTATGTCGAAAAATTTCATATTTTAGTATGTCGAAAAAAGTGATAAAAAAAAGTCATAGTATAGCATATCGAAAAAAGTCGTATTTTACTATGTCGAAAAAAGTGATGAAAAAGTCATAGTATAGTCTGTCGAAAAAATTATCATAGCATAGTATGTTGAAAAAAATGATAAAAAGTCATATTTTAGTATGTCGAAAAAAATTATAAAAAAGTCGTAGTATAGTATGTTGAAAAAATTATCATAGTATAGTATGACGAAAAAAGTGGTAAAAATGTCATAGTATAGTATGTCGAAAAAAGTCGTATTTTACTATGTCGAAAAAAGTGATAAAAAAGTCATAGTATAGTATGTCAAAGAAAGTGATGAAAAAGCATTAGTATAGTGCGTTTTATGAAGTCATCATATAGTGTGTTGTTAAATATCAGAGTACACAAAAAAATATACCAGTGGCTTCATACTACTATATGATACGATGATATGATATTGATCGTAACGTTTTTTAAGAGTGTTGTTTTAATGTAACCAGTTATGAGATTAAATTAGTTCAGAATATAGATAGTAGATCGACGAGGATGGGATTTGAACGCATGCGTGCAGAGCACAATGGATTAGCAGTCCATCGCCTTAACCACTCGGCCACCTCGTCCCTCTCAATAAAGTTTTATAGTGTATAAAAAAAGGTGATTTCATGAAAGCTCTTTGACTATAGAAAGCAACAGTATGTCAAAAAAGTGATGAAAAAGTCATAGTATAGTATGTCGAAAAAGTGATAAAAAAGCCATAATATAGTATGTCGAAAAAAATGATAAAAAAGTCGTAGTATAGTATGTCGAAAAATTATCAGAGTATAGTATGTCGAAAAAAGGGATGAAAAAGTCATAGTATAGTATGTCGAAAAAGTGATAAAAAAGCCATAATATAGTATGTCGAAAAAAATGATAAAAAAGTCGTAGTATAGTATGTCGAAAAATTATCAGAGTATAGTATGTCGAAAAAAGTGATAAAAAAGTCAAAGTATAGTATGTCGAGAAAATCATCATAGTATATATTATGTCAAAAAGTCATATTTTACTATGTTGAAAAAAGTGATAAAAAAGTCATAGTATAGTATGTCAAGAAAATCATCATACTATATAGTATGTCAAAAACGTCATATTTTAGCATGTCGTAAAAAGTGATAAAAAAGTCATAGTATAGTATGTCGAAAAAATTATCATAGTATAGTATGTCGAAAAAAGTGATAAAAAAGTCATAGTATAGTATGTCAAAAAAAGTCGTATTTCACTATGTCGAATAAAGTGATAAAAAAGTCATAGTATAGTATGTCAAAAAAAGTCGTATTTTACTATGTCGAATAAAGTGATAAAAAAGTCATCGTATTGTATGTCGAAAAAATTATCATAGTATAGCATGTTGAAAAAAGTCATATTTTACTATATCGAAAAAAGTGATAAAAAGTCATAGTATAGTATGTCGAAAAAATTATCATAGTATAGCATGTCGAAAAAAGTCATATTTTACTATGTCGAAAAAAGTGATAAAAAAGTCATAGTATAGTATGTCGAAAAAAGTCGTATTTGACTATGTCGAATAAAGTGATAAAAAATTCATATTTTAGTATGTCGAAAAAAATGATAAAAAAGTCTTCGTATAGTGATAAAAAAGTCATAGTATAGTATGTCGAAAAATTATCATAGTATAGTATGTCGAAAAAAGTGATAAAAAAGTCATAGTATAGTATGTCGAAAAAATTATCATAGTATAGTATGTCGAAAAATTTCATATTTTAGTATGTCGAAAAAAGTGATAAAAAAAGTCATAGTATAGCATATCGAAAAAAGTCATATTTTACTATGTCGAAAAAAGTGATGAAAAAGTCATAGTATAGTCTGTCGAAAAAATTATCATAGCATAGTATGTTGAAAAAAATGATAAAAAGTCATATTTTAGTATGTCGAAAAAAATGATAAAAAAGTCGTAGTATAGTATGTTGAAAAAATTATCATAGTATAGTATGACGAAAAAAGTGGTAAAAATGTCATAGTATAGTATGTCGAAAAAAGTCGTATTTTACTATGTCGAAAAAAGTGATAAAAAAGTCATATTATAGTATGTCAAAGAAAGTGATGAAAAAGCATTAGTATAGTGCGTTTTATGAAGTCATCATATAGTGTGTTGTTAAATATCAGAGTACACAAAAAAATATACCAGTGGCTTCATACTACTATATGATACGATGATATGATATTGATCGTAACGTTTTTTAAGAGTGTTGTTTTAATGTAACCAGTTATGAGATTAAATTAGTTCAGAATATAGATAGTAGATCGACGAGGATGGGATTTGAACGCATGCGTGCAGAGCACAATGGATTAGCAGTCCATCGCCTTAACCACTCGGCCACCTCGTCCCTCTCAATAAAGTTTTATAGTGTATAAAAAAAGGTGATTTCATGAAAGCTCTTTGACTATAGAAAGCAACAGTATGTCAAAAAAGTGATGAAAAAGTCATAGTATAGTATGTCGAAAAAGTGATAAAAAAGCCATAATATAGTATGTCGAAAAAAATGATAAAAAAGTCGTAGTATAGTATGTCGAAAAATTATCAGAGTATAGTATGTCGAAAAAAGGGATGAAAAAGTCATAGTATAGTATGTCGAAAAAGTGATAAAAAAGCCATAATATAGTATGTCGAAAAAAATGATAAAAAAGTCGTAGTATAGTATGTCGAAAAATTATCAGAGTATAGTATGTCGAAAAAAGTGATAAAAAAGTCAAAGTATAGTATGTCGAGAAAATCATCATAGTATATATTATGTCAAAAAGTCATATTTTACTATGTTGAAAAAAGTGATAAAAAAGTCATAGTATAGTATGTCGAGAAAATCATCATACTATATAGTATGTCAAAAACGTCATATTTTAGCATGTCGTAAAAAGTGATAAAAAAGTCATAGTATAGTATGTCGAAAAAATTATCATAGTATAGTATGTCGAAAAAAGTGATAAAAAAGTCATAGTATAGTATGTCAAAAAAAGTCGTATTTCACTATGTCGAATAAAGTGATAAAAAAGTCATAGTATAGTATGTCAAAAAAAGTCGTATTTTACTATGTCGAATAAAGTGATAAAAAAGTCATCGTATTGTATGTCGAAAAAATTATCATAGTATAGCATGTTGAAAAAAGTCATATTTTACTATATCGAAAAAAGTGATAAAAAGTCATAGTATAGTATGTCGAAAAAATTATCATAGTATAGCATGTCGAAAAAAGTCATATTTTACTATGTCGAAAAAAGTGATAAAAAAGTCATAGTATAGTATGTCGAAAAAAGTCGTATTTGACTATGTCGAATAAAGTGATAAAAAATTCATATTTTAGTATGTCGAAAAAAATGATAAAAAAGTCTTCGTATAGTGATAAAAAAGTCATAGTATAGTATGTCGAAAAATTATCATAGTATAGTATGTCGAAAAAAGTGATAAAAAAGTCATAGTATAGTATGTCGAAAAAATTATCATAGTATAGTATGTAGAAAAATTTCATATTTTAGTATGTCGAAAAAAGTGATAAAAAAAGTCATAGTATAGCATATCGAAAAAAGTCATATTTTACTATGTCGAAAAAAGTGATGAAAAAGTCATAGTATAGTCTGTCGAAAAAATTATCATAGCATAGTATGTTGAAAAAAATGATAAAAAGTCATATTTTAGTATGTCGAAAAAAATGATAAAAAAGTCGTAGTATAGTATGTTGAAAAAATTATCATAGTATAGTATGACGAAAAAAGTGGTAAAAATGTCATAGTATAGTATGTCGAAAAAAGTCGTATTTTACTATGTCGAAAAAAGTGATAAAAAAGTCATATTATAGTATGTCAAAGAAAGTGATGAAAAAGCATTAGTATAGTGCGTTTTATGAAGTCATCATATAGTGTGTTGTTAAATATCAGAGTACACAAAAAAATATACCAGTGGCTTCATACTACTATATGATACGATGATATGATATTGATCGTAACGTTTTTTAAGAGTGTTGTTTGAATGTAACCAGTTATGAGATTAAATTAGTTCAGAATATAGATAGTAGATCGACGAGGATGGGATTTGAACAAGACGTCAAAAACGTCATATTTTAGCATGTCGTAAAAAGTGATAAAAAAGTCATAGTATAGTATGTCGAAAAAATTATCATAGTATAGTATGTCGAAAAAAGTGATAAAAAAGTCATCGTATAGTATGTCGAAAAAAGTGATAAAAAAGTCATAGTATAGTATGTCGAAAAAAGTCGTATTTTACTATGTCGAATAAAGTGATAAAAAAGTCATATTTTAGTATGTCGAAAAAAGTGATAAAAAAGTCATCGTATTGTATGTCGAAAAAATTATCATAGTATAGCATGTCGAAAAAAGTCATATTTTACTATGTCGAAAAAAGTTATAAAAAAGTCATAGTATAGTATGTCGAAAAAATTATCATAGTATAGCATGTCGAAAAAAGTCATATTTTACTATGTCGAAAAAAGTGATAAAAAAGTCATAGTATAGTATGTCGAAAAAAGTCGTATTTTACTATGTCGAATAAAGTGATAAAAAAGTCATATTTTAGTATGTCGAAAAAAATGATAAAAAAGTCTTCGTATAGTGATAAAAAAGTCATAGTATAGTATGTCGAAAAATTATCATAGTATAGTATGTCGAAAAAAGTGATAAAAAAGTCATAGTATAGTATGTCGAAAAAATTATCATAGTATGGTATGTCGAAAAATTTCATATTTTACTATGTCAAAAAAGTGATGAAAAAGTCATAGTATAGTCTGTCGAAAAAATTATCATAGCATAGTATGTTGAAAAAAATGATAAAAAGTCATATTTTAGTATGTCGAAAAAAATGATAAAAAAGTCGTAGTGTAGTATGTTGAAAAAATTATCATAGTATTGTATGAGGAAAAAAGTGGTAAAAATGTCATAGTATAGTATGTCGAAAAAAGTCGTATTTTACTATGTCGAAAAAAGTGATAAAAAAGTCATAGTATAGTATGTCAAAGAAAGTGATGAAAAAGCATTAGTATAGTGCGTTTTATGAAGGCATCATATAGTGTGTTGTTAAATATCAGAGTACACAAAAAAATATACCAGTGGCTTCATACTACTATATGATACGATGATATGATATTGATCGTAACGTTTTTTAAGAGTGTTGTTTGAATGTAACCAGTTATGAGATTAAATTAGTTCAGAATATAGATAGTAGATCGACGAGGATGGGATTTGAACAAGACGTCAAAAACGTCATATTTTAGCATGTCGTAAAAAGTGATAAAAAAGTCATAGTATAGTATGTCGAAAAAATTATCATAGTATAGTATGTCGAAAAAAGTGATAAAAAAGTCATCGTATAGTATGTCGAAAAAAGTGATAAAAAAGTCATAGTATAGTATGTCGAAAAAAGTCATATTTTACTATGTCGAATAAAGTGATAAAAAAGTCATATTTTAGTATGTCGAAAAAAGTGATAAAAAAGTCATCGTATTGTATGTCAAAAAAATTATCATAGTATAGCATGTCGAAAAAAGTCGTATTTTACTATGTCGAATAAAGTGATAAAAAAGTCATATTTTAGTATGTCGAAAAAAATGATAAAAAAGTCGTAGTATAGTATGTCGAAAAATTATCAGAGTATAGTATGTCGAAAAAAGGGATGAAAAAGTCATAGTATAGTATGTCGAAAAAGTGATAAAAAAGCCATAATATAGTATGTCGAAAAAAATGATAAAAAAGTCGTAGTATAGTATGTCGAAAAATTATCAGAGTATAGTATGTCGAAAAAAGTGATAAAAAAGTCAAAGTATAGTATGTCGAGAAAATCATCATAGTATATATTATGTCAAAAAGTCATATTTTACTATGTTGAAAAAAGTGATAAAAAAGTCATAGTATAGTATGTCAAGAAAATCATCATACTATATAGTATGTCAAAAACGTCATATTTTAGCATGTCGTAAAAAGTGATAAAAAAGTCATAGTATAGTATGTCGAAAAAATTATCATAGTATAGTATGTCGAAAAAAGTGATAAAAAAGTCATAGTATAGTATGTCAAAAAAAGTCGTATTTCACTATGTCGAATAAAGTGATAAAAAAGTCATAGTATAGTATGTCAAAAAAAGTCGTATTTTACTATGTCGAATAAAGTGATAAAAAAGTCATCGTATTGTATGTCGAAAAAATTATCATAGTATAGCATGTTGAAAAAAGTCATATTTTACTATATCGAAAAAAGTGATAAAAAGTCATAGTATAGTATGTCGAAAAAATTATCATAGTATAGCATGTCGAAAAAAGTCATATTTTACTATGTCGAAAAAAGTGATAAAAAAGTCATAGTATAGTATGTCGAAAAAAGTCGTATTTGACTATGTCGAATAAAGTGATAAAAAATTCATATTTTAGTATGTCGAAAAAAATGATAAAAAAGTCTTCGTATAGTGATAAAAAAGTCATAGTATAGTATGTCGAAAAATTATCATAGTATAGTATGTCGAAAAAAGTGATAAAAAAGTCATAGTATAGTATGTCGAAAAAATTATCATAGTATAGTATGTCGAAAAATTTCATATTTTAGTATGTCGAAAAAAGTGATAAAAAAAGTCATAGTATAGCATATCGAAAAAAGTCATATTTTACTATGTCGAAAAAAGTGATGAAAAAGTCATAGTATAGTCTGTCGAAAAAATTATCATAGCATAGTATGTTGAAAAAAATGATAAAAAGTCATATTTTAGTATGTCGAAAAAAATGATAAAAAAGTCGTAGTATAGTATGTTGAAAAAATTATCATAGTATAGTATGACGAAAAAAGTGGTAAAAATGTCATAGTATAGTATGTCGAAAAAAGTCGTATTTTACTATGTCGAAAAAAGTGATAAAAAAGTCATATTATAGTATGTCAAAGAAAGTGATGAAAAAGCATTAGTATAGTGCGTTTTATGAAGTCATCATATAGTGTGTTGTTAAATATCAGAGTACACAAAAAAATATACCAGTGGCTTCATACTACTATATGATACGATGATATGATATTGATCGTAACGTTTTTTAAGAGTGTTGTTTTAATGTAACCAGTTATGAGATTAAATTAGTTCAGAATATAGATAGTAGATCGACGAGGATGGGATTTGAACGCATGCGTGCAGAGCACAATGGATTAGCAGTCCATCGCCTTAACCACTCGGCCACCTCGTCCCTCTCAATAAAGTTTTATAGTGTATAAAAAAAGGTGATTTCATGAAAGCTCTTTGACTATAGAAAGCAACAGTATGTCAAAAAAGTGATGAAAAAGTCATAGTATAGTATGTCGAAAAAGTGATAAAAAAGCCATAATATAGTATGTCGAAAAAAATGATAAAAAAGTCGTAGTATAGTATGTCGAAAAATTATCAGAGTATAGTATGTCGAAAAAAGGGATGAAAAAGTCATAGTATAGTATGTCGAAAAAGTGATAAAAAAGCCATAATATAGTATGTCGAAAAAAATGATAAAAAAGTCGTAGTATAGTATGTCGAAAAATTATCAGAGTATAGTATGTCGAAAAAAGTGATAAAAAAGTCAAAGTATAGTATGTCGAGAAAATCATCATAGTATATATTATGTCAAAAAGTCATATTTTACTATGTTGAAAAAAGTGATAAAAAAGTCATAGTATAGTATGTCGAGAAAATCATCATACTATATAGTATGTCAAAAACGTCATATTTTAGCATGTCGTAAAAAGTGATAAAAAAGTCATAGTATAGTATGTCGAAAAAATTATCATAGTATAGTATGTCGAAAAAAGTGATAAAAAAGTCATAGTATAGTATGTCAAAAAAAGTCGTATTTCACTATGTCGAATAAAGTGATAAAAAAGTCATAGTATAGTATGTCAAAAAAAGTCGTATTTTACTATGTCGAATAAAGTGATAAAAAAGTCATCGTATTGTATGTCGAAAAAATTATCATAGTATAGCATGTTGAAAAAAGTCATATTTTACTATATCGAAAAAAGTGATAAAAAGTCATAGTATAGTATGTCGAAAAAATTATCATAGTATAGCATGTCGAAAAAAGTCATATTTTACTATGTCGAAAAAAGTGATAAAAAAGTCATAGTATAGTATGTCGAAAAAAGTCGTATTTGACTATGTCGAATAAAGTGATAAAAAATTCATATTTTAGTATGTCGAAAAAAATGATAAAAAAGTCTTCGTATAGTGATAAAAAAGTCATAGTATAGTATGTCGAAAAATTATCATAGTATAGTATGTCGAAAAAAGTGATAAAAAAGTCATAGTATAGTATGTCGAAAAAATTATCATAGTATAGTATGTAGAAAAATTTCATATTTTAGTATGTCGAAAAAAGTGATAAAAAAAGTCATAGTATAGCATATCGAAAAAAGTCATATTTTACTATGTCGAAAAAAGTGATGAAAAAGTCATAGTATAGTCTGTCGAAAAAATTATCATAGCATAGTATGTTGAAAAAAATGATAAAAAGTCATATTTTAGTATGTCGAAAAAAATGATAAAAAAGTCGTAGTATAGTATGTTGAAAAAATTATCATAGTATAGTATGACGAAAAAAGTGGTAAAAATGTCATAGTATAGTATGTCGAAAAAAGTCGTATTTTACTATGTCGAAAAAAGTGATAAAAAAGTCATATTATAGTATGTCAAAGAAAGTGATGAAAAAGCATTAGTATAGTGCGTTTTATGAAGTCATCATATAGTGTGTTGTTAAATATCAGAGTACACAAAAAAATATACCAGTGGCTTCATACTACTATATGATACGATGATATGATATTGATCGTAACGTTTTTTAAGAGTGTTGTTTGAATGTAACCAGTTATGAGATTAAATTAGTTCAGAATATAGATAGTAGATCGACGAGGATGGGATTTGAACAAGACGTCAAAAACGTCATATTTTAGCATGTCGTAAAAAGTGATAAAAAAGTCATAGTATAGTATGTCGAAAAAATTATCATAGTATAGTATGTCGAAAAAAGTGATAAAAAAGTCATCGTATAGTATGTCGAAAAAAGTGATAAAAAAGTCATAGTATAGTATGTCGAAAAAAGTCGTATTTTACTATGTCGAATAAAGTGATAAAAAAGTCATATTTTAGTATGTCGAAAAAAGTGATAAAAAAGTCATCGTATTGTATGTCGAAAAAATTATCATAGTATAGCATGTCGAAAAAAGTCATATTTTACTATGTCGAAAAAAGTTATAAAAAAGTCATAGTATAGTATGTCGAAAAAATTATCATAGTATAGCATGTCGAAAAAAGTCATATTTTACTATGTCGAAAAAAGTGATAAAAAAGTCATAGTATAGTATGTCGAAAAAAGTCGTATTTTACTATGTCGAATAAAGTGATAAAAAAGTCATATTTTAGTATGTCGAAAAAAATGATAAAAAAGTCTTCGTATAGTGATAAAAAAGTCATAGTATAGTATGTCGAAAAATTATCATAGTATAGTATGTCGAAAAAAGTGATAAAAAAGTCATAGTATAGTATGTCGAAAAAATTATCATAGTATGGTATGTCGAAAAATTTCATATTTTACTATGTCAAAAAAAGTGATGAAAAAGTCATAGTATAGTCTGTCGAAAAAATTATCATAGCATAGTATGTTGAAAAAAATGATAAAAAGTCATATTTTAGTATGTCGAAAAAAATGATAAAAAAGTCGTAGTGTAGTATGTTGAAAAAATTATCATAGTATTGTATGAGGAAAAAAGTGGTAAAAATGTCATAGTATAGTATGTCGAAAAAAGTCGTATTTTACTATGTCGAAAAAAGTGATAAAAAAGTCATAGTATAGTATGTCAAAGAAAGTGATGAAAAAGCATTAGTATAGTGCGTTTTATGAAGGCATCATATAGTGTGTTGTTAAATATCAGAGTACACAAAAAAATATACCAGTGGCTTCATACTACTATATGATACGATGATATGATATTGATCGTAACGTTTTTTAAGAGTGTTGTTTGAATGTAACCAGTTATGAGATTAAATTAGTTCAGAATATAGATAGTAGATCGACGAGGATGGGATTTGAACAAGACGTCAAAAACGTCATATTTTAGCATGTCGTAAAAAGTGATAAAAAAGTCATAGTATAGTATGTCGAAAAAATTATCATAGTATAGTATGTCGAAAAAAGTGATAAAAAAGTCATCGTATAGTATGTCGAAAAAAGTGATAAAAAAGTCATAGTATAGTATGTCGAAAAAAGTCATATTTTACTATGTCGAATAAAGTGATAAAAAAGTCATATTTTAGTATGTCGAAAAAAGTGATAAAAAAGTCATCGTATTGTATGTCAAAAAAATTATCATAGTATAGCATGTCGAAAAAAGTCGTATTTTACTATGTCGAATAAAGTGATAAAAAAGTCATATTTTAGTATGTCGAAAAAAATGATAAAAAAGTCTTCATATAGTGATAAAAAAGTCATAGTATAGTATGTCGAAAAATTATCATAGTATAGTATGTCGAAAAAAGTGATAAAAAAGTCATAGTATAGTATGTCGAAAAAATTATCATAGTATGGTATGTCGAAAAATTTCATATTTTACTATGTCAAAAAAAGTGATGAAAAAGTCATAGTATAGTCTGTCGAAAAAATTATCATAGCATAGTATGTTGAAAAAAATGATAAAAAGTCATATTTTAGTATGTCGAAAAAAATGATAAAAAAGTCGTAGTGTAGTATGTTGAAAAAATTATCATAGTATTGTATGAGGAAAAAAGTGGTAAAAATGTCATAGTATAGTATGTCGAAAAAAGTCGTATTTTACTATGTCGAAAAAAGTGATAAAAAAGTCATAGTATAGTATGTCAAAGAAAGTGATGAAAAAGCATTAGTATAGTGCGTTTTATGAAGGCATCATATAGTGTGTTGTTAAATATCAGAGTACACAAAAAAATATACCAGTGGCTTCATACTACTATATGATACGATGATATGATATTGATCGTAACGTTTTTTAAGAGTGTTGTTTGAATGTAACCAGTTATGAGATTAAATTAGTTCAGAATATAGATAGTAGGTCGACGAGGATGGGATTTGAACCCATGCGTGCAGAGCACAATGGATTAGTGATAAAAAAGTCATATTTTAGTATGTCGAAAAAAGTGATAAAAAAGTCATCGTATTGTATGTCGAAAAAATTATCATAGTATAGCATGTCGAAAAAAGTCATATTTTACTATGTCGAAAAAAGTGATAAAAAAGTCATAGTATAGTATGTCGAAAAAATTATCATAGTATAGCATGTCGAAAAAAGTCATATTTTACTATGTCGAAAAAAGTGATAAAAAAGTCATAGTATAGTATGTCGAAAAAAGTCGTATTTTACTATGTCGAATAAAGTGATAAAAAAGTCATATTTTAGTATGTCGGAAAGAATGATAAAAAAGTCTTCGTATAGTGATAAAAAAGTCATAGTATAGTATGTCGAAAAAAGTCATATTTTACTATGTCGGAAAAAGTGATGAAAAAGTCATAGTATAGTCTGTCGAAAAAATTATCATAGCATAGTATGTTGAAAAAAATGAAGGCATCATATAGTGTGTTGTTAAATATCAGAGTACACAAAAAAATATACCAGTGGCTTCATACTACTATATGATACGATGATATGATATTGATCGTAACGTTTTTTAAGAGTGTTGTTTGAATGTAACCAGTTATGAGATTAAATTAGTTCAGAATATAGATAGTAGGTCGACGAGGATGGGATTTGAACCCATGCGTGCAGAGCACAATGGATTAGTGATAAAAAAGTCATATTTTAGTATGTCGAAAAAAGTGATAAAAAAGTCATAGTATAGTATGTCGAAAAAATTATCATAGTATAGTATGTCGAAAAATTTCATATTTTAGTATGTCGAAAAAAGTGATAAAAAAGTCATAGTATAGCATATCGAAAAAAGTCATATTTTACTATGTCGAAAAAAGTGATGAAAAAGTCATAGTATAGTCTGTCGAAAAAATTATCATAGCATAGTATGTTGAAAAAAATGATAAAAAGTCATATTTTAGTATGTCGAAAAAAATGATAAAAAAGTCGTAGTATAGTATGTTGAAAAAATTATCATAGTATAGTATGACGAAAAAAGTGGTAAAAATGTCATAGTATAGTATGTCGAAAAAAGTCGTATTTTACTATGTCGAAAAAAGTGATAAAAAGTCATAGTATAGTATGTCGAAAAAATTATCATAGTATAGCATGTCGAAAAAAGTCATATTTTACTATGTCGAAAAAAGTGATAAAAAAGTCATAGTATTGTATGTCGAAAAAAGTCGTATTTTACTATGTCGAATAAAGTGATAAAAAAGTCATATTTTAGTATGTCGAAAAAAATGATAAAAAAGTCTTCGTATAGTGATAAAAAAGTCATAGTATAGTATGTCGAAAAAAGTCATATTTTACTATGTCGAAAAAAGTGATGAAAAAGTCATAGTATAGTCTGTCGAAAAAATTATCATAACATAGTATGTTGAAAAAAATGATAAAAAGTCATATATTTAGTATGTCGAAAAAAATGATAAAAAAGTCGTAGTATAGTATGTTGAAAAAATTATCATAGTATAGTATGACGAAAAAAGTGGTAAAAATGTCATAGTATAGTATGTCGAAAAAAGTCGTATTTTACTATGTCGAAAAAAGTGATAAAAAAGTCATAGTATAGTATGTCAAAGAAAGTGATGAAAAAGCATTAGTATAGTGCGTTTTATGAAGGCATCATATAGTGTGTTGTTAAATATCAGAGTACACAAAAAAATATACCAGTGGCTTCATACTACTATATGATACGATGATATGATATTGATCGTAACGTTTTTTAAGAGTGTTGTTTGAATGTAACCAGTTATGAGATTAAATTAGTTCAGAATATAGATAGTAGGTCGACGAGGAAGGGATTTGAACCCATGCGTGCAGAGCACAATGGATTAGCAGTCCATCGCCTTAACCACTCGGCCACCTCGTCCCTCTCAATAAAGTTTTATAGTGTATAAAAAAAGGTGATTTCATGAAAGCTCTTTGACTATAGAAAGCAACAGTATGTCAAAAAAGTGATGAAAAAGTCATAGTATAGTATGTCGAAAAAGTGATAAAAAAGCCATAATATAGTATGTCGAAAAAAATGATAAAAAAGTCGTAGTATAGTATGTCGAAAAATTATCATAGTATAGTATGTCGAAAAAAGTGATAAAAAAGTCATAGTATAGTATGTCGAAAAATTATCATAGTATAGTATGTCGAAAAAAGTGATAAAAAAGTCATAGTATAGTATGTCGAAAAATTATCATAGTATAGTATGTCGAAAAAAGTGAAAAAAAAGTCATAGTATAGTATGTCGAAAAAAGTGATAAAAAAGTCATAGTATAGTATGTCGAAAAAAGTGATAAAAAAGTCATAGTATAGTATGTCGAAAAAATTATCATAGTATAGTATGTCGAAAAAAGTGATAAAAAAGTCAAAGTACAGTATGTCGAGAAAATCATCATAGTATATATTATGTCAAAAAGTCATATTTTACTATGTTGAAAAAAGTGATAAAAAAGTCATAGTATAGTATGTCGAGAAAATCATCATAGTATATAGTATGTCAAAAACGTCATATTTTAGCATGTCGTAAAAAGTGATAAAAAAGTCATAGTATAGTATGTCGAAAAAATTATCATAGTATAGTATGTCGAAAAAAGTGATAAAAAAGTCATCGTATAGTATGTCGAAAAAAGTGATAAAAAAGTCATAGTATAGTATGTCGAAAAAAGTCGTATTTTACTATGTCGAATAAAGTGATAAAAAAGTCATATTTTAGTATGTCGAAAAAAGTGATAAAAAAGTCATCGTATTGTATGTCGAAAAAATTATCATATTATAGCATGTCGAAAAAAGTCATATTTTACTATGTCGAAAAAAGTGATAAAAAAGTCATAGTATTATATGTCGAAAAAAGTCGTATTTTACTATGTCGAATAAAGTGATAAAAAAGTCATATTTTAGTATGTCGAAAAAAATGATAAAAAAGTCTTCGTATAGTAATAAAAAAGTCATAGTATAGTATGTCGAAAAAAGTCATATTTTACTATGTCGAAAAAAGTGATGAAAAAGTCATAGTATAGTCTGTCGAAAAAATTATCATAACATAGTATGTTGAAAAAAATGATAAAAAGTCATATATTTAGTATGTCGAAAAAAATGATAAAAAAGTCGTAGTATAGTATGTTGAAAAAATTATCATAGTATAGTATGACGAAAAAAGTGGTAAAAATGTCATAGTATAGTATGTCGAAAAAAGTCGTATTTTACTATGTCGAAAAAAGTGATAAAAAAGTCATAGTATAGTATGTCAAAGAAAGTGATGAAAAAGCATTAGTATAGTGCGTTTTATGAAGGCATCATATAGTGTGTTGTTAAATATCAGAGTACACAAAAAAATATACCAGTGGCTTCATACTACTATATGATACGATGATATGATATTGATCGTAACGTTTTTTAAGAGTGTTGTTTGAATGTAACCAGTTATGAGATTAAATTAGTTCAGAATATAGATAGTAGGTCGACGAGGATGGGATTTGAACCCATGCGTGCAGAGCACAATGGATTAGCAGTCCATCGCCTTAACCACTCGGCCACCTCGTCCCTCTCAATAAAGTTTTATAGTGTATAAAAAAAGGTGATTTCATGAAAGCTCTTTGACTATAGAAAGCAACAGTATGTCAAAAAAGTGATGAAAAAGTCATAGTATAGTATGTCGAAAAAGTGATAAAAAAGCCATAATATAGTATGTCGAAAAAAATGATAAAAAAGTCGTAGTATAGTATGTCGAAAAATTATCATAGTATAGTATGTCGAAAAAAGTGATAAAAAAGTCATAGTATAGTATGTCGAAAAATTATCATAGTATAGTATGTCGAAAAAAGTGATAAAAAAGTCATAGTATAGTATGTCGAAAAATTATCATAGTATAGTATGTCGAAAAAAGTGAAAAAAAAGTCATAGTATAGTATGTCGAAAAAAGTGATAAAAAAGTCATAGTATAGTATGTCGAAAAAAGTGATAAAAAAGTCATAGTATAGTATGTCGAAAAAATTATCATAGTATAGTATGTCGAAAAAAGTGATAAAAAAGTCAAAGTACAGTATGTCGAGAAAATCATCATAGTATATATTATGTCAAAAAGTCATATTTTACTATGTTGAAAAAAGTGATAAAAAAGTCATAGTATAGTATGTCGAGAAAATCATCATAGTATATAGTATGTCAAAAACGTCATATTTTAGCATGTCGTAAAAAGTGATAAAAAAGTCATAGTATAGTATGTCGAAAAAATTATCATAGTATAGTATGTCGAAAAAAGTGATAAAAAAGTCATCGTATAGTATGTCGAAAAAAGTGATAAAAAAGTCATAGTATAGTATGTCGAAAAAAGTCGTATTTTACTATGTCGAATAAAGTGATAAAAAAGTCATATTTTAGTATGTCGAAAAAAGTGATAAAAAAGTCATCGTATTGTATGTCGGAAAAATTATCATATTATAGCATGTCGAAAAAAGTCATATTTTACTATGTCGAAAAAAGTGATAAAAAAGTCATAGTATAGTATGTCGAAAAAATTATCATAGTATAGCATGTCGAAAAAAGTCATATTTTACTATGTCGAAAAAAGTGATAAAAAAGTCATAGTATAGTATGTCGAAAAAAGTCGTATTTTACTATGTCGAATAAAGTGATAAAAAAGTCATATTTTAGTATGTCGAAAAAAATGATAAAAAAGTCATAGTATAGTATGTCGAAAAAATTATCATAGTATAGCATGTCGAAAAAAGTCATATTTTACTATGTCGAAAAAAGTGATAAAAAAGTCATAGTATAGTATGTCGAAAAAAAGTGATAAAAAAGTCTTCGTATAGTGATAAAAAAGTCATAGTATAGTCTGTCGAAAAAATTATCATAGCATAGTATGTTGAAAAAAATGATAAAAAGTCATATTTTAGTATGTCGAAAAAAATGATAAAAAAGTCGTAGTATAGTATGTTGAAAAAATTATCATAGTATAGTATGACGAAAAAAGTGGTAAAAATGTCATAGTATAGTATGTCGAAAAAAGTCGTATTTTACTATGTCGAAAAAAGTGATAAAAAAGTCATAGTATAGTATGTCAAAGAAAGTGATGAAAAAGCATTAGTATAGTGCGTTTTATGAAGGCATCATATAGTGTGTTGTTAAATATCAGAGTACACAAAAAAATATACCAGTGGCTTCATACTACTATATGATACGATGATATGATATTGATCGTAACGTTTTTTTAGAGTGTTGTTTGAATGTAACCAGTTATGAGATTAAATTAGTTCAGAATATAGATAGTAGGTCGACGAGGATGGGATTTGAACCCATGCGTGCAGAGCACAATGGATCAGCAGTCCATCGCCTTAACCACTCGGCCACCTCGTCCCTCTCAATAAAGTTTTATAGTGTATAAAAAAAGGTGATTTCATGAAAGCTCTTTGACTATAGAAAGCAACAGTATGTCAAAAAAGTGATGAAAAAGTCATAGTATAGTATGTCGAAAAAGTGATAAAAAAGCCATAATATAGTATGTCGAAAAAAATGATAAAAAAGTCGTAGTATAGTATGTCGAAAAATTATCATAGTATAGTATGTCGAAAAAAGTGATAAAAAAGTCATAGTATAGTATGTCGAAAAATTATCATAGTATAGTATGTCGAAAAAAGTGATAAAAAAGTCATAGTATAGTATGTCGAAAAATTATCATAGTATAGTATGTCGAAAAAAGTGAAAAAAAAGTCATAGTATAGTATGTCGAAAAAATTATCATAGTACAGTATGTCGAAAAAAATATAGTATAGTATGTCGAAAAAAGTGATAAAAAAGTCATAGTATAGTATGTCGAAAAAAGTGATAAAAAAGTCATAGTATAGTATGTCGAAAAAAGTGATAAAAAAGTCATAGTATAGTATGTCGAAAAAATTATCATAGTATAGTATGTCGAAAAAAGTGATAAAAAAGTCAAAGTACAGTATGTCGAGAAAATTATCATAGTATAGCATGTCGAAAAAAGTCATATTTTACTATGTCGAAAAAAGTGATAAAAAAGTCATAGTATTGTATGTCGAAAAAAGTCGTATTTTACTATGTCGAATAAAGTGATAAAAAAGTCATATTTTAGTATGTCGAAAAAAATGATAAAAAAGTCTTCGTATAGTGATAAAAAAGTCATAGTATAGTATGTCGAAAAAAGTCGTATTTTACTATGTCGAAAAAAGTGATAAAAAAGTCATAGTATAGTATGTCAAAGAAAGTGATGAAAAAGCATTAGTATAGTGCGTTTTATGAAGGCATCATATAGTGTGTTGTTAAATATCAGAGTACACAAAAAAATATACCAGTGGCTTCATACTACTATATGATACGATGATATGATATTGATCGTAACGTTTTTTAAGAGTGTTGTTTGAATGTAACCAGTTATGAGATTAAATTAGTTCAGAATATAGATAGTAGGTCGACGAGGATGGGATTTGAACCCATGCGTGCAGAGCACAATGGATTAGCAGTCCATCGCCTTAACCACTCGGCCACCTCGTCCCTCTCAATAAAGTTTTATAGTGTATAAAAAAAGGTGATTTCATGAAAGCTCTTTGACTATAGAAAGCAACAGTATGTCAAAAAAGTGATGAAAAAGTCATAGTATAGTATGTCGAAAAAGTGATAAAAAAGCCATAATATAGTATGTCGAAAAAAATGATAAAAAAGTCGTAGTATAGTATGTCGAAAAATTATCATAGTATAGTATGTCGAAAAAAGTGATAAAAAAGTCATAGTATAGTATGTCGAAAAATTATCATAGTATAGTATGTCGAAAAAAGTGATAAAAAAGTCATAGTATAGTATGTCGAAAAATTATCATAGTATAGTATGTCGAAAAAAGTGAAAAAAAAGTCATAGTATAGTATGTCGAAAAAATTATCATAGTACAGTATGTCGAAAAAAATATAGTATAGTATGTCGAAAAAAGTGATAAAAAAGTCATAGTATAGTATGTCGAAAAAAGTGATAAAAAAGTCATAGTATAGTATGTCGAAAAAAGTGATAAAAAAGTCATAGTATAGTATGTCGAAAAAATTATCATAGTATAGTATGTCGAAAAAAGTGATAAAAAAGTCAAAGTACAGTATGTCGAGAAAATCATCATAGTATATATTATGTCAAAAAGTCATATTTTACTATGTTGAAAAAAGTGATAAAAAAGTCATAGTATAGTATGTCGAGAAAATCATCATAGTATATAGTATGTCAAAAACGTCATATTTTAGCATGTCGTAAAAAGTGATAAAAAAGTCATAGTATAGTATGTCGAAAAAATTATCATAGTATAGTATGTCGAAAAAAGTGATAAAAAAGTCATCGTATAGTATGTCGAAAAAAGTGATAAAAAAGTCATAGTATAGTATGTCGAAAAAAGTCGTATTTTACTATGTCGAATAAAGTGATAAAAAAGTCATATTTTAGTATGTCGAAAAAAGTGATAAAAAAGTCATCGTATTGTATGTCGAAAAAATTATCATAGTATAGCATGTCGAAAAAAGTCATATTTTACTATGTCGAAAAAAGTGATAAAAAAGTCATAGTATAGTATGTCGAAAAAATTATCATAGTATAGCATGTCGAAAAAAGTCATATTTTACTATGTCGAAAAAAGTGATAAAAAAGTCATAGTATAGTATGTCGAAAAAGTGATAAAAAAGTCTTCGTATAGTGATAAAAAAGTCATAGTATAGTCTGTCGAAAAAAGTCATATTTTACTATGTCGGAAAAAGTGATGAAAAAGTCATAGTATAGTCTGTCGAAAAAATTATCATAGCATAGTATGTTGAAAAAAATGAAGGCATCATATAGTGTGTTGTTAAATATCAGAGTACACAAAAAAATATACCAGTGGCTTCATACTACTATATGATACGATGATATGATATTGATCGTAACGTTTTTTAAGAGTGTTGTTTGAATGTAACCAGTTATGAGATTAAATTAGTTCAGAATATAGATAGTAGGTCGACGAGGATGGGATTTGAACCCATGCGTGCAGAGCACAATGGATTAGTGATAAAAAAGTCATATTTTAGTATGTCGAAAAAAGTGATAAAAAAGTCATCGTATTGTATGTCGAAAAAATTATCATAGTATAGCATGTCGAAAAAAGTCATATTTTACTATGTCGAAAAAAGTGATAAAAAAGTCATAGTATAGTATGTCGAAAAAATTATCATAGTATAGCATGTCGAAAAAAGTCATATTTTACTATGTCGAAAAAAGTGATAAAAAAGTCATAGTATAGTATGTCGAAAAAAGTCGTATTTTACTATGTCGAATAAAGTGATAAAAAAGTCATATTTTAGTATGTCGAAAAAAATGATAAAAAAGTCTTCGTATAGTGATAAAAAAGTCATAGTATAGTATGTCGAAAAAAGTCATATTTTACTATGTCGAAAAAAGTGATGAAAAAGTCATAGTATAGTCTGTCGAAAAAATTATCATAGCATAGTATGTTGAAAAAAATGATAAAAAGTCATATTTTAGTATGTCGAAAAAAATGATAAAAAAGTCGTAGTATAGTATGTTGAAAAAATTATCATAGTATAGTATGACGAAAAAAGTGGTAAAAATGTCATAGTATAGTATGTCGAAAAAAGTCGTATTTTACTATGTCGAAAAAAGTGATAAAAAAGTCATAGTATAGTATGTCAAAGAAAGTGATGAAAAAGCATTAGTATAGTGCGTTTTATGAAGGCATCATATAGTGTGTTGTTAAATATCAGAGTACACAAAAAAATATACCAGTGGCTTCATACTACTATATGATACGATGATATGATATTGATCGTAACGTTTTTTAAGAGTGTTGTTTGAATGTAACCAGTTATGAGATTAAATTAGTTCAGAATATAGATAGTAGGTCGACGAGGATGGGATTTGAACCCATGCGTGCAGAGCACAATGGATTAGCAGTCCATCGCCTTAACCACTCGGCCACCTCGTCCCTCTCAATAAAGTTTTATAGTGTATAAAAAAAGGTGATTTCATGAAAGCTCTTTGACTATAGAAAGCAACAGTATGTCAAAAAAGTGATGAAAAAGTCATAGTATAGTATGTCGAAAAAGTGATAAAAAAGCCATAATATAGTATGTCGAAAAAAATGATAAAAAAGTCGTAGTATAGTATGTCGAAAAATTATCATAGTATAGTATGTCGAAAAAAGTGATAAAAAAGTCATAGTATAGTATGTCGAAAAATTATCATAGTATAGTATGTCGAAAAAAGTGATAAAAAAGTCATAGTATAGTATGTCGAAAAATTATCATAGTATAGTATGTCGAAAAAAGTGAAAAAAAAGTCATAGTATAGTATGTCGAAAAAAGTGATAAAAAAGTCATAGTATAGTATGTCGAAAAAAGTGATAAAAAAGTCATAGTATAGTATGTCGAAAAAATTATCATAGTATAGTATGTCGAAAAAAGTGATAAAAAAGTCAAAGTACAGTATGTCGAGAAAATCATCATAGTATATATTATGTCAAAAAGTCATATTTTACTATGTTGAAAAAAGTGATAAAAAAGTCATAGTATAGTATGTCGAGAAAATCATCATAGTATATAGTATGTCAAAAACGTCATATTTTAGCATGTCGTAAAAAGTGATAAAAAAGTCATAGTATAGTATGTCGAAAAAATTATCATAGTATAGTATGTCGAAAAAAGTGATAAAAAAGTCATCGTATAGTATGTCGAAAAAAGTGATAAAAAAGTCATAGTATAGTATGTCGAAAAAAGTCGTATTTTACTATGTCGAATAAAGTGATAAAAAAGTCATATTTTAGTATGTCGAAAAAAGTGATAAAAAAGTCTTCGTATAGTGATAAAAAAGTCATAGTATAGTATGTCGAAAAAAGTCATATTTTACTATGTCGAAAAAAGTGATAAAAAAGTCATAGTATAGTATGTCGAAAAAATTATCATAGTATAGCATGTCGAAAAAAGTCATATTTTACTATGTCGAAAAAAGTGATAAAAAAGTCATAGTATAGTATGTCGAAAAAAAGTGATAAAAAAGTCTTCGTATAGTGATAAAAAAGTCATAGTATAGTCTGTCGAAAAAATTATCATAGCATAGTATGTTGAAAAAAATGATAAAAAGTCATATTTTAGTATGTCGAAAAAAATGATAAAAAAGTCGTAGTATAGTATGTTGAAAAAATTATCATAGTATAGTATGACGAAAAAAGTGGTAAAAATGTCATAGTATAGTATGTCGAAAAAAGTCGTATTTTACTATGTCGAAAAAAGTGATAAAAAAGTCATAGTATAGTATGTCAAAGAAAGTGATGAAAAAGCATTAGTATAGTGCGTTTTATGAAGGCATCATATAGTGTGTTGTTAAATATCAGAGTACACAAAAAAATATACCAGTGGCTTCATACTACTATATGATACGATGATATGATATTGATCGTAACGTTTTTTAAGAGTGTTGTTTGAATGTAACCAGTTATGAGATTAAATTAGTTCAGAATATAGATAGTAGGTCGACGAGGATGGGATTTGAACCCATGCGTGCAGAGCACAATGGATTAGCAGTCCATCGCCTTAACCACTCGGCCACCTCGTCCCTCTCAATAAAGTTTTATAGTGTATAAAAAAAGGTGATTTCATGAAAGCTCTTTGACTATAGAAAGCAACAGTATGTCAAAAAAGTGATGAAAAAGTCATAGTATAGTATGTCGAAAAAGTGATAAAAAAGCCATAATATAGTATGTCGAAAAAAATGATAAAAAAGTCGTAGTATAGTATGTCGAAAAATTATCATAGTATAGTATGTCGAAAAAAGTGATAAAAAAGTCATAGTATAGTATGTCGAAAAATTATCATAGTATAGTATGTCGAAAAAAGTGATAAAAAAGTCATAGTATAGTATGTCGAAAAATTATCATAGTATAGTATGTCGAAAAAAGTGAAAAAAAAGTCATAGTATAGTATGTCGAAAAAATTATCATAGTACAGTATGTCGAAAAAAATATAGTATAGTATGTCGAAAAAAGTGATAAAAAAGTCATAGTATAGTATGTCGAAAAAAGTGATAAAAAAGTCATAGTATAGTATGTCGAAAAAAGTGATAAAAAAGTCATAGTATAGTATGTCGAAAAAATTATCATAGTATAGTATGTCGAAAAAAGTGATAAAAAAGTCAAAGTACAGTATGTCGAGAAAATCATCATAGTATATATTATGTCAAAAAGTCATATTTTACTATGTTGAAAAAAGTGATAAAAAAGTCATAGTATAGTATGTCGAGAAAATCATCATAGTATATAGTATGTCAAAAACGTCATATTTTAGCATTATCATAGTATAGTATGTCGAAAAAAGTGATAAAAAAGTCATAGTATAGTATGTCGAAAAATTATCATAGTATAGTATGTCGAAAAAAGTGATAAAAAAGTCATAGTATAGTATGTCGAAAAATTATCATAGTATAGTATGTCGAAAAAAGTGAAAAAAAAGTCATAGTATAGTATGTCGAAAAAATTATCATAGTACAGTATGTCGAAAAAAATATAGTATAGTATGTCGAAAAAAGTGATAAAAAAGTCATAGTATAGTATGTCGAAAAAAGTGATAAAAAAGTCATAGTATAGTATGTCGAAAAAAGTGATAAAAAAGTCATAGTATAGTATGTCGAAAAAATTATCATAGTATAGTATGTCGAAAAAAGTGATAAAAAAGTCAAAGTATAGTATGTCGAGAAAATCATCATAGTATATATTATGTCAAAAAGTCATATTTTACTATGTTGAAAAAAGTGATAAAAAAGTCATAGTATAGTATGTCGAGAAAATCATCATAGTATATAGTATGTCAAAAACGTCATATTTTAGCATGTCGTAAAAAGTGATAAAAAAGTCATAGTATAGTATGTCGAAAAAATTATCATAGTATAGTATGTCGAAAAAAGTGATAAAAAAGTCATCGTATAGTATGTCGAAAAAAGTGATAAAAAAGTCATAGTATAGTATGTCGAAAAAAGTCGTATTTTACTATGTTGAATAAAGTGATAAAAAAGTCATATTTTAGTATGTCGAAAAAAGTGATAAAAAAGTCATCGTATTGTATGTCGAAAAAATTATCATAGTATAGTATGTCGAAAAAAGTGATAAAAAAGTCATCGTATAGTATGTCGAAAAAAGTGATAAAAAAGTCATAGTATAGTATGTCGAAAAAAGTCGTATTTTACTATGTTGAATAAAGTGATAAAAAAGTCATAGTATAGTATGTCGAGAAAATCATCATAGTATATAGTATGTCAAAAACGTCATATTTTACTATGTCGAAAAAAGTGATGAAAAAGTCATAGTATACAGTTATGAGATTAAATTAGTTCAGAATATAGATAGTAGGTCGACGAGGATGGGATTTGAACCCATGCGTGCAGAGCACAATGGATTAGCAGTCCATCGCCTTAACCACTCGGCCACCTCGTCCCTCTCAATAAAGTTTTATAGTGTATAAAAAAAGGTGATTTCATGAAAGCTCTTTGACTATAGAAAGCAACAGTATGTCAAAAAAGTGATGAAAAAGTCATAGTATAGTATGTCGAAAAAGTGATAAAAAAGCCATAATATAGTATGTCGAAAAAAATGATAAAAAAGTCGTAGTATAGTATGTCGAAAAATTATCATAGTATAGTATGTCGAAAAAAGTGATAAAAAAGTCATAGTATAGTATGTCGAAAAATTATCATAGTATAGTATGTCGAAAAAAGTGATAAAAAAGTCATAGTATAGTATGTCGAAAAATTATCATAGTATAGTATGTCGAAAAAAGTGAAAAAAAAGTCATAGTATAGTATGTCGAAAAAATTATCATAGTACAGTATGTCGAAAAAAATATAGTATAGTATGTCGAAAAAAGTGATAAAAAAGTCATAGTATAGTATGTCGAAAAAAGTGATAAAAAAGTCATAGTATAGTATGTCGAAAAAAGTGATAAAAAAGTCATAGTATAGTATGTCGAAAAAATTATCATAGTATAGTATGTCGAAAAAAGTGATAAAAAAGTCAAAGTATAGTATGTCGAGAAAATCATCATAGTATATATTATGTCAAAAAGTCATATTTTACTATGTTGAAAAAAGTGATAAAAAAGTCATAGTATAGTATGTCGAGAAAATCATCATAGTATATAGTATGTCAAAAACGTCATATTTTAGCATGTCGTAAAAAGTGATAAAAAAGTCATAGTATAGTATGTCGAAAAAATTATCATAGTATAGTATGTCGAAAAAAGTGATAAAAAAGTCATCGTATAGTATGTCGAAAAAAGTGATAAAAAAGTCATAGTATAGTATGTCGAAAAAAGTCGTATTTTACTATGTTGAATAAAGTGATAAAAAAGTCATATTTTAGTATGTCGAAAAAAGTGATAAAAAAGTCATCGTATTGTATGTCGAAAAAATTATCATAGTATAGTATGTCGAAAAAAGTGATAAAAAAGTCATCGTATAGTATGTCGAAAAAAGTGATAAAAAAGTCATAGTATAGTATGTCGAAAAAAGTCGTATTTTACTATGTTGAATAAAGTGATAAAAAAGTCATATTTTAGTATGTCGAAAAAAGTGATAAAAAAGTCATCGTATTGTATGTCGAAAAAATTATCATAGTATAGTATGTCGAAAAAAGTGATAAAAAAGTCATCGTATAGTATGTCGAAAAAAGTGATAAAAAAGTCATAGTATAGTATGTCGAAAAAAGTCGTATTTTACTATGTTGAATAAAGTGATAAAAAAGTCATATTTTAGTATGTCGAAAAAAGTGATAAAAAAGTCATCGTATTGTATGTCGAAAAAATTATCATAGTATAGCATGTCGAAAAAAGTCATATTTTACTATGTCGAAAAAAGTGATAAAAAAGTCATAGTATAGTATGTCGAAAAAAGTCGTATTTTACTATGTCGAATAAAGTGATAAAAAAGTCATATTTTAGTATGTCGAAAAAAATGATAAAAAAGTCTTCGTATAGTGATAAAAAAGTCATAGTATAGTATGTCGAAAAAAGTCATATTTTACTATGTCGAAAAAAGTGATGAAAAAGTCATAGTATAGTCTGTCGAAAAAATTATCATAGCATAGTATGTTGAAAAAAATGATAAAAAGTCATATTTTAGTATGTCGAAAAAAATGATAAAAAAGTCGTAGTATAGTATGTTGAAAAAATTATCATAGTATAGTATGACGAAAAAAGTGGTAAAAATGTCATAGTATAGTATGTCGAAAAAAGTCGTATTTTACTATGTCGAAAAAAGTGATAAAAAAGTCATACTATAGTATGTCAAAGAAAGTGATGAAAAAGCATTAGTATAGTGCGTTTTATGAAGTCATCATATAGTGTGTTGTTAAATATCAGAGTACACAAAAAAATATACCAGTGGCTTCATACTACTATATGATACGATGATATGATATTGATCGTAACGTTTTTTAAGAGTGTTGTTTGAATGTAACCAGTTATGAGATTAAATTAGTTCAGAATATAGATTGTAGATCGACGAGGATGGGATTTGAACCCATGCGTGCAGAGCACAATGGTGATAAAAAAGTGATAAAAAAGTCATAGTATAGTATGTCGAAAAAAGTGATAAAAAAGTCATAGTATAGTATGTCGAAAAAAGTGATAAAAAAGTCATACTATAGTATGTCGAAAAAGTGATAAAAAAGCCATAATATAGTATGTCGAAAAAAATGATAAAAAAGTCGTAGTATAGTATGTCGAAAAATTATCATAGTATAGTATGTCGAAAAAAGTGATAAAAAAGTCATAGTATAGTATGTCGAAAAATTATCATAGTATAGTATGTCGAAAAAAGTGATAAAAAAGTCATAGTATAGTATGTCGAAAAATTATCATAGTATAGTATGTCGAAAAAAATATAGTATAGTATGTCGAAAAAAGTGATAAAAAAGTCATAGTATAGTATGTCGAAAAAAGTGATAAAAAAGTCATAGTATAGTATGTCGAAAAAAGTGATAAAAAAGTCATAGTATAGTATGTCGAAAAAAGTGATAAAAAAGTCATAGTATAGTATGTCGAAAAAAGTGATAAAAAAGTCATAGTATAGTATGTCGAAAAAATTATCATAGTATAGTATGTCGAAAAAAGTGATAAAAAAGTCAAAGTATAGTATGTCGAGAAAATCATCATAGTATATATTATGTCAAAAAGTCATATTTTACTATGTTGAAAAAAGTGATAAAAAAGTCATAGTATAGTATGTCGAGAAAATCATCATAGTATATAGTATGTCAAAAACGTCATATTTTAGCATGTCGTAAAAAGTGATAAAAAAGTCATAGTATAGTATGTCAAAGAAAGTGATGAAAAAGCATTAGTATTGTGCGTTTTATGAAGGCATCATATAGTGTGTTGTTAAATATCAGAGTACACAAAAAAATATACCAGTGGCTTCATACTACTATATGATACGATGATATGATATTGATCGTAACATTTTTTAAGAGTGTTGTTTGAATGTAACCAGTTATGAGATTAAATTAGTTCAGAATATAGATAGTAGGTCGACGAGGATGGGATTTGAACCCATGCGTGCAGAGCACAATGGATTAGCAGTCCATCGCCTTAACCACTCGGCCACCTCGTCCCTCTCAATAAAGTTTTATAGTGTATAAAAAAAGGTGATTTCATGAAAGCTCTTTGACTATAGAAAGCAACAGTATGTCAAAAAAGTGATGAAAAAGTCATAGTATAGTATGTCGAAAAAGTGATAAAAAAGCCATAATATAGTATGTCGAAAAAAAATGATAAAAAAGTCGTAGTATAGTATGTCGAAAAATTATCATAGTATAGTATGTCGAAAAAAGTGATAAAAAAGTCATAGTATAGTATGTCGAAAAATTATCATAGTATAGTATGTCGAAAAAAGTGATAAAAAAGTCATAGTATAGTATGTCGAAAAATTATCATAGTATAGTATGTCGAAAAAAGTGAAAAAAAAGTCAAAGTATAGTATGTCGAAAAAATTATCATAGTACAGTATGTCGAAAAAAATATAGTATAGTATGTCGAAAAAAGTGATAAAAAAGTCATAGTATAGTATGTCGAAAAAAGTGATAAAAAAGTCATAGTATAGTATGTCGAAAAAAGTGATAAAAAAGTCATAGTATAGTATGTCGAAAAAATTATCATAGTATAGTATGTCGAAAAAAGTGATAAAAAAGTCAAAGTATAGTATGTCGAGAAAATCATCATAGTATATATTATGTCAAAAAGTCATATTTTACTATGTTGAAAAAAGTGATAAAAAAGTCATAGTATAGTATGTCGAGAAAATCATCATAGTATATAGTATGTCAAAAACGTCATATTTTAGCATGTCGTAAAAAGTGATAAAAAAGTCATAGTATAGTATGTCGAAAAAATTATCATAGTATAGTATGTCGAAAAAAGTGATAAAAAAGTCATCGTATAGTATGTCGAAAAAAGTGATAAAAAAGTCATAGTATAGTATGTCGAAAAAAGTCGTATTTTACTATGTTGAATAAAGTGATAAAAAAGTCATATTTTAGTATGTCGAAAAAAGTGATAAAAAAGTCATCGTATTGTATGTCGAAAAAATTATCATAGTATAGCATGTCGAAAAAAGTCATATTTTACTATGTCGAAAAAAGTGATAAAAAAGTCATAGTATAGTATGTCGAAAAAAGTCGTATTTTACTATGTCGAATAAAGTGATAAAAAAGTCATATTTTAGTATGTCGAAAAAAATGATAAAAAAGTCTTCGTATAGTGATAAAAAAGTCATAGTATAGTATGTCGAAAAAAGTCATATTTTACTATGTCGAAAAAAGTGATGAAAAAGTCATAGTATAGTCTGTCGAAAAAATTATCATAGCATAGTATGTTGAAAAAAATGATAAAAAGTCATATTTTAGTATGTCGAAAAAAATGATAAAAAAGTCGTAGTATAGTATGTTGAAAAAATTATCATAGTATAGTATGACGAAAAAAGTGGTAAAAATGTCATAGTATAGTATGTCGAAAAAAGTCGTATTTTACTATGTCGAAAAAAGTGATAAAAAAGTCATAGTATAGTATGTCAAAGAAAGTGATGAAAAAGCATTAGTATAGTGCGTTTTATGAAGTCATCATATAGTGTGTTGTTAAATATCAGAGTACACAAAAAAATATACCAGTGGCTTCATACTACTATATGATACGATGATATGATATTGATCGTAACGTTTTTTAAGAGTGTTGTTTGAATGTAACCAGTTATGAGATTAAATTAGTTCAGAATATAGATTGTAGATCGACGAGGATGGGATTTGAACCCATGCGTGCAGAGCACAATGGATTAGCAGTCCATCGCCTTAACCACTCGGCCACCTCGTCCCTCTCAATAAAGTTTTATAGTGTATAAAAAAAGGTGATTTCATGAAAGCTCTTTGACTATAGAAAGCAACAGTATGTCAAAAAAGTGATGAAAAAGTCATAGTATAGTATGTCGAAAAAGTGATAAAAAAGCCATAATATAGTATGTCGAAAAAAATGATAAAAAAGTCGTAGTATAGTATGTCGAAAAATTATCATAGTATAGTATGTCGAAAAAAGTGATAAAAAAGTCAAAGTATAGTATGTCGAGAAAATCATCATAGTATATATTATGTCAAAAAGTCGTATTTTACTATGTTGAAAAAAGTGATAAAAAAGTCATAGTATAGTATGTCGAAAAAATTATCATAGTATAGTATGTCGAAAAAAGTGATAAAAAAGTCATAGTATAGTATGTCAAAAAAAGTCGTATTTTACTATGTCGAATAAAGTGATAAAAAAGTCATAGTATAGTATGTCAAAAAGAAGTCGTATTTTACTATGTCGAATAAAGTGATAAAAAAGTCATCGTATTGTATGTCGAAAAAATTATCATAGTATAGCATGTCGAAAAAAGTCATATTTTACTATGTCGAAAAAAGTGATAAAAAAGTCATAGTATAGTATGTCGAAAAAAGTCGTATTTGACTATGTCGAATAAAGTGATAAAAAAGTCATATTTTAGTATGTCGAAAAAAATGATAAAAAAGTCATAGTATAGTATGTCGAAAAAATTATCATAGTATAGTATGTCGAAAAATTTCATATTTTAGTATGTCGAAAAAAGTGATAAAAAAAGTCATAGTATAGCATATCGAAAAAAGTCATATTTTACTATGTCGAAAAAAGTGATGAAAAAGTCATAGAATAGTCTGTCGAAAAAATTATCATAGCATAGTATGTTGAAAAAAATGATAAAAAGTCATATTTTAGTATGTCGAAAAAAATGATAAAAAAGTCGTAGTATAGTATGTTGAAAAAATTATCATAGTATAGTATGACGAAAAAAGTGGTAAAAATGTCATAGTATAGTATGTCGAAAAAAGTGATGAAAAAGCATTAGTATAGTATGTCGAAAAAAGTGATAAAAAAGTCATAGTATAGTATGTCGAAAAAAGTCGTATTTTACTATGTTGAATAAAGTGATAAAAAAGTCATATTTTAGTATGTCGAAAAAAGTGATAAAAAAGTCATCGTATTGTATGTCGAAAAAATTATCATAGTATAGCATGTCGAAAAAAGTCATATTTTACTATGTCGAAAAAAGTGATAAAAAAGTCATAGTATAGTATGTCGAAAAAATTATCATAGTATAGCATGTCGAAAAAAGTCATATTTTACTATGTCGAAAAAAGTGATAAAAAAGTCATAGTATAGTATGTCGAAAAAAAGTGATAAAAAAGTCTTCGTATAGTGATAAAAAAGTCATAGTATAGTCTGTCGAAAAAATTATCATAGCATAGTATGTTGAAAAAAATGATAAAAAGTCATATTTTAGTATGTCGAAAAAAATGATAAAAAAGTCGTAGTATAGTATGTTGAAAAAATTATCATAGTATAGTATGACGAAAAAAGTGGTAAAAATGTCATAGTATAGTATGTCGAAAAAAGTCGTATTTTACTATGTCGAAAAAAGTGATAAAAAAGTCATAGTATAGTATGTCAAAGAAAGTGATGAAAAAGCATTAGTATAGTGCGTTTTATGAAGGCATCATATAGTGTGTTGTTAAATATCAGAGTACACAAAAAAATATACCAGTGGCTTCATACTACTATATGATACGATGATATGATATTGATCGTAACGTTTTTTAAGAGTGTTGTTTGAATGTAACCAGTTATGAGATTAAATTAGTTCAGAATATAGATAGTAGGTCGACGAGGATGGGATTTGAACCCATGCGTGCAGAGCACAATGGATTAGCAGTCCATCGCCTTAACCACTCGGCCACCTCGTCCCTCTCAATAAAGTTTTATAGTGTATAAAAAAAGGTGATTTCATGAAAGCTCTTTGACTATAGAAAGCAACAGTATGTCAAAAAAGTGATGAAAAAGTCATAGTATAGTATGTCGAAAAAGTGATAAAAAAGCCATAATATAGTATGTCGAAAAAAATGATAAAAAAGTCGTAGTATAGTATGTCGAAAAATTATCATAGTATAGTATGTCGAAAAAAGTGATAAAAAAGTCATAGTATAGTATGTCGAAAAATTATCATAGTATAGTATGTCGAAAAAAGTGATAAAAAAGTCATAGTATAGTATGTCGAAAAATTATCATAGTATAGTATGTCGAAAAAAGTGAAAAAAAAGTCATAGTATAGTATGTCGAAAAAATTATCATAGTACAGTATGTCGAAAAAAATATAGTATAGTATGTCGAAAAAAGTGATAAAAAAGTCATAGTATAGTATGTCGAAAAAAGTGATAAAAAAGTCATAGTATAGTATGTCGAAAAAAGTGATAAAAAAGTCATAGTATAGTATGTCGAAAAAATTATCATAGTATAGTATGTCGAAAAAAGTGATAAAAAAGTCAAAGTACAGTATGTCGAGAAAATCATCATAGTATATATTATGTCAAAAAGTCATATTTTACTATGTTGAAAAAAGTGATAAAAAAGTCATAGTATAGTATGTCGAGAAAATCATCATAGTATATAGTATGTCAAAAACGTCATATTTTAGCATGTCGTAAAAAGTGATAAAAAAGTCATAGTATAGTATGTCGAAAAAATTATCATAGTATAGTATGTCGAAAAAAGTGATAAAAAAGTCATCGTATAGTATGTCGAAAAAAGTGATAAAAAAGTCATAGTATAGTATGTCGAAAAAAGTCGTATTTTACTATGTCGAATAAAGTGATAAAAAAGTCATATTTTAGTATGTCGAAAAAAGTGATAAAAAAGTCATCGTATTGTATGTCGAAAAAATTATCATAGTATAGCATGTCGAAAAAAGTCATATTTTACTATGTCGAAAAAAGTGATAAAAAAGTCATAGTATAGTATGTCGAAAAAATTATCATAGTACAGTATGTCGAAAAAAATATAGTATAGTATGTCGAAAAAAGTGATAAAAAAGTCATAGTATAGTATGTCGAAAAAAGTGATAAAAAAGTCATAGTATAGTATGTCGAAAAAAGTGATAAAAAAGTCATAGTATAGTATGTCGAAAAAATTATCATAGTATAGTATGTCGAAAAAAGTGATAAAAAAGTCAAAGTACAGTATGTCGAGAAAATCATCATAGTATATATTATGTCAAAAAGTCATATTTTACTATGTTGAAAAAAGTGATAAAAAAGTCATAGTATAGTATGTCGAGAAAATCATCATAGTATATAGTATGTCAAAAACGTCATATTTTAGCATGTCGTAAAAAGTGATAAAAAAGTCATAGTATAGTATGTCGAAAAAATTATCATAGTATAGTATGTCGAAAAAAGTGATAAAAAAGTCATCGTATAGTATGTCGAAAAAAGTGATAAAAAAGTCATAGTATAGTATGTCGAAAAAAGTCGTATTTTACTATGTCGAATAAAGTGATAAAAAAGTCATATTTTAGTATGTCGAAAAAAGTGATAAAAAAGTCATCGTATTGTATGTCGAAAAAATTATCATAGTATAGCATGTCGAAAAAAGTCATATTTTACTATGTCGAAAAAAGTGATAAAAAAGTCATAGTATAGTATGTCGAAAAAATTATCATAGTATAGCATGTCGAAAAAAGTCATATTTTACTATGTCGAAAAAAGTGATAAAAAAGTCATAGTATAGTATGTCGAAAAAAGTGATAAAAAAGTCTTCGTATAGTGATAAAAAAGTCATAGTATAGTCTGTCGAAAAAAGTCATATTTTACTATGTCGGAAAAAGTGATGAAAAAGTCATAGTATAGTCTGTCGAAAAAATTATCATAGCATAGTATGTTGAAAAAAATGAAGGCATCATATAGTGTGTTGTTAAATATCAGAGTACACAAAAAAATATACCAGTGGCTTCATACTACTATATGATACGATGATATGATATTGATCGTAACGTTTTTTAAGAGTGTTGTTTGAATGTAACCAGTTATGAGATTAAATTAGTTCAGAATATAGATAGTAGGTCGACGAGGATGGGATTTGAACCCATGCGTGCAGAGCACAATGGATTAGTGATAAAAAAGTCATATTTTAGTATGTCGAAAAAAGTGATAAAAAAGTCATCGTATTGTATGTCGAAAAAATTATCATAGTATAGCATGTCGAAAAAAGTCATATTTTACTATGTCGAAAAAAGTGATAAAAAAGTCATAGTATAGTATGTCGAAAAAATTATCATAGTATAGCATGTCGAAAAAAGTCATATTTTACTATGTCGAAAAAAGTGATAAAAAAGTCATAGTATAGTATGTCGAAAAAAGTCGTATTTTACTATGTCGAATAAAGTGATAAAAAAGTCATATTTTAGTATGTCGAAAAAAATGATAAAAAAGTCTTCGTATAGTGATAAAAAAGTCATAGTATAGTATGTCGAAAAAAGTCATATTTTACTATGTCGAAAAAAGTGATGAAAAAGTCATAGTATAGTCTGTCGAAAAAATTATCATAGCATAGTATGTTGAAAAAAATGATAAAAAGTCATATTTTAGTATGTCGAAAAAAATGATAAAAAAGTCGTAGTATAGTATGTTGAAAAAATTATCATAGTATAGTATGACGAAAAAAGTGGTAAAAATGTCATAGTATAGTATGTCGAAAAAAGTCGTATTTTACTATGTCGAAAAAAGTGATAAAAAAGTCATAGTATAGTATGTCAAAGAAAGTGATGAAAAAGCATTAGTATAGTGCGTTTTATGAAGGCATCATATAGTGTGTTGTTAAATATCAGAGTACACAAAAAAATATACCAGTGGCTTCATACTACTATATGATACGATGATATGATATTGATCGTAACGTTTTTTAAGAGTGTTGTTTGAATGTAACCAGTTATGAGATTAAATTAGTTCAGAATATAGATAGTAGGTCGACGAGGATGGGATTTGAACCCATGCGTGCAGAGCACAATGGATTAGCAGTCCATCGCCTTAACCACTCGGCCACCTCGTCCCTCTCAATAAAGTTTTATAGTGTATAAAAAAAGGTGATTTCATGAAAGCTCTTTGACTATAGAAAGCAACAGTATGTCAAAAAAGTGATGAAAAAGTCATAGTATAGTATGTCGAAAAAGTGATAAAAAAGCCATAATATAGTATGTCGAAAAAAATGATAAAAAAGTCGTAGTATAGTATGTCGAAAAATTATCATAGTATAGTATGTCGAAAAAAGTGATAAAAAAGTCATAGTATAGTATGTCGAAAAATTATCATAGTATAGTATGTCGAAAAAAGTGATAAAAAAGTCATAGTATAGTATGTCGAAAAATTATCATAGTATAGTATGTCGAAAAAAGTGAAAAAAAAGTCATAGTATAGTATGTCGAAAAAAGTGATAAAAAAGTCATAGTATAGTATGTCGAAAAAAGTGATAAAAAAGTCATAGTATAGTATGTCGAAAAAATTATCATAGTATAGTATGTCGAAAAAAGTGATAAAAAAGTCAAAGTACAGTATGTCGAGAAAATCATCATAGTATATATTATGTCAAAAAGTCATATTTTACTATGTTGAAAAAAGTGATAAAAAAGTCATAGTATAGTATGTCGAGAAAATCATCATAGTATATAGTATGTCAAAAACGTCATATTTTAGCATGTCGTAAAAAGTGATAAAAAAGTCATAGTATAGTATGTCGAAAAAATTATCATAGTATAGTATGTCGAAAAAAGTGATAAAAAAGTCATCGTATAGTATGTCGAAAAAAGTGATAAAAAAGTCATAGTATAGTATGTCGAAAAAAGTCGTATTTTACTATGTCGAATAAAGTGATAAAAAAGTCATATTTTAGTATGTCGAAAAAAGTGATAAAAAAGTCATCGTATTGTATGTCGAAAAAATTATCATATTATAGCATGTCGAAAAAAGTCATATTTTACTATGTCGAAAAAAGTGATAAAAAAGTCATAGTATAGTATGTCGAAAAAATTATCATAGTATAGCATGTCGAAAAAAGTCATATTTTACTATGTCGAAAAAAGTGATAAAAAAGTCATAGTATAGTATGTCGAAAAAAAGTGATAAAAAAGTCTTCGTATAGTGATAAAAAAGTCATAGTATAGTCTGTCGAAAAAATTATCATAGCATAGTATGTTGAAAAAAATGATAAAAAGTCATATTTTAGTATGTCGAAAAAAATGATAAAAAAGTCGTAGTATAGTATGTTGAAAAAATTATCATAGTATAGTATGACGAAAAAAGTGGTAAAAATGTCATAGTATAGTATGTCGAAAAAAGTCGTATTTTACTATGTCGAAAAAAGTGATAAAAAAGTCATAGTATAGTATGTCAAAGAAAGTGATGAAAAAGCATTAGTATAGTGCGTTTTATGAAGGCATCATATAGTGTGTTGTTAAATATCAGAGTACACAAAAAAATATACCAGTGGCTTCATACTACTATATGATACGATGATATGATATTGATCGTAACGTTTTTTAAGAGTGTTGTTTGAATGTAACCAGTTATGAGATTAAATTAGTTCAGAATATAGATAGTAGGTCGACGAGGATGGGATTTGAACCCATGCGTGCAGAGCACAATGGATTAGCAGTCCATCGCCTTAACCACTCGGCCACCTCGTCCCTCTCAATAAAGTTTTATAGTGTATAAAAAAAGGTGATTTCATGAAAGCTCTTTGACTATAGAAAGCAACAGTATGTCAAAAAAGTGATGAAAAAGTCATAGTATAGTATGTCGAAAAAGTGATAAAAAAGCCATAATATAGTATGTCGAAAAAAATGATAAAAAAGTCGTAGTATAGTATGTCGAAAAATTATCATAGTATAGTATGTCGAAAAAAGTGATAAAAAAGTCATAGTATAGTATGTCGAAAAATTATCATAGTATAGTATGTCGAAAAAAGTGATAAAAAAGTCATAGTATAGTATGTCGAAAAATTATCATAGTATAGTATGTCGAAAAAAGTGAAAAAAAAGTCATAGTATAGTATGTCGAAAAAATTATCATAGTACAGTATGTCGAAAAAAATATAGTATAGTATGTCGAAAAAAGTGATAAAAAAGTCATAGTATAGTATGTCGAAAAAAGTGATAAAAAAGTCATAGTATAGTATGTCGAAAAAAGTGATAAAAAAGTCATAGTATAGTATGTCGAAAAAATTATCATAGTATAGTATGTCGAAAAAAGTGATAAAAAAGTCAAAGTACAGTATGTCGAGAAAATCATCATAGTATATATTATGTCAAAAAGTCATATTTTACTATGTTGAAAAAAGTGATAAAAAAGTCATAGTATAGTATGTCGAGAAAATCATCATAGTATATAGTATGTCAAAAACGTCATATTTTAGCATGTCGTAAAAAGTGATAAAAAAGTCATAGTATAGTATGTCGAAAAAATTATCATAGTATAGTATGTCGAAAAAAGTGATAAAAAAGTCATCGTATAGTATGTCGAAAAAAGTGATAAAAAAGTCATAGTATAGTATGTCGAAAAAAGTCGTATTTTACTATGTCGAATAAAGTGATAAAAAAGTCATATTTTAGTATGTCGAAAAAAGTGATAAAAAAGTCATCGTATTGTATGTCGAAAAAATTATCATAGTATAGCATGTCGAAAAAAGTCATATTTTACTATGTCGAAAAAAGTGATAAAAAAGTCATAGTATAGTATGTCGAAAAAATTATCATAGTATAGCATGTCGAAAAAAGTCATATTTTACTATGTCGAAAAAAGTGATAAAAAAGTCATAGTATAGTATGTCGAAAAAAGTGATAAAAAAGTCTTCGTATAGTGATAAAAAAGTCATAGTATAGTCTGTCGAAAAAAGTCATATTTTACTATGTCGGAAAAAGTGATGAAAAAGTCATAGTATAGTCTGTCGAAAAAATTATCATAGCATAGTATGTTGAAAAAATGAAGGCATCATATAGTGTGTTGTTAAATATCAGAGTACACAAAAAAATATACCAGTGGCTTCATACTACTATATGATACGATGATATGATATTGATCGTAACGTTTTTTAAGAGTGTTGTTTGAATGTAACCAGTTATGAGATTAAATTAGTTCAGAATATAGATAGTAGGTCGACGAGGATGGGATTTGAACCCATGCGTGCAGAGCACAATGGATTAGTGATAAAAAAGTCATATTTTAGTATGTCGAAAAAAGTGATAAAAAAGTCATCGTATTGTATGTCGAAAAAATTATCATAGTATAGCATGTCGAAAAAAGTCATATTTTACTATGTCGAAAAAAGTGATAAAAAAGTCATAGTATAGTATGTCGAAAAAATTATCATAGTATAGCATGTCGAAAAAAGTCATATTTTACTATGTCGAAAAAAGTGATAAAAAAGTCATAGTATAGTATGTCGAAAAAAGTCGTATTTTACTATGTCGAATAAAGTGATAAAAAAGTCATATTTTAGTATGTCGAAAAAAATGATAAAAAAGTCTTCGTATAGTGATAAAAAAGTCATAGTATAGTATGTCGAAAAAAGTCATATTTTACTATGTCGAAAAAAGTGATGAAAAAGTCATAGTATAGTCTGTCGAAAAAATTATCATAGCATAGTATGTTGAAAAAAATGATAAAAAGTCATATTTTAGTATGTCGAAAAAAATGATAAAAAAGTCATAGTATAGTATGTTGAAAAAATTATCATAGTATAGTATGACGAAAAAAGTGGTAAAAATGTCATAGTATAGTATGTCAAAAACGTCATATTTTAGCATGTCGTAAAAAGTGATAAAAAAGTCATAGTATAGTATGTCAAAGAAAGTGATGAAAAAGCATTAGTATAGTGCGTTTTATGAAGGCATCATATAGTGTGTTGTTAAATATCAGAGTACACAAAAAAATTACCAGTGGCTTCATACTACTATATGATACGATGATATGATATTGATCGTAACGTTTTTTAAGAGTGTTGTTTGAATGTAACCAGTTATGAGATTAAATTAGTTCAGAATATAGATAGTAGGTCGACGAGGATGGGATTTGAACCCATGCGTGCAGAGCACAATGGATTAGCAGTCCATCGCCTTAACCACTCGGCCACCTCGTCCCTCTCAATAAAGTTTTATAGTGTATAAAAAAAGGTGATTTCATGAAAGCTCTTTGACTATAGAAAGGAACAGTATGTCAAAAAAGTGATGAAAAAGTCATAGTATAGTATGTCGAAAAAGTGATAAAAAAGCCATAATATAGTATGTCGAAAAAAAATGATAAAAAAGTCGTAGTATAGTATGTCGAAAAATTATCATAGTATAGTATGTCGAAAAAAGTGATAAAAAAGTCATAGTATAGTATGTCGAAAAATTATCATAGTATAGTATGTCGAAAAAAGTGATAAAAAAGTCATAGTATAGTATGTCGAAAAATTATCATAGTATAGTATGTCGAAAAAAGTGAAAAAAAAGTCATAGTATAGTATGTCGAAAAAATTATCATAGTACAGTATGTCGAAAAAAATATAGTATAGTATGTCGAAAAAAGTGATAAAAAAGTCATAGTATAGTATGTCGAAAAAAGTGATAAAAAAGTCATAGTATAGTATGTCGAAAAAAGTGATAAAAAAGTCATAGTATAGTATGTCGAAAAAATTATCATAGTATAGTATGTCGAAAAAAGTGATAAAAAAGTCAAAGTATAGTATGTCGAGAAAATCATCATAGTATATATTATGTCAAAAAGTCATATTTTACTATGTTGAAAAAAGTGATAAAAAAGTCATAGTATAGTATGTCGAGAAAATCATCATAGTATATAGTATGTCAAAAACGTCATATTTTAGCATGTCGTAAAAAGTGATAAAAAAGTCATAGTATAGTATGTCGAAAAAATTATCATAGTATAGTATGTCGAAAAAAGTGATAAAAAAGTCATCGTATAGTATGTCGAAAAAAGTGATAAAAAAGTCATAGTATAGTATGTCGAAAAAAGTTGTATTTTACTATGTTGAATAAAGTGATAAAAAAGTCATATTTTAGTATGTCGAAAAAAGTGATAAAAAAGTCATCGTATTGTATGTCGAAAAAATTATCATAGTATAGTATGTCGAAAAAAGTGATAAAAAAGTCATCGTATAGTATGTCGAAAAAAGTGATAAAAAAGTCATAGTATAGTATGTCGAAAAAAGTCGTATTTTACTATGTTGAATAAAGTGATAAAAAAGTCATATTTTAGTATGTCGAAAAAAGTGATAAAAAAGTCATCGTATTGTATGTCGAAAAAATTATCATAGTATAGTATGTCGAAAAAAGTGATAAAAAAGTCATCGTATAGTATGTCGAAAAAAGTGATAAAAAAGTCATAGTATAGTATGTCGAAAAAAGTCGTATTTTACTATGTTGAATAAAGTGATAAAAAAGTCATATTTTAGTATGTCGAAAAAAGTGATAAAAAAGTCATCGTATTGTATGTCGAAAAAATTATCATAGTATAGCATGTCGAAAAAAGTCATATTTTACTATGTCGAAAAAAGTGATAAAAAAGTCATAGTATAGTATGTCGAAAAAAGTCGTATTTTACTATGTCGAATAAAGTGATAAAAAAGTCATATTTTAGTATGTCGAAAAAAATGATAAAAAAGTCTTCGTATAGTGATAAAAAAGTCATAGTATAGTATGTCGAAAAAAGTCATATTTTACTATGTCGAAAAAAGTGATGAAAAAGTCATAGTATAGTCTGTCGAAAAAATTATCATAGCATAGTATGTTGAAAAAAATGATAAAAAGTCATATTTTAGTATGTCGAAAAAAATGATAAAAAAGTCGTAGTATAGTATGTTGAAAAAATTATCATAGTATAGTATGACGAAAAAAGTGGTAAAAATGTCATAGTATAGTATGTCGAAAAAAGTCGTATTTTACTATGTCGAAAAAAGTGATAAAAAAGTCATACTATAGTATGTCAAAGAAAGTGATGAAAAAGCATTAGTATAGTGCGTTTTATGAAGTCATCATATAGTGTGTTGTTAAATATCAGAGTACACAAAAAAATATACCAGTGGCTTCATACTACTATATGATACGATGATATGATATTGATCGTAACGTTTTTTAAGAGTGTTGTTTGAATGTAACCAGTTATGAGATTAAATTAGTTCAGAATATAGATTGTAGATCGACGAGGATGGGATTTGAACCCATGCGTGCAGAGCACAATGGTGATAAAAAAGTGATAAAAAAGTCATAGTATAGTATGTCGAAAAAAGTGATAAAAAAGTCATAGTATAGTATGTCGAAAAAAGTGATAAAAAAGTCATACTATAGTATGTCGAAAAAGTGATAAAAAAGCCATAATATAGTATGTCGAAAAAAATGATAAAAAAGTCGTAGTATAGTATGTCGAAAAATTATCATAGTATAGTATGTCGAAAAAAGTGATAAAAAAGTCATAGTATAGTATGTCGAAAAATTATCATAGTATAGTATGTCGAAAAAAGTGATAAAAAAGTCATAGTATAGTATGTCGAAAAATTATCATAGTATAGTATGTCGAAAAAAATATAGTATAGTATGTCGAAAAAAGTGATAAAAAAGTCATAGTATAGTATGTCGAAAAAAGTGATAAAAAAGTCATAGTATAGTATGTCGAAAAAAGTGATAAAAAAGTCATAGTATAGTATGTCGAAAAAAGTGATAAAAAAGTCATAGTATAGTATGTCGAAAAAAGTGATAAAAAAGTCATAGTATAGTATGTCGAAAAAATTATCATAGTATAGTATGTCGAAAAAAGTGATAAAAAAGTCAAAGTATAGTATGTCGAGAAAATCATCATAGTATATATTATGTCAAAAAGTCATATTTTACTATGTTGAAAAAAGTGATAAAAAAGTCATAGTATAGTATGTCGAGAAAATCATCATAGTATATAGTATGTCAAAAACGTCATATTTTAGCATGTCGTAAAAAGTGATAAAAATGTCATAGTATAGTATGTCGAAAAAAGTGATGAAAAAGCATTAGTATAGTGCGTTTTATGAAGTCATCATATAGTGTGTTGTTAAATATCAGAGTACACAAAAAAATATACCAGTGGCTTCATACTACTATATGATACGATGATATGATATTGATCGTAACGTTTTTTAAGAGTGTTGTTTGAATGTAACCAGTTATGAGATTAAATTAGTTCAGAATATAGATAGTAGGTCGACGAGGATGGGATTTGAACCCATGCGTGCAGAGCACAATGGATTAGCAGTCCATCGCCTTAACCACTCGGCCACCTCGTCCCTCTCAATAAAGTTTTATAGTGTATAAAAAAAGGTGATTTCATGAAAGCTCTTTGACTATAGAAAGCAACAGTATGTCAAAAAAGTGATGAAAAAGTCATAGTATAGTATGTCGAAAAAGTGATAAAAAAGCCATAATATAGTATGTCGAAAAAAATGATAAAAAAGTCGTAGTATAGTATGTCGAAAAATTATCATAGTATAGTATGTCGAAAAAAGTGATAAAAAAGTCAAAGTATAGTATGTCGAGAAAATCATCATAGTATATATTATGTCAAAAAGTCGTATTTTACTATGTTGAAAAAAGTGATAAAAAAGTCATAGTATAGTATGTCGAAAAAATTATCATAGTATAGTATGTCGAAAAAAGTGATAAAAAAGTCATAGTATAGTATGTCAAAAAAAGTCGTATTTTACTATGTCGAATAAAGTGATAAAAAAGTCATAGTATAGTATGTCAAAAAAAGTCGTATTTTACTATGTCGAATAAAGTGATAAAAAAGTCATCGTATTGTATGTCGAAAAAATTATCATAGTATAGCATGTCGAAAAAAGTCATATTTTACTATGTCGAAAAAAGTGATAAAAAAGTCATAGTATAGTATGTCGAAAAAAGTCGTATTTGACTATGTCGAATAAAGTGATAAAAAAGTCATATTTTAGTATGTCGAAAAAAATGATAAAAAAGTCTTCGTATAGTGATAAAAAAGTCATAGTATAGTATGTCGAAAAATTATCAAAGTATAGTATGTCGAAAAAAGTGATAAAAAAGTCATAGTATAGTATGTCGAAAAAATTATCATAGTATAGTATGTCGAAAAATTTCATATTTTAGTATGTCGAAAAAAGTGATAAAAAAAGTCATAGTATAGCATATCGAAAAAAGTCATATTTTACTATGTCGAAAAAAGTGATGAAAAAGTCATAGAATAGTCTGTCGAAAAAATTATCATAGCATAGTATGTTGAAAAAAATGATAAAAAGTCATATTTTAGTATGTCGAAAAAAATGATAAAAAAGTCGTAGTATAGTATGTTGAAAAAATTATCATAGTATAGTATGACGAAAAAAGTGGTAAAAATGTCATAGTATAGTATGTCGAAAAAAGTGATGAAAAAGCATTAGTATAGTGCGTTTTATGAAGTCATCATATAGTGTGTTGTTAAATATCAGAGTACACAAAAAAATATACCAGTGGCTTCATACTACTATATGATATGATGATATGATATTGATCGTAACGTTTTTTAAGAGTGTTGTTTGAATGTAACCAGTTATGAGATTAAATTAGTTCAGAATATAGATAGTAGGTCGACGAGGATGGGATTTGAACCCATGCGTGCAGAGCACAATGGATTAGCAGTCCATCGCCTTAACCACTCGGCCACCTCGTCCCTCTCAATAAAGTTTTATAGTGTATAAAAAAAGGTGATTTCATGAAAGCTCTTTGACTATAGAAAGCAACAGTATGTCAAAAAAGTGATGAAAAAGTCATAGTATAGTACGTCGAAAAAGTGATAAAAAAGCCATAATATAGTATGTCGAAAAAATAATCATAGTATATAGTATGTCAAAAAAGTCATATTTTACTATGTCGAAAAAAGTGATAAAACAAGTCATAGTATAGTATGTCGAAAAAATAATCATAGTATAGTATGTCGAAAAAATCATCATAGTATATAGTATGTCAAAAAAGTCATATTTTAGTATGTTGAAAAAAGTGATAAAAAAAGTCATAGTATAGTATGTCAAAAAAATCATATTTTACTGTCGAAAAAAGTGATAAAAATGTCATAGTATAGTATGTCGAAATAAGTCATATTTTACTATGTCGAAAAAAGTGATGAAAAAGTCATACTATAGTATACCGAAAAAAGTGATAAAAAAGTCATAGTATTTAGTATGTCGAAAAAAGTCATAGGCCCAATCCCTAAGTCCGGACTCACAGACTCACGGACTTTGGTGCGCGTTCTCGTGAAATTCGTAAGGGCTCAGGGTCGTCCCAATGTCGAATTTCAAAGGGCGTGAGGGTTTGAGTACACACTTACCGAGCCTTTTCCGTGAGTCTGCATCGATGCAGACTTCACCAAAGGGAATTACCCACAGTTCAAAGCGTTGTGACGTTTACCACGGAGACCATAGGGAAATCCGGAAATTACAAAGGTAAACAACAGCACGACCACGGGAACGGAACGGACCTGTTGTCCAGATGTAAAACAAGAGTTTGAATAAATGTGGAATCAAGCAGCAGTCTCCTGTGGCATAGTATAGTATTTCAAAAAAAGTGATAAAAAGCCATAGTATAGCATGTCGAAAAAAGCCATAATATAGTATTTCAAAAAGTGATAAAAAAGCCATAGCATGTTGAAAAAGTGATAAGAAATCGTAGTTTAGTACGTCAAAAAAGAGATAAAAAAGCCATAGTATATTATGTCAAAAAAGTGATAAAAAGTCATAGTATAGTATTTCGAAAAAAGTGATAAAAAAGCCATAGTATAGTACGTCAAAAAAGAGATTAAAAAGTCATAGTATAGTATTTCGAAAAAAGTGATAAAAAAGCCATAGTATAGTATGTTGAAAAAAGTCATAGTACAGTATTTCGAAAAGGACAAAAGTCCACTGTGAAGTCGGACAGTTTCCAGCCGCATCCAGCAGCCTGCAGGCTGAACAGGAAGTCACAGAAACACTGTGGTCTGATTTAATAAAATGTTATCAGACCCATACATCAGCTATAAATCAATAAAAAAAGTTTATATAAAACGTCATCATGTTGTCGATTCTGAACCAATCAGCTGTTGGATCAGCTGAGAGGCCGGCGTTTCCCAGCATGGCCCTGTGTCCGCCTGGGTCTTGCAGTCGGCGAAAAGCAACCGCGCCGCCTGCGTCTCAGAACTGCGGCCGCCTCGCTCTCGCGAGATCATCGCTGCCCACGTGCGCGTGACTGTCAGAGCAAGTCGGGATCAAGTCGGACACAAATCTAACCGGCATGCAACGGGCGGCGATCGATTCTGCGCCGACTTGGCTCACCTCCAACAAGCCCAATGTGTTCACGTCACAGACTGCTTCCCCTCTCTTTCTCTGTGTGCCTGTGTTATTGCCGTGGCGATTCCCGCCCTCTCTCTCCCGGCTCCTGATTGGTTCACCTGCTCCCAGCTGCACACCTGCAACCCATCCGCTAATCAGCCGTGGTGCAAGTTTTCTTAACAGCACGGGGTGAATTTCAACAGTTGAAGTGAAACAAACAAAGACTATTTGAGAGAGCAACCAAAGTTGGTTTTAGACCATTTATTCACATTTTGCAAATGCGGGAACACAGTTTCACAAACGCACGCAGTAGTGTAAAAATGTCTTCTGGCGAATTCAGGAACACTCCTCCTCCTTTAGCATCTTTAGCAGAGCCACAGTTAACCCAAACACCACAGACACCTGTTAATCTCAGCTGCCAGGGACGGAAAGGATGCGTCTGAAAAACACAGTTCATGACTGTTTGTGGCGCTCCTTTAACCTGTACCTGTTATGTCAGAAGTCAAACAGAAGGCGTCAAAAAACAAATCAGCTCTAGTCTCTTCGAGGTTTAGGTTTTAGTTGTTCCATTCGAGGGGGTATTCTAAATTGGCACATAAATGTAGAAGAATATAAGAAAGAAAACTGTTTAAGGGCAATTTTTGCTGTACCATAGCAACCACTCACTGCTGGCCGCATCCTTGGCTGTTTCTCAACCTCACGTATTCAAAGAACAGACTTGTGTTCTTGGGGAGAACGTTCTTGCTGGTTGTTCTTGGAAGCACAGAAAGCGCCGTTAACAGTTTGAGACGATGCGTTCTTCCTGTTATTGCGCAACACCCCCAGTGCAGTGCTCCAAAATAACAGCTAGAAATAAAAACCACAACAATATAACCACTTTATATTTAAACACGCTCCGGACAAGAAAAACTCATAACGTTACTATTGCAATAATATTGAAAAATAAAACGTATTGAGCTTTCATTTTTTTTTGTTTATGGTTTAGCATACATTACTTATTCAGAAGAGTGGACCGTGATCCCTACTATTATTAGTGTCAGTTAAAAATACATTTAAAAAAGAAGCATGCCTCTCTGAATGGGTATACACTGGCGTGTCCTATGTGTCCCTTTTAGTGTTATGTGGAATTATCATCTCTATATTATTGTAGTGCTCTGTATATGCCCAGGGACAACAATAAAAATGAGGAACGTTGGTGTCTCCCCTTTAGTCTACATAACCTGCCATGAGAGTTATAACAGTTCATTTATCATACAGATTGAAACTCAACTTCTAATTTAAAAAAAAAACAAATACACCAAAACCTATGGGAGTATGAATTCAATTCTAAATCTAATGTATATAGCCTATAAAGTCATAATTAAAATAAGTCTACCGAAGATAAACAGGTATCTCTCTCCCTCGCCTCCGCCTGTTGCACTGTGTCCGTGTGTGTGTGTGTGTGTGTGTGTGTGTGTGTGTGTGTGTGTGTGTGTGTGTGTGTCTGCCGGCCAGCGAGGTTGTTAAGCTGCAGCCGATTGTGGAGTTTAACTCTGAAAAGGCAGTTAACCACAAGTTGACGTTAATCTTATGATGGACATGTGTTGTGATATTTAAACAAACGATCCGTCAACGGCAAAATAAAAACTTATTTACGAGAGACCTCCATCTTACAGTCAGTTTATTTCCATCTCTGGCCGAGTGGTTAGGGCGTCGGATCGGAATCCAAACGGGTCTCCCTGAGTAGGTTTGAACCCTGCTCACAAAAAAAAAGACAGTTCAAATACATTTAGACTTTATGGACTCAGGCCTGATTAAAACCAGACATTTTAATAAGTTGGCTGTAAAAGTTTTAAACTCGGTCGAGTTTTTGACTGTTCGGATGAGATTGAGTGTAACGTTTCATAGACTCAATTATTTCATTATCAATTACTATTTAAACATCTGTATTTATAGCACAATATCCAAATATCATGAATGTAGTTCCAAATATCATCTTGGTTTTGTGCCATACCCCTCAGACCTCAATCCCCCAAAACATAAACACACTGGTGCACAACCACTAACCATCAAATCAGGATCACCTGAGTAGCGCCGACAGGGAGAAACAAAACAAGGGGGGGGCTTGTAACACTCGCGTGTTGGGTTCTCATGTGTATCTGTAAGTTTCCACTCCGTACAAAAGATTTCTTACAGACTGAGCAGCTATATGGTTTCTCTCCTGTGTGGATTCTCATGTGTCTCTTTAAAGTTCCACTCTCTCTAAAAGCTTTCTTACAGACTGAGCAGCTAAATCGTCTTTCCCCTGTGTGGATTTTCACGTGTCTCTTCAGATGTCCACTGGTGCCAAATCTTTTCCCACACTCAGAGCAGCTAAATGGTTTCTCATCAGTAGTACATCTTGAATCACTAACAGGGAATCTATCATTATTCAGAGAGTTTAAACCTGACTGAGGTTCTCTGGTCTCTTCATCAATGTCACCAGTCTCAGGTTCAGAAGAGTCTCCAGTCTTGTCATCAGTATCTGGTTGTAAATGTGTATCTGGATCTGATTTCATGGCTGGTTCTGGTCCTCCACAGTCCTCTCCATCAGCTTCTGTTTTTATCTCTTCAGTTTGTCTTTGATGAAGCTGTGAGAACTCAGGTTTCTCTTCATCATCTTCACTCTTCACAGGGACAGGAGTGAATGGGAACTTGGTGATATCAGCCTCCTCCAGACCTTGAAGCTGCTCTTCATCCTGACTGATCCCGAGTTCCTCCTGTTCCTCTTTAATGTGTGGGGGCTTCATGTCCTCCTGGTCCAGACTGGAGCTCCACTCCTGCTGCTGTTCTTCACCAACAACCACTTTCTGGACATCTGGAGGTAAAGCTGAAACACAAACTAACAGCTTAATGTGAATCTTAACAATACTTTGATAAGTAGCTCTATTTACTCTCACAATAAATAGGGGTGTCAGGATTTTCAATTCATTCTTTGATTTAAAGACTTTTTTCCCAGCACTGACACTACCGATAACAAGGGGGACATGAATGCAATATGAGTTTACAGAGGGTCAGCTGAATGCACCATGAAGTCCAGTCGGAGCCAACAAGCTTTAACAATTGTTTGTTTACATAACTCACACTGGTAGCTACACTGGTAGCTCAAAAGAAGCATGAGGATTGTCCAGTTCTGATGTTTCTAGGGATGCAGCAATTATAGACTTTGTTGATACGATTATGGTCTGAAAAATAATCACGGTTTCATGATTCATTATTGCACTGCTGATGACATCGTTGCAAATACGATGATTGGCTGGGTGGGCGGACGCCCTGCTCACAATGTCTCACTTCACGCTCTGACTACCACTAAACACAGGACAGCGACAATGGCGACAAGCCAGGGGAATTCAAAGGTAGCGTTCTGGAACTGGAAGTACCGGCACTACTTCTCACTCATTAAAATTAAAGGCAAGAATGATTATGCAACATGCACGCTACGCCCAGGAAAAAAGACTTTACCCACGTCTGCCTCAAGCAACGAATCTTATGAAGCACCTCACATCAACACATGCTAACACGACACTTGTTGCTGCTGCTAACCCAACCCCATAATAACCCCACAATAACCCCATAATAACCCCGAGCCCAAATGCAGCTAGCGTGAGCTCCAGTGAAGGAGACGGAGCCACTCTGTTAAAACAAGCAACGCTCGATTTTTCGGGTCAGCCACAGGTGACCAAGGCCGAGCTGAACACATTGATTGCAATTTTATTTCTATGCATATCATATGGCAGGCTGCAATCTATTGAGTTAAAATAAATACCAAATGTTCTAAAGTACTGTATATAGTGTTTTTATTCTTCAGTTATATAAACATCTTTGCCGTTAAAGATGTTATAGAACGTAATAGCGTTATAGAACATAAAAAATAACGTCACAGTTACTTTTACAATGTGGTTCCAAGGAGTTACTAACTCAATTACTTTTTGGGAGAAGTAATTTGTAACTGTAACTAATTACTTTTTTAAAGTAAGATGACCAACACTGCTAGTAATGTTTAGAAACGTTTGAGACTAAATCCGTTGAGATTACAGGTCATCTACAGTCTGTTCATTAAGATCAGCAACATTGCATGAAGAGCATTTTGACAGCTACTCTGTCTATAAAAACAACTGGAGACTGTGTACAACCTCATATATGGGTCTGATAACATTTTATTAAATTGGAATCGGACCTAACAAGATGTGTTTTTCCCTTTGTCTTCCAGTTTAGCCTGAAGGCTGCTAGAATTGGCTGGAAACTGTCCGATTTCACCCCGGCTCAGTTTATCTTAAACGGGCCTAATCTCTCCGCCTAGTCCTGGGTCTTCCCCAAGGCTTTCTCCCAGATGGACGTGCCTGGAAAAACCTCCTTGGGGAGGCGCCCAGGGCGCATCCGTACCAGATGCCTAAACCACCTCAACTGGCTCCTTTCGATACAAAAGGAGCAGCAGCTCTACTCCGAGTTCCTGCGGGATGACTGAGCTTCTCACACTATCACCCTTAGAGCTTGATTATGTGATAAATCAATCAAGACAATTAATCTAGACAACTTTAAATAAACAGAAAGCAGCACTTGGAAACTGGGCAAAACAACCAGCATTACTTTATTCAAACAACTATGTATGTAAGAAGAGCAAGACAATACAATACAAAATTCAAGTTACAAACATAAGAAGATAGTGAGTTTTTTTTAACTATATCCTCCCACCCATTACCAAAAAGCATGTCAACTACTTGAACATAAATGTTGCTCTCCTTTCCTTCTGGCCAGCAAATTTTTCAATGACTCTCTGATTAAAGTCAGTCATTTCAGTAACAAGTGCCTTTTCCATGGACAGCATGGCCAGTGCATTCAGCCTCTCCTGGCTCATGGTGTTTCTGAGAAACGTTTTTATTCTTTTCGAAGTTGAGAAGCACCTCTCAGCTTCAGCCGTGGTCATGGGTGTGGTAATGACAACTTTTAGGAGAGTTACAGTTTCGGAAAAGACTTCTTCGAGGTTATTCTCCATGAACAGCTGGAACAGGTCCACGGCACCACGGCAGGCTTTGAACTCTTCCTTGCTGTAGATGAGACTGAGCTCTGTCTTCAGCTTGGTTCCACTGAGCATCGGGTACGCCTTCATGGTGCTGCTCAATGCATCTTCAGGAAAGGTATCCTTGTACTCGTCAAACCTGTCCCCCTGCAACAAGGTGGCACAGACAAGGTGGTCTGTGAAGGAGAAACGCTCCCTAGTGTGTCCCAGGATGGTGTCACAGACCTGTAGAGATAATAAAAAATATATACATATATATTTGTGTAAATGTAAGGTAGTAGCCTGGAGTAGGCCACTAGTTGTCACTGTTGCAATGACTTTCAAAAGAAAAATAGAGCCATTTGAGTTTTTTTGTCCCATACAAGACACAGTAGTTTTTGGTGATTTTTGTAAGGTTTTCTACCAAACAAAAATGTTTTCTTGAGTCTGTAGAATATGATATGTGGGCAGGACATCTCTGCAGCACAACAATAATGTAAAATGGTATTTTGACTGATTTCTACGGAAGCCGAGAACGGCCATTGATTTTTTTTTATGCACTGTTATCTTGTGATAACGACTTATTAATTCGTTATCTCGATATAACAAGATAAAGTTTGTTTTCCGGAGATTTTTTTTTGTTGTTTTCGAGTTTTGTTTGGTTTTCTCGATGTTTTTATGGATTGTTTTTTTCATGCAGTGTTATCTTGTGATAAACGACTTATTAATTTGTTATCTCAATATAACAAAGTTTGTTTTCTCAAGATTTGTTTTTCGTTTTCTCGAGATGTGTTTTCTTTATGGATTTTTTTTTTTTTTTTTGCATAAGACACTCTTCTATTTAACCCGAGGAAGGGGCCCTATAAGCGGATAGAGGTCTGCCGTTTCTCCCTCCTCTTCTCTGGGTTACACTGAAGGCTGTTTTAGTGGGATTTTTCCCGAGTATTTGACCGGAGAAGAGGAGGGAGAAACGGCAGATTTCTATCCGCTTATGGAGCCCCATTCCCCGGTTTAAATGGAAGGGTGTCTTAGGCAAAAAAAAATAATAAAAAAATCCATAAAAAAAAAAACATCGAGAAAACAAAAGAAATCTTGAGAAAACAAACTTTGTTATATCGAGATAACGAATTAATAAGTCGTTATCACAAGATAACAACGAAAGAAATCCATGGCCGTTCTCGGCTTCCGTAGATTTCTATAACAAACTCACCTCTGCTGCAATCCTTTCATGGTCTTCTGGACTGAGCGCCCGGCGCCTCTTTGTTGGCCGAGAACCACTGCTTTGCTCACCAATGGAATGGAGAGAGTTTCTGCAAAGGGAAAACATAATTTATTATAATATTGGCAAAAGAGAAAGAGTTAATGGTGAAAGAGAAAGCAAATAATGATCATATTCCAGTAATACAGTTACCTGATCTTTTGTATTTCCTGTTGGAACTGTTGGATGCTCCCTTTGATATGGACCGAATCAATGTTCTTCTTCTGGAGATTGGCATAGAGGAAGTCTACATGTGGCATGATGTGGTGATAAAGTTCCAGAAAGAACTTAAAATCCTGATCCTCCAGTAGCATGGCCAGGGCTCCTGCTTCTCTGACAGTATTGGGGTCAAAGTCACTTGAGTCTTGTATGCTTTCAAAACAGCGAATGAGATCCTCTCTGTGCTCAAAAACAGTGTTGATGGCACGGCTATGGAAGTTCCATTTGACGTTGCCGGATCTTGGCAGTCTATGGGCAACCACTTTATCCAGGAAACATGTCCGCCTGGGTGACTTGGAAAAAAAGCTGGCAAATCCACCAATGTTAGAAAAAAAAATTCTCACCTTGGATATGTGAGAGGTGGCCTGTTGCATTACCAGGTTGAGCTGATGTGCGTAGCCGTGGATGTAGTGGGCATTTGGGTACACATCTTGTATTTTCCTCTGAACACCTGAAGTGGTGGCCCCATCGTATGCCTGGCAGATGAGCTTACTTTTCTGATCCCCAGGAAGGATAGTAGCAAGACGCTCTTTTAGTGCAGTAGCAATGGACTCGGCTTTAGCGGACTGCAGAGGGATGAACTCAAAAAATCTTTCCTGCACGTTGTTTTTGTCGTCGATGTAGCGCAGTACAAGCACAAGTTGGGACTGTGTGGCAATATCTGTTGTTTTATCTGCCTGGATTGATAGAAAATCACTTGTCTGGACTTCTTTGATTATTCTTTCTCTTGTAACAGACAGCATACAGTCCAGTAGCTCGTTCTGTATAGTTTTTGACGTTCCCTTAAATACAGTGGCACTGTCAAGGTGCTCTTTCAAAGCTCCATCAAGAGAGGCAACAAAATCCACCAGCCCGTGAAATACCCCGCGGTTATCTGAGCTCTCGCTCTCATCATGGCCACGTAAAGCCAACTCAAAGGCTCCACAAAATTTCACACGGTCTATTATCCTGGACAGTATGTGTCGATTTGTTGTCACCTCTTCGTTGTGCCTTCTAATGCCAATCCTGTATCCTTCATCTAGTTGTTCAGCAATGCTAACTCTGCCAAAAAACGTTAGCTTCATGCTATTATCAAGATGGCTGCGACTACTTTCGTGACGTTTGCATTTTTCAGAGAGATGTTTTAGGTCTCTGACCCCCGTTGTTGTCCACAAAACCTCAGTGCCGACACTTTGAAATAAAAGACAGGGAAAGCAAAAAAAGGCATTGCTAACATCACATCCAGCCAGCCAAGTCCGTTTCGCATAACAAGAGCGGGTGAAGCCCCGGGTGTAGCTTCGTCCTCGGTCGCTGGCCTGCTGCTGGATTTGTAAATCGGGTTGGTCCGGTCCGAGATCCTTTATCCTCTTTTTTTCTTCCAGGGAACACCTTGTGAAAGGGTTTTTTTGTAAATAAATGACAGAATTTGGTTTAACTGCTGCCGTTATTTCTACGAAAGTGATTTGTGTGCTCGTCAGCTTGCAAGGTTTTGGCGGCGTGACTGGTTTTTCTGTGTGGATTCTCATGTGTCTCTTTAAAGTTCCACTCTCTGTAAAAGCTTTCTTACAGACTGAGCAGCTAAATGGTTTCTCTCCTGTGTGGATTCTCGTGTGTCTCTTCAGATGTCCATTGGTGCCAAATCTTTTCCCACACTCAGAGCAGCTAAATACTTTCTCATCAGTAGTACATCTTGAATCACTAACAGGAAATCTATCATTATTCAGATAGTTTAAACCTGACTGAGCTTCTCTGGTCTCCTCATCACTGTCATCAGTCTCAGGTTCAGAAGAGTCTCCAGTCTTGTCTTCAGTATCTGGTTGTAAATGTGTATCTGGATCTGATTTCATGGCTGGTTCTGGTCCTCCACAGTCCTCTCCATCAGTTTCTGTTTTCGTCTCTTCAGTTTGTCTTTGATGAAGCTGTGAGAACTCAGGTTTCTCTTCATCATCTTCACTCTTCACAGGGACAGGAGTGAATGTGAACTTGGTGATATCAGCCTCCTCCAGCCCTTGAAGCTGCTTTTCATCCCGACTGATCCGGAGTTCCTCCTGTTCCTCTTTTATAACTGGGGGCTTTTTGTCCTCCTGGTCCAGACTGGAGCTCCACTCCTGCTGCTGTTCTTCACCAACAATCACTTTCTGAACATCTGAAGGTAAAGGTGAAACACAAACTAACAGCTTAATGTGAATCTTAACAATATTTTGATAAGTATTACGTCCATTTACTCTCATAATAAATAGAGCTGTCAGTTTTTCCAGCAGGGGGACATGAATGCAATATGAGTTTACAGAGGGTCAGCTGAATGCACCATGAAGTCCAGTCAGAGTCAACAAGCTTTAACAATTGTTTGTTTACATAACTCACAGGGGAAGGCAAAATGCCGTCACACTGGTAGCTCAAAAGAAGCATGACGATTGTCCAGTTCTGTTGTTTGTCTGTACGATTATGGTCTGAAAAATAATCAGTTTCATGATTATGCATTATTTCACTGCTAATGTATAAAATCGCATGAACACTGTGGATTTTAATTTACGTATTGCTGCCGTTTGAAAGAGAAATAACAGTAACAGTTTTGAAAATGATAATATGATCAACCTTTATTTAAATTCATTAGGAAAGGTTAGATTAGATCAGATACTAGAGGTAAATCAGTCACACCACAAACAAAGGCCACATTGGCAACAACAGTGTTGTCCTTAAGAAGTTGGACCTTTTTATGGCTAGAAACAGCCATATAGCTGGTGTGTCTAAACTAGGGATGGGCATAAATCGACGATTGATAATTGAACTGGGAGAGGCAGTGGAGATCGGTAGGGCGGCTATCCCACAGAATGGGGGAGACGAGGCTGCGTTGTCCGACACGGACAAGGGGAGCGCAAACAGTCTGAATTCGCAGCCTCCCAGTCTTCTGCTATGGCACAACTCCTTGGGGAGCACTATACCACTTAATGCAAGGCTGGCATCGAAGCAGAACTTCAGAACTTTATGAGGGAGACTCCCCCACCCCTGGATTGCACCCCTACAGACTAGTGGAAAGTGAACGGAATAAGGTCCCCTGGCTGGCCAAGTTAGCGCAGAGGTACCTGTGCGTCCCGGCAGCGCCTGGACTGACAGTCACCAGTTTGCGGTCGCGTCTGACCCCAGATCATATCAACATGCAGAAGTTGTATGTGAGTTAGATAGGCTTTGTTAAGTAGCCTAATTAATTAATTGTTAGGTAGGCTAATCTCTGTCACCCTCTTTCTCGACTCCATGCCTTGGATAGTTTTGAGTTACATTTTGACAAAACCTGTGATGACCTAAGTATTATTATGTTTTTGGTTAAGTTATTGTTTAACATGATTCTTTTTTATTATTATTTTGGAACAAACAAGGGTCTCTGTTTAAGAACGACAGCTCGCAGCTGCAGGTTCCGCTGCTTTAGAGCACCGCAGCGCATATATCTTCAAGTTTAGCCTGACCAAATGTCCAGTTTAACTGCCATAACTTGTTTGTCTTGTAATAAAGATGTCATCGAGGAAAAACATGATGTATTTTCATTGCATTTTTAATTTGTAAAAAGTTAAATAATTAATTTTAATATAAAAATATTAATGATTAATTGATAGACGATCGTTAATTCTCCCGACGATTGACTATGAAAATGTAATCGAATGCCCATCCCTAGTCTAAACCAAGTGAATATTACTTTCTAGCTCCTCCCATTCCGAGCATGTTTTAACTCCTACGGTGGCCGTATTGTTCCAAGAAGTACAACTTCGTCCGTGAGTGTCCCTTCCAGTGTAATAATAGTTTGACGTTATTTTGGTACCATTTCATTGCTAAAATCAGCTATCAGGTTCCCAAACATATGAAACCTAATGTTAGTAAAGTATCAGTGCTATCGTTATTCTGTATATTGTATGAGATTAACAGTGTAAGGCAATGTTTACAGTGTAGGAGAGAAGCAATGGAGGTTTGTGTTTTTAATATATTTCTCTGAGCAGTATAAACAATGTCAATGAAACCAAAATTAGCTCTTAGTGTCTCCATCGTTTACACGTAGCTGTTCTAGCTGTAGCTAGTCTGTGTTACAACTGCACACGATGAGAGTTGTCTGCCAGGGAAATAACGACACATATGATTACTAGGGCTGGGCAAGGCTGGGCAATTAATGCCGACAATTTTATCGCGCATTAAGGCAGTTTTTATTATTTCTTTTATTATTGTAAAAGTATGTTGTTCACAAGCTTTTATTTTGTAAAAGTTTGTAGCTGACCGCTGCAGTGCTTACAGGAACCAGAAAAGAAAAGAATTGGCGTATAAACCGTGGATCAGAGTGATAGAGAAAGCATGGATGTATCAAGAGAACAGACCAACAAACATGGAGAAGGGTACGGAACTTTTACATGGCCATTTTCATTTTAAAGTTCTTCTGGACATCACTGGGTAACCATAATTACCTCGGAGTTACAGTGCATTATATTGGTGAACAGTGGGCGCTGCATTCACATGCTCTGACTGTAATGAAAACAGAGGAGAGACATTATGCTGAAATGTGCACGGGACACTTAATTGAAGTTTCACAGCAGTGGAATGTGTCCTATTAATAACATGAATGCCCTGGCAGTGGCAATAAGCTTTACTTTTGTATTTGCTTTGATTACATTGTTTAAGTTGAGATTTACACTAAATATTTTAACTGCTACTGTATGAACAAAATGCTGGTGTTAAGTGTTTGCAGAACAACTGTTATGGCACTTCAGTTCATATGGCAGAACATTTAAAATAACATTGCGCTATACACACCTTTTGAATTCATTATTGGATTTTGCATATAACAATGCGATTAATCAGAGAAATCATGTGATTAATCACGATTAAAACTTTTAATTGTTGCCCAGACCTAATGATTACGTTTGTTACAAGGTAGACAATCCTTTTTCATCATTGACACAAGGAAAAGTATCCTAGACTTCGTTCTAGTGTTATGCACAACCATGCTATAGTTAGCCAAGCAACTATAAAACTTCGAATTTACACACAAATAGGCAGAATTACCTTTTCAGAAGAAAGCAGGCAACATCGGCGTCCCTGTTAAACTCTTTGCTCCTTATAAGCTCTTTCCATCTTGGAAAAGCCACTCCAATATTAACTGGTATTGTTGCTTTGCCTGTCGCATTAATCCTTGGCGACTCCGTTAGCAAAGCTACTTTGCTTGTGTTAGCATAGATTGTTAGCAAGCTACTAATCCATTGTTACGCTAATTGTAATGCCTCATGTAAATAAACAACATACCAACAACGGTCTCACTGCAATAAACTACTGGTAATGTCTAAAGTCTAGGCTGAACAGAGAGTTTGGATGTTATCAAATGTATAAAGTTAAACTTACCGAACAAGGAGAACAGAAGTGGCCTTGACGACTGGATTTGAGTGGAGTCGAAGTTTAAGTCCGGGACTGTCAGTCCGTAAACAAGAAAGTGACGTCCTAACTGAAGCCCCGCCTTGATGAGACGTCTGACATATTGCATTGCCAATTGAATAAAGAGACCAAAACACCATGGCACTATGAAATGCAACTGATTGCGCTTTCATTAAAAATTTTATGCAAAATAACTAACTGAATTGAGGGTGCATTGAAACTTTGCATATTAAATTGTCAATTGTAAAATACATATTCAAATTGAATGACAAAATTGCAAATTGAATTGACAATTGCAAAATGCATTGCCATTTCAATAAAGAGACCAAAAAACGTCCATAGACTATGTCCTTGACGTTCCACTCCCGGAATTGCTCCAGAGCCGAGGGAAATGTATTTTCTGTTTCCTTCTGCCTTCTTTGTGTTGGAATTTTAAATTTGTTGGATTAATGAGGAGTATTGTTGACTGCTCCTAAGACCGCTGCATGGTAAATTGAGTCCAATCTGACTGAACTCTCGCACGCCTATTTTGCAGCAGCTCTGTGCCCATGACGATTCTGACTGGTTTAAAGAAATGCCCAAAAACCAGAGCATGTTTTCCTCCATCCCCAAATGCTGTGTGAAGTAGCCAGACCCTCCTTCAGGGCGCTTCAGTAAACATTGCTGGGAATTATTCAGGTACTACAACATGAACCGAAAACATACTTGTTACCAGGTGGCTGTTATAATAAGTGTACTAACATTACTTTAAAGGCTGATATTTGCCTCATATATACACCTTCTACTCTTCAGAGCATTGTGGTAAAGTAAGAAGCTGAGAAGAGCAGAAAGGGTGACTCGGCAGTCTGCAAACTTGTTGCTGAGCCTACCAATATTTAAGATGCTCTATTTAAGACTACAAAAACGTGCATGCTGGCTCCAACCACGTTTTATCGGGATAAAGCAATAACCAGAAGGAAACTCCGCTAGCTGCTAGGCTAATGTAAAGTACAATGGTACTGCAGCGTTAAAGGGGTGATAGAATGCAAAACTGATTTTACCTTGTCATAGTTGAATAACAACAGTTTGGTGGGTAAATAGGACATACATAGAACCTCTTTCCTCTGCAAATCTCACTATTTGAAACTGCCTCTGAAAACGGGCAAATCAGGCTCCTCCTGATTTCAATCCTTATTTGGCTCTAGTCTCTACCTTTGTCACGCCAACATTTACATAGGCTACACCACTGACCTGAGGTCAGCTTAGATAGTCTTCTGAATCTAGGTCGCGCAGATGTCAGAAATTTTATACATTACTTTTTTATGCAAGAAATCAACTATGTAGAGGTCAAATATGTGCCGTTTTACGAAAATTGATGGCTAATTGCAAATTTTGTCCGCCTGTCTGTGTGTCGGAGTTCAGCGGCCGGTGCTGCCTGGGTTGCTGCCTCGCCGCCCGGCCTGTCCTCCTTCACAGACCCCGGCCCGCTGTGAGCTAGATGGAGCACCGTCACGGCCGGCAGCCCACGGCGCTCCACACCCGCGCAAAGTCACCATTTCTGGAATACTGGACTATTAAATTCTGAGGCTTTGATGCAGCTCCAAGGCCTGCAGCAAGCTGCCCCCCCCCCCCCCCCCCCCTCCCTCCTGCTAAATGGCCGGTGTGTGTGAGTGAGAGAGGGGTCAGCAAGCTTGCTACGCCTGCAATCTCTTACCGCAGGTTCCAGTTAATCTGTTAATGGATATATGTGTTGAGTTATTGAAACAAACGATCGGGGAAATAAACGCCTCTTGTCCGTGAGTATCATTGATAGTGCCCGCGGTGAGCTGTATGTAGCTAGTTCTATCAATGCGCGCAGCTAGCCTCCTCCGAACAAGACCGCTGAAATTCACAAAAATGCATTAAACTGAAATCGGACAAGTGTTAGCTTTGTAAGACCTTATGGCAACTGTGATATAAGTGGGGTCACAAAATTCTAAGTATACCTGAAACCCAAGAGAAAGATGACAGACATGAGAGCGAACAATGCAGAAGAGCTGAAGGCCGCTACTGAAGCACCCTGGTCTTCCAGCACCTCAGCAGTGTCACAGGCTGATAGCATCCATGCCACGCCACATTGAGGCAGTAATTCATGCAAAAGGGGCCCAAACCAAGTTCTGAGTATGCATGATTCTATTTTTCAGAGGGCCGAAATTTCTGTATTTAAAATCCTTTTTATCATTTCATGTAATATTAAAATTTTCTGAGATTTTGAATTTGGGTTTTTCATAAGCTGTAAACCATAATCATCACAATTATAACAATAAAAGGCTTGACATATCTTGCTTTGCATGTAATGAGTCTATAATAATACATTAGTTTCACCTTTTATGTTGAATTACTGAAATAAATGAACTTTTGCACGATAGTCTAATTTTCCGAGTTCCACCTGTAATATTGCGCAACGTGATATTGCAATAACGATATTGAGTCGATATATCTTGCACCCCTAGCTTCCACCTCAGCTGAGAACAGAGAAATGTCTATGCCTTACCTACTGTGTATTATATTTAACGTTACCTGTAGAAATATTTCTTAATAATGGGAGACAAAATAGAAATCCCCCATATATTTAACGGACTGTCCAAGTGACGAGCAACTTGAGTTTTTTCCTCCATAATCTCTTGAGTATAGGATAGAAGACAGCCAATGATAACTAAACACGGGTTATTGTACTTCATTGATTATTATATTTCATATGACATGGTATACGAAGTCCTGTAATTTTCACCAGTAAAGAATGTAACCAAATACAAGGCTTCAAGTAGGCATGCATGCTGTTGGAAAAAAATTGACATTGCTATATTTTTTTCAACGATATATATTGCGATATGAAAAAAGAGATGAAATGAAAAAAGATGACAAATAGCACTATTTGGAAATAATAAATCATTCTTGAGTACTGGGGTGATTTTGTAGGGGAATGCAACTACATAGAAAATAAAAATGGTTGACTACGTTTCCAGCGCCGCGGCTCCGAGTCCGAACCATAACGTTAGTTGGGGACAGTTTATTTAGGGTATCTATATTAGCTTCAGCCTGGCTGGTAGCAGCTTTCTGCAGTGAAAAATGGCCGGGAGATGATGTGATTATGTTGCATTAATCAGGTGATTTAGTTTGTCTTTGCAGCGTACATAAAACACTGACTACTGTACCTTCACTACCCATGGAAAAGTATGTGCATCACTGTGTCAGCTGCAGCAGCCGCGTAAGGTACTTTTCTACACACGGAGAGCATCACTTCCCATAACAAACTCCGTCAGACTAACATTACGTCACATAGACACGCTGACCACATGGCCACCTGTCTTAAAGGGGAAGGGCCGGCTGCTAACAATCATGTAAAAGGAGAACGCTGAAAGTTGACTTTTCTATCAAGCAGCAACAAAGTTTTAGCGTCAACATCGCAAAGTCCTGCGACGTGACTATCGCGCACACGCACATCGTGATGTAGACGATGAAACTAAATATCGTGTAGCCCTAGCTCCAAACTAACTTTTTTACTAGGAGCACTGTGGCCCCTAACTGAAATTCTTTAAGGGCACATGCAGAAAATGTAGAACCAACCTGCTAATGCAATTTTTTTGTTTACATTTCCCATATTTTAACTGTATTACTGATTAATGCTTTGGTAATAAATCCAGAAACTACAATCACTAGGCCTACTGTATTATTGCCTCTGCCTCCCTCCTCTCTGTCTTTTTTTGTTAACACTGAAATAGCAATCATATCTAACATGATGAAACTTCCATGGAAAGGGCAGCAGGCCTACTGCACTGTAATTCCTGACTGCACTTGAATGCAGCTTTGTTTTACTGAGAAAGAAATGAGACAGATCGACTGTTTTGTTGTTTGTCAAACATTCAGCTGGACACAAACTCCTGCGCAGTTCAGTGCTCGTGTTTAATCTTTTTTTACCGTCATAGTGTTTTAAAACTTTCTTGTGGCAGTGAAAGAGGCAGTGATGTTGACTGTCAGGACTCTCTCACTGCATCAAAACATGGTCAGATATTGTGCCTGACTGATGAGGCAGTGATGTTGATAAGTCTTGTAATTTACACATTTACAGTGTCGGCTATTTTTTGCCAGCTTTCCTTCCTGAGTTAGGAAGCAGCGGCTGTATTGCTTTTTGAAATCGGACAAGAAAACCCTGGGTTTGATTGAACTTGTTGTTAACCACCATCATGACTCAGGTTATGCCGGACCGCGGTTGTTATGGTGCGTTCTTTTTGCCTCGCAACTCGTATTTTACGAGGTCAAGCCGTAAACACGCCCCCTGACCTCGTATTTATGAGTTCGGAACTCGTACATCCACCGAGGTACCCGAGCTGAAAATCCAACATGCCTGCCCCCTGTATCGACAGTTGTAAAAGCTGTAGTAACATAGTTATAAGCACTTCTGTGTTATTTGTGTCACACTAAATCAGTCGTACACGCAGCGCTTTCTTCTATCTGTGTTGTCACGCGATTTGTATGCACAAAAAAAACAGCATATACGTTGTTTAAACTGGCGTTGCTAACAATGGCTAACCTGGCTAGAGCTAATGAAAACAATGAAAATCCCACTTGCAAAAAGAACGCATTCAACTCGTGTGTGACGTCATTCTCAGTTGCGACCTCCGACTTCCGAGGCAAAAAGAACGCACCATTAGGTTTGGTGAATTTGGGTAACAGCAATAAAATCCAGGACATGTTGATCTTGATTCATGTTACAGGCCTCAGGAGTTTGTACAACAGCTACTGTTTGCCAAACAACAACACACAGCCACTTTGTCTCTTTTCTTTTTCTCCTCCGTGGAATAAAGCTCCAGTCAACTGCGGTCGGCTCCGCTGAGATCTATAAACGATGCGACGGAAAACAGAAGGCCTTATTGTCAAATATAAAGTTTACTAGTGCTACATTGATAGCACTAGTAGACTGGTACATTGCTGATTAAATATATAACTATTGACCTCAACAAAACAAATAGTTCTTGTGTGTTTTGAGCTCTGTCTCTGGCTCCATCATCACTCAATGTTTCCCCCACTGGATGCTTAGATACAGTACTCCCCTTTCCATGGATGTTTAATCACATTAGATATGACAGCCATCTCAGTGTTGACTAAAAAAGACAGAGAGGAGGGAGGCAGAGCCTGTATGAGGCTGGAATACAGTACACTGACATCGATACGACGGCATTCAGCAGTCTGCTAATTCTCAAGGGGGCAAGCCTGCCTCCTCAGAGCGAAGCCGCCATGCTACCCAAACCATCACCCCCCGTTAGTATCCCATTGACTGCCATTCATTTTGGCGTCACTTTGACAGCCAATAACTTTACATCTGAAGCGAAACACGACAATGTATAAAAGGCTCCGTTACCTTGTACCTCACGTTATGGCTCCGTAGCAGACGTTTTTATAAAAATAGGCTAACGGTTGTGTCATAACCACGAGACTTACTGTCTCATAGTAGATGAATTACTGTATAGTACAGGAGAAGTTCGCAGGCAGTTTGGACTTACATTAGCCGTTTAAGTTTAAATGATAATTTTAACTAGCATTTTAGTTAGCAATAATTAGCCTGTGCCTATGTTATCTCCTTTTATACCATGGTCTGGGTGAATACTCGATTCTGATTGGCTGCTGGGTGTCCATTAAAAAGTGATGTAGGACACCTAGTAAAGGTGTCCCGGTGAAACGGACTGTTTACCGTTAAATCAATAACTAAATCAATGCGCTACATTAAATCAAAAAGGAAATGTGGATCTGTCATTTCCAACTCGTCCTCTGAACACCACAGGATGGCGCTAACACACACGCTGCAAGTAGTAAGTTATATTTCCCCTCTGGACTGATTTTGTTTCACGGAGAATAACGTTATCTCACATCCCGTTCACTGTTCAGGTCGCTACTCCAGGCTGCGCCGCTGCGGCCGACAGTAACGTTACACATCGCGGATCAAATTGTTCGTAAAAGTCGTTATATTGTTTCGGGGACAATGACATGGCTGGATAGCTTGCTTGTCTTGTTGTTTAACATACTGTCAAATAATTTTTACTGATTGCCAACTGTAAACAATGTTATTGACTTTGGATCTTGCTAGCATAGCGTTAGCTTTCTGGCTCGTAGCTGAGCTGAAGGATTCTATCAGCTGAGCGGACTATAAACATCTCCGGTTGCTAAGGGTGGCAATGTCGTATCTAAGGTTTTCCTATTTCCTGGAGTGAACAACGTTTGCATTGCATTAGAACCTGATGGATGGGAATGATTGTTCCAGGTATTAGTCAAACCGCCAGGCGTAACCAGGGAAACAGAATTATTGTTTGTAAAAACTTTAGATTTCGATTGTAAAACTAAATAAAATGTGAAATAAAGTTTTAAAAATATGTTATTTGGCAAGTGACCATGGTATAAGCGGGTTAATGCCCTTCGAGGTGTCCATTGTCAGGTATTAATGGACTTCGGCGGAGGCCTCGCCGTCGTCCATTAATACCTGACAATGGACACCTCGTCGGGCATTAACCCATACACATATACCTACGCTCTCCGTCTCTGATAGATTGGGAATGATTGAGATTTCTCTTGGCACAGCTACCAGAAGACTTACAACGTTCAGCCACGTTGCTCACGTCACATCTACGTCGGCAAGCTCAGTTTGCAGCTGCGCAGTAACGCTCAGCCATCACCGGGAAAGGGCTTCTAATAGACTTCACTGGTCTCTGTCCAGAGCAACGGGATCTGTCGGTCCATTTTATATACTGTCTTTGCTCATTCTTAATAACAGACCGTTGCTAATAACAGACCGTTGCTAAGAATAACAGACCGTTGCTAAGAATAACAGACCGTTGCTAAGAATAACAGACCGTTGCTATGCATAGCAGAGCGTCGCCATGGACGAAGTGTGGTTAAAGTGCCCACATTCTTAAAAAAAACACACTTTTTCTGGGATTTGGGGTGTTATTTTGTGTCTCTGGTGCTTACACAAGCATACAAACTTGTGAAAAAAACATCCACAGTGTTTTCAGTGAGATATTGGTTTCTGAATGATTCCTGCCTTCAGTTTCTGGGTGACATCTGCACGGCTTATTAATGTACTTTTTCAGTTATGACTGACTTTCAAACTAGATAACAATAAACGTTGCATGGCATTATAAACCAAAGCCAGCTCATACAACAACGACTCTCACCCAACAGGGTAACGTTAACGTTAAGTAAGAAAACATAGAAGAAGAATATCTAACATAGTAAACGTGTCCCACCTCTCCGCTGGCCAGCTGACAGTTTCCTCTCAGAGTTCATGTTGAAGTGTCTCTCCTCAACTTCTCCCCGACCTGGATTTTGAGAAAAATACGAAGCTCACAACATATCCAATAACACACGTTAGCAGGAGCTAGCTGCGGCTAACGTTAGCTTAGTGCGCGGACTCCCTGCAACAACAGCAGTAAACGCGTTTCCGGTCAGAGAAAGAAAACAGACCTGCTCTTTGTAGCTTCGTTTCAGGTTTTAAAACCTCATGCAGCAGTTTGTGATGTTTCTCTCTGGAAGGACACCAAACACTGGCGACTTTTACTCCGCCGGCCTCATCACGAGGGAAAATGCTAACAATGTGACGGAGGTCGTAGCGTCGTCCGGGACCCGGAAATACAAACACAACTTCCGCCCTTCAGAATAAAACAGCGTTTTAAGAGTCGATTTTACCCACTGTCCTTTAATAAGATGAGATAAGATCAGTGGTTGAGTGTAACTTAGTACATTTGCTCATGTACTGTACTTTTAAGGTATTATCATACTTTATACTTTATATTTATACTAATGAATTGTACTATTTGACTTGGATTGACTGCACTGCACAGATTCCGGCAGTACTAAATGAGGTCTCTCTGTTCTCTAAAGCCTCTGGTTGACGTTTAAATATGACAAGATGTGAAAGATATACACTATTCACAATTACCCTCTGATTATTGTGTATAATGAACCTGTCACTTTGAAGTTAAATATTTAAGCATCATAGTTCAAAGAATAAGAATATAAGGGAAACATCTACTGTAATAAAAAAAATGATATACAGAACAGTTGAACTATTCTAAATAGATGCTTTAGAGGGACTTATCCATCTTTGGATTTATTTTTCTTTCTGAGATGGAGAATTTATCTAGACGTATTTATCCAGCTTATTACTTGGATATCTGATAAATCCATCCATCCATCCATCGTCATCCGCATATCGGGGTCAGGTCACAGGGGCAGCAGCTCTAGCAGGGGGCCCCAACCTTCCCTTTCCTGAGCCACATTAGCCAGCTCTGACTGGGGGATCCCGAGACGTTCCCAGGCCAGGACGGAGATATAATAGGCCCGTTCGAGATGAGTCAGGTCTGTGCAAAATCGATCGCCGCCCACTGCATGCCGATTAGATTTGTGTTTGACTTCATCCCGACTTGCTCTGACGTCATTCACACATGGGCAATAATAACCTCACGAGATCAAGGCGGCTTCATGTTTAAGATGCAAGCAGCGTGGTTGCTTTTCCCCCCCTCATAGCCCACACAGACCCAGGGCATGCTGGGAAACGCCTGTCTGTCAGCTGATTGGTTCAGAATCAACTCTAAATGATGACATTTTATATAAACATTTTACCGTTTTTGAATCAGAGTTGATTCATGTGGATAAATATGGGCAGGAGGGTGAGCGTGAGCAACCAATAATGATAATAAACTTTATTTGAACACCTTTCTTACAAGAAACAACCTACAGCTCAGTACTTTATAATAAACAAAATTACATGCAGTATACTTTAGAGTGCTTTACATGAAACAACATAATTAATGCAGAATAAGAGGAAATAAAATGGTTGATGAAGTGGTTGTCCATGTTTATAGAGCCAGCATGAAACCCACGAGGTGAAGTATCCAGATGTGCTTGTTTGACCAACAGACCCACATCAATAACATCCGCCGCATGATCACACAGCCGAGTGTAAGGTTAGTCAGATTCTCCTCACACCGCTGTTGTCTTTTCCTAATTCCTTTTGAATTCTCCTTCACACCTTTCCTTGACCTCATGACGTTTACCATCAGGGTTAAGGAAAAGTGGTTAGTAAAAGGACTTAGGAGGTAATAGTTGACTTTTCGCCGGCAGCCTCTCCTCCCCTGTGCTGGTGTCTGTGTGTTTGATTGCAGGAGTGGAGCCAGCTGTGAGGGAGTCAGGAGTCCAGCTGCATGTCGTCAGCAATCAGCCTCTGCTTTATACTGAACACCTGCTTTCTCCTGCAACTCAGCGTCAGATCGGAGACAAGACTTAGCTGTCAGTCTCGTTCTTGCAACACTGTTCTTCTGTTTGCTTCGTTGTATATCATTCACTAAACCCCGTCTCTAATGTCAGTAATCAGCTGGGGAAGTTTCACACTTATTTCTGATAGTTTAAGTCTTTAACTTAGACAGGAGTTACGGGGAGACATGCCATGCGTACAGTGTTGATATGTATAATAACATGTCACTTTCTGGATGGATCATACTATGGTTTTAAGCTTAAATTGTTGAAGGTCCAATATCTAATATATTTAATGTAATAAATCCAAAAATGACCCCAATGCGTCATCAGATATTAAGGAAACATGCTAACTTGAAATATCTTTCCTGATAACTAATGCTAATGCCAGTATTTTCTCCTTCCGTTCCGTGTCTTGGCCTAACCCTGCTAACTGCTAACTGCTAACGTTACCAGAGGACCAGGCAAGCGGGACACGGCTGTTTACAACGTGTAGCCTGTTCAGCAGCCGTAGCCGACAACAGTGAGTTATTTTAAGCCAAGAGAGGGGGGGCTGTATACCCGGAAGAGAAGACCGTGAGTTTGCAGTGCGTTTAGCGATTGTTGCTGTAATTCTAAACCAATAAAGTGTGTTCAGTCGGGTGGAGAGGATGGCAAGGTAGTGTTATTTTCAGCGGTTCCTACTGTAATTCTAAGCCGAGAAAGTGTGTGTGTCTGTCAGGTGGAGAGCACAGCGAGGTTGTTGTGTTTTTAGCAGTTCCTACTGTAATTCTAAGCCGAAAAAGTGTGTCTGTTAGTTGGGTCTCTACCCAACTGACAGAAACACTTTTTGAGCTTAGAATTACAGCGTGAGCACGGGCTTTTATGTCTGTCAGTATAGTCAGTATCTAACGTTAGCTACTCCGCTGTGCTGTGAAGTAATGTCTGGCTGTGTGAGACAAGCGTCTAGCAACATTGTTGTGAATGCTGCGGTCTCAGCCTGGCAACCTCCGTGAACTTCGAGGAGACGACTATCTCCAGTTTTTTGAATTTGTACTGCGGTAACTATTTTAAACACTAGCTGTCAGTATTACATATTGCACCTTTAATATCCTAATGTTACATGTAACATTTGGGCTCTGGGAAATCAGGAATTAAGTTTGTTGTACTTGTTGAAAATAGACAGGTCACTGTATGTAAATGCTGGTGACAGCACTGTGGTGAGGTAATCAACAGATAATCAGATATTGCTGGGATTTGAACCCAGAATCTCCTGTTTACTAGACAGGCACTTTAACCTCTAAGATACAGCACCTCTAAAACAGTTTGCTCGTTTTGTCGGGCCTTAACGTGGCCCAGGTGTACACCAGGACCCTGTGACATCACTGTTGGGTGTGGTTTAAGGTGCATGTGACGCTGACTGAGGTCAGAGGTGAAATAAACTTGAACTTTAACCTCCAAGGCATTTAAGGGGCCGACTGCCTGATATGAGCTTCTTCCAGGCTCTTCCTCACAGAGTGGAGGAGAGGTAATAATGTATTTACTAGTTTGTTTTTTTGTAAAAACAGCACAATTAGGCCAAATGAACAGAAATGGCTGATGAATAAACTAGGTGTATGTTGTAACATAAACTTGCATTGCCCTGCATTTCATGTGTTTTCATGTACCATCTTAAGTCTGTGTTAATGTAGTGTTTCTGTGTGAATTTAATATGCCATGGAAAACAGTCTGCCTTTTCAATCCTTTTTCATTTGCTACCATGGTATCATGGGGATTGGGTACACATGCTGATGGGGTGTAAACAGAGGTAATCTCTGCAACAACAAGGTGCTGCTGGGATTTGAACCCAGGATCTCCTGTTTACTAGACAGGCACTTTAACCAACTAAGCCACAGCACCACCCTGAGGACTTCTGTAATGTTAAGTCTCTTTGCCATAACTGATATTTTGCTGAGGTTTGCACTGTTAAAGTCCCCAAGAACAATGAGCAGGGAGTCTGGATGTTAGAATGTGACATCATCCTCAAAAACCTGAATTACAAGTAGGTAAGAAATGAAGGATATGTAGCAATGCTCCTCTCTTTACTTACTAAAATAAACCCAAATCTCATTTAGGCCAACTGTTCATCATACTGATGTAGCTTTAACTTTCTTAGCTAACTTGACAATACCAACACACGTTAATACGCAGTTTATGATGCATTTTTCTCACTGAGTGATGAGTTGAAGAAGCAGCCTCAACCTGGAGGAACTGCAACAGAAGAGCAATAATTCATATTTCTACCACAACCTTGATGAGAGGAATATTTGGGGTAAATGGGATTAGTATTTTGGGGCAAGCTCTTTCTTGCCATAGTTGGGAAATTGAGGAGAGGGTTAAATAAAATGGGTAGAAGAGTTAGAGAAGGTCATTATTGTTAGCAGTGGAGCCGAGTGAAACATTGTGTTTAGCTTAAGAAGTCGCTACATTATAGTTCTATAAAAGCTTATCTTGGCCTCCTGTAGTCTTATGTACAGCGGAGCAACAGAACAGGAGTGAACGAGAGTTAATGGACAGTAATTAACTGAAGTGATACCAGGAAGTACCCTGTTACACATATAGCTCCTGTCGGTAACATGCTAACGCGATTAGCATTACAAGTTCTAGAAACTTCATGAAATTGATACAATGTAAAAATTGCACACAAGTGCATTCACCTTCTGTAGAGTGCAGGCTGTGGGGGGGATTTCAGACAGGACGCTGCAGCACACCGACACGGTGCTCTGTTTAGACCGAGGCTGCAGGTAAGAGACAGAAAGGTAACGTGTTCATGTCACAGACTGTTTCCCCTCTCTTTCTCTGTGTGTCTGTGTTGTTGCCGTGGTGATTCCCTCCCTCTCCCGGCTCCTGATTGCTGCCAAGCTGGTTCACCTGCTCCCAGCTGCACACCTGCAACCCATCCACTAATCAACGCTGCACCATAGCAACCACTCACTGCTGGCCACATCCCTGGCTGTTTCTCAATCTGTCTTCTTCTATTGACTCGCGTTCTTGTTCCTGACCTGACCTTGACCTGTGTTCTAAATTAACAAAATGCAACTTCGGATTGGCCTAGTATTTGATTGAACAGTGGTTACGAGGATACATGCTGCACAGGGGACAGCCCATTTCTCCGACGCTCCATTGTTCCAACCACTCAATAACCTGAAAAAAATCCCTTTGGTCGTACAGCCCACTAATCCCACTATGGCCACGCCAAACCCCGCCCTACGAAGCAGCTCGATTGGTTAGGGTTAGGCATTTGACCTCGAGTGGTTAAGGTTAGGATAGCCGATTGGTCAGGGGACAGGACCTGTACTGGACTAGGTTTTTCTTCTGGGTAATTGAGATGTCGGAACTATGGAGCGTCGGAGAAATGACATGGCACCCCTGCACGTACAGTGTTGAGATTTATAATACAATGTTACTTTCTGTATGGATCATACTGTGGCTTTAACTGAAATTGATAATAGCCTAATGTTACATATAACTTTTTTGATATGGGAAATCAGGTATTAGGTTTGTTGTAAATAAAGAGGCAAACACTGTGTTAAGATAATGAACTGATAACCAGGCACTGCTGGGATTTGAACCCAGGATCTCCTGTTTACGAGACAGGCGCTTTAACCACTAAGCTACAGCGCCTCCTACAGGCAGTTCCCTCTCGAAATCTTTTATTTTGGGGATTTTTTTACCTTCTGTGTGTTTTTTGAGTGTGACTGTGTGTGTGGACGTGGTCAGCGAGGTGAGGAAGGTACGCGCGTGCGTGTGTGCGTGCTCAGAGCCGTTACTGATATGACCAGAGGTACGTTATTGATTAGTGAACCTCCGTTGGAAAAGGATATTAACTGTAATTTGGGCTTTTGGGAAAATTGACTGTGATTTTTGCATTAATGCAAGAAGGTCACGAAAACCCACAACACTGCTATACAAATCTGCTCAATTGCTAAGTAAAGCAGGACATGGGTAAAGTCCACAGAGATGTTCGACGCTTGTTAAATTAATCCTCCACTTTGTTGCCTTTGTAATCCTTGTTGCATTCTTTCATTTCCTCTGTCAGTGTAATATCTTTTCCAGCTCTGTTACAGACTGTACCATAATACTTGCTGGAGATGCTGAGGATTGAACCCACGGCCTCATACATGCAAAGCAAGCGCTCTACCACTGAGCTACATCCCCTGAAGGTGTTCAGGCTCTTTAGTTTTTTCTGAGATCCCTGAATAAATGAAGAAATCTGGGTAAAACATGTAATGTCAATGTTGTATATTGCTTTAAAACCTAAAAATACAACTGCGGTGGCTGGAAATCAAACCTGGGCAAAATGTTTGCACTGCTATGCCATCAATCATAGAGGAAAAATAAGCACATTTGTTGCCTTTCTGTTTACTTCTTGACAAATAAAGGACGCAGCAGTATGACATCACAGGAAGAAATTGACTGCGATGGCTGGGAATCAAACCCAGGTCAACTACTTTGAAAGCAGATATGCTCACCACTATACCACCATCGCTGGACAAAAAAAACATTCACTGCAAATCAATCAACTTATCTGGGCATTGAGACTGACACAGAGATCGTAGTGGAAAAAGCAGCACATTTGTTGCCTTTCTGCTTACTTCTTGACAAATAAGGCATGCAGCAGTATGACATCACAGGAAGAAATTAACAATATCGTTTTGACTCCTAACCTCAATTGGTTAGAAAACCTGGATACGGGCAAAGTGCAAATCGCAGTGCACATTGATGTAAGATGCTTGTTAAGTTAATTCTCCACTTTGTGTTTTTTGCCTTTCACTGTAAGATATCGTATATCAAAATACTACAGCCTCCTGCCTTCAGTCTCTTAACACTGCCTACAAATAGCCTGTGTAGATGTATTCTCCGCTGCCCCTACAGAACACACCACCGTGAAATGTACCATCAACTGTCCTGGCTGACCCTACCAGATAGAAGGCGTTTTCATTGGTTACAATGTATTTTTAACTGTTTTTATATGGACTATCCTTCTTATTTAAAACAATATCTAATCTTATATAGCTCATTTGATAACTTGCAACACAATAACCAAATTCTTTTTTTTCATTCCTCAAATCAATAAAGAAATAGGAAGATATGCATTTCAACAGAAAGCACCTTATGATTGGAATAATCTTCCAATTTCAATTCAATCTTTGACTTCCTTTCCAATGTTTAAAAATGCCCTTGCTCAACATCTTCAGAATACATGCAATTGCTTTTAATTTTTGGAATCTACGTTTTGGTTTGAATTAACAGGTCAGGACAGATGCTGGGGCATTATTGGTGGTTACTACGCTACTACTTTACTACTTCATTATTGCTCTACAGTGGTTACCACTGTTAGAGTTGATACCCTTAAACGGGACTAAATGAAATCTTAAGTATGGTACATTTATTCCTTACATTTACATTTATGTGTGCATAAGTGTTTAATGGTGTCTAGATGTGTGTTTCGGTACATACATATTTCATATTTCATGTGTTTACTTTGTTGAGGGATGAGTGAGCAATCTTTGGAGTCTTGTATGAGTGACTGTCTTGTTATGAATTATTTTTTTTATTTTATTACAACCCCAAATCAGAAAAAGTTGGGACAGTATGGAAAACACAAATAAAAAAAGAAAGTAGTGATTTTTAAATGTACTTTGACATTGCAGACAATACAACAGCACATCATTTAATGTGTTCCTGATGATTTCTTTTGATTTTTTTTTAAAACAAACTTCCTATTTTGCTTCTTGCAACACATTTAAAAAAAAGTTGGAACAGTAAAGCATTTACCACTTTGTAATGTTGCCATTCCTTTTCACAACACTTGGAAGACCTTTAGGGACGGAAGACACCAAGTGATGGAGTGTTTCAGGTGTAATTTTGTCCCGTTCTTGCTGCAAACAAGTCTTAAGGTGGGCAACAGTACGGGTCTTCGTTGTCACATTTTGCGCTTCAAAATGCACCACACATTCTCTATTGGAGACAGGTCGGGACTGCAGGCAGGCCAGTCAAGTACCCGTATCCTCTTCCTCCGCAGCCAGGACTTTGTAATGTGTGCAGAATGTGGATTTGCATTATCTTGTTGAAATATGCATGGACGTCCCTGGAAAAGATGTCTTCTTGATGGCAGCATATTGTGCTCCAAAATCTCTATGTACTTTCAGCATTAATGGTGCCATCACAGAAGTGCAAATTACCTTTGCCAAGGGCACTGACACAACCCCATACCATGACAGACCCTGGCTTTTGGACTTGTTGCTGGTAACAGTCTGGATGATCCTTTTCTTCTTTGGTCCGGAGCACACGGCGTCCATTTCTCCCAAAAAATACCTGAAATACTGATTCATCTGACCACAGTACACGTTTCCACTGTGTGATGGTCCGTCCCAGATGCCTCCAAGCCCAGAGAAGTCGACGGCGCTTCTGGACACTGTTAACATAGGGTTTCCTTTTGGCACAGTACAGTTTTAACTGGCATTTGTGGCTGTAACTACGTATTGTGGTACTTGACAAAGGTTTGCCAAAGTAGTCCTGAGCCCATGTGGTGATATCACTTATAGATGAATGACGATTCTTGATGCAGTGCCGCCTGAGGGATCGGAGATCATGGTTGTTCAGCTTAGGCTTGCACCCTTGTCCTTTATGCACTGAAATTCCTCTTCATTCCTTGAATCTTTTAATTATGTTATGCACTGTTGAAGGTGAAATAAGCAAATATCTTTCTATGAGGAACATTGTTTTTTAACATTTCAATAATTTTCTCACGTATTTGTTGGCAAACTGGCAATCCTCGGCCCATCTTTACTCCTAAAGGACTAGACCTTTCTTGGATGCTGCTTTTGTACCAAATCATAATTACAATCACCTGTTGACATCACCTGTTTCAAATCACATCATTATTTAACCAATTTACCTGATTACTAGCCCTAAATTGCTCCTGTCCCAACATTTTTTGGAATGTGTTGTAGGTCTGAATGACAGGAAAGGATGTATTTTTACAAATGAAATTAAGTTGACCAGACAAAACATGAAATATTTTGTGTTCACATTGTCTGCAATGAAATACAAGTCAAAGTACATTTAGAAATCTCTACTTTCTTTCTTTATTTGTGTTTGTCATACTGTCCCAACTTTTTCTGATTTGGGGTTGTATTAAGAGAATGTGTGTGTCCTTAAGAACTGTAAGTTGTATAACTTATGTTGTCAGTTCATTGTTTGCTGTTGATTTCGTTGTTTGTGTTCTTCACCTGCTAGCTAGGTTGCACATGACTGTTGATTTGATACAATGGCAATTGTTGAACGCCCTTGCTCATGTTTATTTTTTTATGTGCATTATTTGCATGCTACAGTAGTTACACCACACGGCACACGCCACACGGGTGGCGGTGAAGGTCAGGGGCCTCGACGGACCAGACCCGGGCGGCAGAGGCTGGCTCAGGGGACGTGGAATGTCACCTCTTTGTGGGGGAAGGAGCCGAAACTTGTGCGGGACGGGGAGCGCTACCAGTTGGATCTGGTGGGGCTTAAGCCCCCGGCTGAATGCCGCTACGTTGGAGTTTACCTCGGTGGACGAGAGGGTCACCTCCCTACGCTTGCAGGTTGTGTGGGGGGGGGGGTGAAACTCTGACTGTTTGTGCATATGCACCAAACAAGAGTTCGGAGTATTCAGCCTTCTTGGAGACCCTGAATGGAGTCCTGTATGGTGCTCCGGTGGGGGACTCCATAGTTCTGCTGGGGGACTTCAATGTGCATGTGGGCAATGATGGAGATACATGGATAGGGGTGATTGGGAGGAACGGCCTCCCTGACCTAAATCAGAGTGGTTGTCTGTTGTTAGACTTCTGTGCTAGTCATGGATTGTCTATAATAAACACAATGTTCGAACATAGGGATACTCATAAGTGTACTTGGTACCAGCGCACCCTAGGCCGAATGTCAATGATCGATTTTATAATCTGAGGCTGTATGTTTTGGACACTCGGGTAAAGAGACGGGCGGAGCTGTCAACCGATCATCATCTGGTGTTGAGTTGGGTCAGGGGGTGGGGGAAGACTCTGGACAGACCTGGTAAGCCCAAGCCTGGTAAGACCTTCAACTCACACCTCCGGCGGAGCTTTTCGTGCATCCCTGTGGAGGCTGGGGGCATTGAACCTGAGCGGACAGTGTTCAAAGTTTCCATTGCTGAAGTTGCGGCAGGGAGCTGTGGTCTTAGGTGCCTCAAGGGGCGGTAACCCATGAACAATGTGGTGGACACTGGTGGTCAGGGAAGCCGTCCGACTGAAAAAAGAGTCTTTCCGTGATATGTTATCCCAGAGGACTCCGGAGGCAGTTGCAAGGTACCGAGGGGCCCGAAGGGCTGCAGCCTCAGCCGTGAAAGAGGCAAAGCAGCGGGTGTGGGAGAAGTTCGGAGAAGACATGGAGAAGGACTTTCGGTCAGCACCAAGGCGCTTCTGGAAAACTGCTGGCCACCTCAGGAGGAGGAAGCGGGGAACCATCCAAGCTGCGAACAGTAAGGATGGGACGTTGCTGACCTCAACTGAGGAGGTAATAGGGCAGTGGAAGGAGCACTTTGAGGAACTCCTAAATCCAGCTGATGCGCCCTCTTTGTTAGAGGCAGAGCTGGAGGATGACGGGGGATTGTCATCCATTTCCCTGGTGCAGGTCACTGAGGTAGTCAAACAACTTCACAGTGGCAAAGCCCCAGGGATTGATGAAATTTGTCCGGAAATGCTGAAAGCTCTGGGTGTGGAGGGGCTGTCTTGGTTGACACGCCTCTTCAACATTGCGTGGAAATCTGGGACAGTGCCAAAGGAGTGGCAGACCGGGGTAGTGGTTCCTCTGCTCAAAAAGGGGGACCAAAGGTTGTGTACCAATTACAGGTGTATCACACTTCTCAGCCATGTGTTTTGTGGATCTGGAGAAGGCATATGACCGGGTCCCCCGGGAGATACTGTGGGAGGTACTGTGGGAGTATGGGGTGAGGGGGTCCCTTCTCAGGGCCATCCAATGTCTGTATGACCAAAGCGAGAGCTGTGTCCGGGTTCTCGGCAGTAAGTCGGACACGTTCCAGGTGAGGGTTGGCCTCCGCCAGGGCTGTGCTTTGTCACCAATCCTGTTCATAGTATTTATGGACAGGATATCGAGGTGTAGTCGTGGTGGGGAGGGGTTGCAGGTCGGTGGGCTGGGGATCGCATTGCTGCTTTTTGCAGATGATGGGGTCCTGATGGTATCATCGGCCTGTGACCTTCAGCACTCACTGGATCGGTTTGCAGCCGAGTGTGACGCAGCTGGGATGAGGATCAGCACCTCTAAATCTGAGGCCATGGTTCTCAGCAGGAAACTGATGGAGTGCCTTCTCCAGGTAGGGAATGAGTCCTTACCCCAAGTGAAGGAGTTTAAGTACCTTGGGGTCTTGTTCGCGAGTGAGGGGAAAATGGAGGGGGAGATTGGTCGGAGAATCGGCGCTGCGGGGACGGTATTACATTCAGTTTATCGCACCGCTGTGACGAAAAGAGAGCTGAGCCAGAGGGCAAAGCTCTCGATCTACCAGTCAGTTTTCGTTCCTACTCTCACCTATGGTCATGAAGGCTGGGTCATGACCGAAAGAACGAGATCCAGGGTACAAGCGGCCAAAATGGGTTTCCTCAAGAGGGTGGCTGGCATCTCCCTTAGAGATAGGGTGAGAAGCCAACGCCAAGATGATACTAGATTGAGACTGAGAGCAGGACGCACCGCCACCGACATTATCCAGGATCAGATGCACTTTAAGTGGTACATCATTTGAGTCGTGGCCGTGTTGTACTTATACACGGTGGCGCAGCATTTGCAGTGAACTCGCAGTGAACTCGCTTTTTTAAATCAAAATGGTCCCATGCCACACTTCGCCGTGACCTCTTCATGATTACTTTTGAAATCAAAACAGAAACTCGAAACTGAGAAACCTATGGCGCCCCCGGGTGGTAAATGTTTAATTGCTGCCACACAGTAAAGTTATTTTCATTGCTTCAAGACTCAGTACGCAATGCAACCTGCATTAGTTTAATCGATAACAAATGAATGTGATCGACACAATTGTTAATGATCAATTATCGATCGTCGATTAATCATGCCCATCCCCAGTACATGTATCGGAGGAACAGAGGAAGAGGACACGACAGACTGACCGAGCGAAGAGTCAGACACGAGTAAACATAGGAGCTGCCAAATATCTATTCTGAAGCTGTAGGGGGGGCTCTATAGAGAAACCTGCCAGCAAAAAAACAGAAACAAAGAAATGGCCAAAACTGCATAGCACCTCTTTAAACTTTGCATTTCAGTTTATTTCCATTTCTGGAGTGGATAGGCCGTTGGACTTGAAATCCAAATGGGTCTCATTGAGGTTTGACAATGATTATAATGTATTGTATTCATATAGCACTTTTTAAAATCCACGGTACAAAGTAACATACAAAACAGAAAAATAACAACATGACAGAGCAGTCAAAACATCAGGATTAAAAAGTGTATATATATCTAAAGACTATTAGGTGTGTAAACCCTGTATAATGTAAGGAAGTGTAGTAAAACATTTTAAAAGACATTTAGACTTCATGGCCCGATCAAAACCCAACATTTTAAGTTGGCTTTAAAAGTTTTAAACTCGGTCGAGAGTTTTTGACTGTGCAGATGAGATTGAGTGTAACGTTTCATAGACTCTCAATTATTTCATTATCAATTACTATTTATACATCTGTATTTATACTACAATATCCAAATATCATGAATTTAGTTTCAAATATCTCGGTTTTGTGCCATACCCCTCAGACCTCAATCCCCCAAAACATAAAGACACTGGTACACAACTGCTTCAGTCTGAAAGAGTCCTCCAGCCTTCCTTAAGTACAGGGGGCGGAGCCAATCACTAACCATCAAATCAGGATCACCTGAGTAGAGCCGACAGGGAGAAACTAAACAAGGGGGGGGGGGGCTTGTAACACTCACGTGTTGGGTTCTCATGCGTATCTGTAAGTGTCCACTCTGTACAAAATATGTCTTACAAACTGAGCAGTTACATAGTTTATCTCTTTTTTGAGTTCTCATGTGTCTGTAAATGACCGCTCTGTTTAAAAGCTTTTGAGCAGCTAAATGGTTTATCTTCTTTGTGGATTCTCATGTGTCTCTTCAAAGTTCTACAGTATGCGAAAGCTTTCTTACAGACTGAGCAGCTAAATGGTTTCTCTCCTGTGTGGCGTCTCATGTGTGTCTGTAAATTACCACTCTGCCGAAAATCTTTCTTACAGACTGAGCAGCTAAATGGTTTCTCTCCTGTGTGGATTCTCATGTGTGTATGTAAATTTCCACTCTCTCTAAAAGCTTTCTTACAGATTGAGCAGCTAAATGGTTTCTCTCCTGTGTGGATTCTCATGTGTTCCAGTAAGTGTCCACTCTGTTTAAAAGCTTTCTTACAGACTGAGCAGCTAAATGGTTTCTCTCCTGTATGCGTTCTCATGTGTCTCATTAGATTTATACTGGTGCCAAATCTTTTTCCACACTCTGAGCAGCTAAATGGTTTCTCTCCTGTGTGAATTCTCATGTGTGTATGTAAATGTCCACTCTCTCTAAAAACTTTCTTACAGACTGAGCAGCTAAATGGTTTCTCTCCCGTATGAGTTCTTGTGTGTCTCTTTAGATGTGCATTTGTGCCAAATCTTTTCCCACAATCAGAGCAGCGAAATGCTTTCCCATCAGTAGTACATCTTGAATCACTAACAGGGAATCTATAATTATTCAGAGAGTTTAAACCTGACTGAGGTTCTCTGGTCTCCTTCCAATCAGCACTGTCATCAGTCTCAGGTTCAGAAGAGTCTCCAGTCTCGTCATCAGTATCTGGTTGTAAATGTGTATCTGGATCTGATTTCATGGCCGGTTCTGGTCCTCCACAGTCCTCTCCATCAATTTCTGTTTTTATCTCTTGAGTTTGTCTTTGATGAAGCTGTGAGAACTGAGGTTTCTCCTCATCATCTTCACTCTTCACAGGGACAGGAGTGAATGTAAACTTGGTGATATCAGCCTCCTCCAGCCCTTGAAGCTGCTCTTCATCCTGAGTGATCCGGAGTTCCTCCTGTTCCTCTTTAATGTGTGGGGGCTTTGTGTCCTCCTGGTCCAGACTGGAGCTCCACTCCTGCTGCTGTTCTTCACCAACAATCACTTTCTGGACATCTGAAGGTAAAGCTATAACACAAACAGCCATTAATGTAAATATTAAATACTTTGCTAATTGGCTACACTCACTCCAATATGGACACATGTTCATAATTACTTCATCTGTTTTACCCCAGGTCCCCCTAAGTCTGAGCACAACTCCTCTCGCTGCTATGTTTGTCATATAAAGCTAGTACTTTCACTCCAAAAATGTATGCCTCCACCCTGCTCTTCAACCAGCTGTAAAGACTTTGTCAGTCATTGTCATCTGCTTATCTGGGGTCGGGTTGCGGGGGCAGCAGCTCCAGCAATGAATTCCCAGGCTAGGTTGGCCATATGAGTGAAAATTGACCGAAAGATCAAGAGCTTTGCCTTCAGGCTCGGCTCTCTTTTTGTCAAAATGGTGCGATAAAGTGAGTATAATACCGCCCCATCGCCCCGACTCGCAAACAAGACCCCAAGGTACTTGAGCTCCTTCACTTGGGGTAAGGACTCATTCCCTACCTGGAGTAGGTCAGTGGAAGGTACAAAAACTCTGCTGCACCAGATCACAGAAGTTGAGGCCGTGCTCAATTGCATGCTAGCTACGGCAAATGCTACTGCCTCTGCACCTGCCTCGGATATCACCATTCCAGGATCTGACACTGTTCCTGTCCCAGCCTAGTCTGGCTACCACCAGACCAAGCTCAATAGATTTAAGATGCATTGGTCTGGGGAGTCTGCTCTGTATTTTCTCTGCACATGAGAACGCGACCAACGGGCATAGTTCAAATGACGGTATGCAATTGGATAGTACTTCAACCAATCAGACCAACGATCCGGGTGACGTAGTAGCGATAACGGCAACAGGCATCAACGGGTAGCTGCGCTTCGGGGGCCAGCTTGTTGACTGTAAACAAGACGCTGCTTCTCTATCGTCAACACGTTAAACCTGCCAATAGCATGCAAGGTGGATAATAATAATAATACATTTAATTTATATAGCGCTTTTCATAGACTCAAAGTTGCTTATAAGCCAGTCTGTGATTGGTTCCCGCAAAATTGTGAACTGAAGCAGGCAGAATTAAAACGTGCATGTTTCCGGCCTAATCTGCAGGGCGAAATCAAATCGCAGGCAGGGTTTACCCAGCCTAGTCCCGGCCTGGCCTTTACATAATAACATTTTCATCAAATGTTATTTAGTGCCTGAGCAGCGGAGGCTGACAAATTATTATTGCGTGCAATGAATTAGCCTTTTTGGGGGACCTCGTGCCTCGTGAAACATTTGATATTTTATGGGTTTCGGAAATAGGCATTCAGAAAGGGCTCACTAGCGCCCCTACAAAACTTTCAAAATTGAGCCCCTGCAATATGTTTAACGTAGACAAAAATTGGTTAGCATATGTGTCAAGACGTACAAAAAAAGCCTATTGGAACCATATCCTAAACCCAACAGGAAGTCTACCATTTTGAATTGAAAGTTTGAAATCAGTGCATTTTTTGCCATTTCCACACCTCGTACTTTAACAACTCCTCCTAGAGATTTCATCCGATCGACTTCAAATTTGGTCCATGCCATCTTAAGACCTCTTAAGGGTCACTGTACAATGTACGGCACACTTAGTGGCTGTGGGCTGTAACGTTCTGAACTCATGGCGGAGGCAGAGAAATCAGTAGACTACGACCTAAGTCATCCAAGGCAGCGGCGGAGTGGCATCAAAAAATCTACCGGGAAATTTATTAGACCCGGCCGCCATACGGGTTGAGTCGAGGCTAAACAGTTTGTCCAGCGGGCAGCGGCGCGGCACACCAGGCCGCCGGATGGTGTTGCTAAGAACTTGCAATGTACAGTATTATTAGATCAGCCCTCGCGGCCTCGAAACACTACTGGCCCACCGGGCCGGGACGGATTTCCACTCCGCCTCTGATCCAAGGTGTGGGAGCATTTCGCACTAAATAAATGAAAAAACTGTGTCAATTGCAAGATAAGCAAAAGCGACATGGCACGGGAAAACCACAGTGATGATTCAGCACCGTTAACATGTTGGAGTCCTTGATTAGGAGGAAGGGAGTTTAGGGTAAAGTCACTACAGAATCCTACTTTTGTTCCGTTCTGAAGTAAGGAACGTAACGTCCCTCCAGTAGCTCTTCTGGTGTTGCTGTTTACTCGTTATCCAGCTAGCTAAGTTAGCGTTAGCTCCTTAATAACAGCAGTAAAGCAAGGGTGGTAGTTGCAAGACTTTTTCACTCGCCTTTTTTGGCCCATTAATTTTTCAATCTAGTTTTAATCTAGCAACTAAAACAAGTATGTATGTATTGAGTTGATGTAAATTAATGCTTTTTTAAGTTTTTTTATCCGATTCATCGATTAATCGAAAAATTAATCGACAGATTAATCGATTATTAAAATAATCGTTAGTTGCAGCCCTAAATGCAGGTACACCTTTTCAAAGATCAATAAACTTATTTCTAAAGAAGATTCAACACTGGAACTGGAAGCCATTTTAAATATCAACATGTCTTTGATCTCCTTTAGTATGCCGTCTTTCACGCTGTTGTACAGTTGTGGAATCGCCGTTTGTGACACGTATGTTCTCCCAGGCAACTCGCGATTTTTGGCAGCCATCCATCCATCCATCCATCCATCCATCGTCGTCCGCTTATCCGTGGTTGGGTCGCGGGGGGAGCAGCTCCAGCAGGGAACCCCAAACCTCCCTTTCCCGAGCCACATTAACCAGCTCTGACTGGGGGATCCCGAGGCGTTCCCATGCCAGGTTGGAGATGTAATCCCTCCACCTAGTCCTGGGTCTTCCCCGAGGCCTCCTCCCAGCTGGACGTGCCTGGAACACCTCCCTAGGGAGGCGCCCAGGGGGCATCCTTACCAGATGCCCGAACCACCTCAACTGGCTCCTTTCGACGTGAAGGAGCAGCGGCTCTACTCCGAGCTCCTCACGGATGACTGAGCTTCTCACCCTATCTCTAAGGGAGACGCCAGCCACCCTCCTGAGGAAACCCATTTCGGCCGCTTGTACCCTGGATCTCGTTCTTTCGGTCATGACCCAACCTTCGTGACCATAGGTGAGGGTAGGAACGAAAACTGACCGGTAGATCGAGAGATTTGCCTTCTGGCTCAGCTCTCTTTTCGTGACAACGGTGCGATAAACAGAATGTAATACCGCCCACGCTGCGCCGATTCTCCGACCAATCTCCAGCTCCATTGTCCCCTCACTCGCGAACAAGACCCCAAGGTACTTAAACTCCTTCACTTGGGGTAAGGACTCATTCCCTACCTGGAGAAGGCACTCCATCGGTTTCCTGCTGAGAACCATGGCCTCAGATTTAGAGGTGCTGATCCTCATCCCAGCCGCTTCACACTCGGCTGCAAACCGATCCAGTGAGTGCTGAAGGTCACAGGCCGATGATGCCATCAGGACCACATCATCTGCAAAGAGCAGCGATGAGATCCCCAGCCCACCGAACTGCAACCCCTCCCTACCACGACTACGCCTCGATATCCTATCCATAAATACTACGAACAGGATTGGTGACAAAGCGCAGCCCTGGCGGAGGCCAACCCTCACCTGGAACGTGTCTGACTTACTGCCGAGAACCCGGACACAGCTCTCGCTTTGGTCATACAGAGATTGGATGGCCCTGAGAAGGGACCCCCTCACCCCATACTCCCGCAGCACCTCCCACAAAGTCTCCCGGGGGACCCGGTCATATGCCTTCTCCAGATCTACAAAACACATGTAGACTGGATGGGCATACTCCCAGGCTCCCTCCAGGATCCTTGCTAGAGTAAAGAGCTGATCCGTTGTTCCACGCCCAGGACGGAATCCGCATTGTTCCTCTTCAACCTGAGGTTCGACTATCGGCCGAACCCTCCTTTCCAGCACCTTGGAGTAGACTTTACCAGGGAGGCTGAGAAGTGTGATACCCCTGTAATTGGTACACACCCTCTGGTCCCCCTTTTTGAAGAGGGGAACCACCACCCCGGTCTGCCACTCCTTTGGCACTGTCCCAGACTTCCACGCAATGTTGAGTAGGCGTGTCAACCAAGACAGCCCCTCCACACCCAGAGCTTTCAGCATTTCTGGACGGATCTCATCAATCCCTGGGGCTTTGCCACTGTGGAGTTGTTTGACTACCTCAGTGACCTCCACCAGGGAAATTGACGACAATCCCCCGTCATCCTCCAGCTCTGCCTCTAACAAAGAGGGCGCATCAGCTGGATTTAGGAGTTCCTCAAAGTGCTCCTTCCACCGCCCTATTACCTCCTCAGTTGAGGTCAACAACGTCCCATCCTTACTGTACACAGCTTGGATGGTTCCCCGCTTCCCCCTTCTGAGGTGGCGGACGGTTTTCCAGAAGCGCCTTGGTGCCGACCAATTTTTGGCAGCCAGCCTTCCAAAAGAATAATAATTATTAAATAATTAAATTAAATAAATCGATCATCAACTGTTGACCGACAAGCAGGTAACGGAGTCTGAAGGTGGCGTCAGTTCACTTGTCCGGGAGGCTCTGACACACTTTCCGCACTCCGTGTCCGCGGACAGCTGTAGGCTCGTACCGGTTAATATTTTGTGCGTTGTCGGACACATGCAGCCACTTTCCTGAAACCGCTTGTGAGACTGACACAAGTCCACAGCGGCCCGCGGCGTATATGTCCGAGCCTGTCTCCACTGCCTCCACCTGCAGGTTGTCAACTGTGTGGTTTGGAATGAAAGGGAGAAAACAGGACGCAGAGTAACACGCCGGATATCGTTCATATACTTTTTGACGGCATCTTAACTGCAAAGTGCTGCGGGAAACCCTGCTCCAACTCTCAATTGCCGTTTTCTCTGTCTCTCTCTCTCTCTGCCAGGAGTCCCGCCTCCCCACACAAAGGCCATGCGACTGACAAGAGGGTTCACTCCTCGTTACGCTAAAGAACCAACAGTGTTCATCTGCTCTTTAGGTTAGGGTTACCTTTATACAACTAGCAACTAAAACAACAAGTATGTATGTATTGAGTTGATGTAAATTAATGCTTTTGTTGTTATCCGATTCATCGATTAATTGAAAAAATAATTGACAGATTAATCGATTATTAAAATATTAGTTGCAGCCCTACTGTTTAAACAATCTTACTTTACATAGTCTACTTCAGGCAGTTGGATTAAAAAAAAAACATGCTTTCTGCATTTTTGTTTTGGTTTTCCCTCCATTGTACCGAACCGAACCGTGATGTCTGAACCGAGGTATGAACCGAACCGTGACTTGTGTGTACCGTTCCACCCCTAATTTTCCGTTCAATTTCACACTAACATTCTCACTTGGAGCAGTCAGTCTCACTTGGAGCTAATAATCTGTCACAGAATGTAACACTGTTACCTCCATTTTCCATTGCAGATAGTACTGCATCATGTCTGAGGCGAGCATGGCTGGTTGTCATAGCGACTGCCATAGTTTAGTAGCGTTGCATTTCCCCCATAGATTTCCCCCCTTTCTTTAACTGTCTATCATTTCCCCCAACTCACTTCCTGGTTGTCCTCAAGGAGAGGGTTAACTTTTTCTGCTCCAGGTTTCCCAATGTGTTCAGAAAGAACAGGGGAGACGCTTTGTTTCTCTGATTGTAGAGTCACTATTTGCTCCGAAGCTAATCGTCATCACGAGCCTACTAGCTACGCGGCTCGCAAGCCCAAACAAGTGTGTGCGGCTGCGGCGTGCCGGTTTTGTTTCCGGTCTAGCTAGATCTGAAAGAACGTTAATCTCGCGATAAAAAAAAATTTGACGCCGTTAAAAACACGTGCAACTGACAGCCCTGATTTTTACATTTTGAATTATCACATGTATTTTACTTCACATAAATAAAAGGTGTTTCCACCATTAATTGGTACAACATTTTTTTTTATCTGAACGGAGCACACCCAGACCCACCACTTAATGTGTCCCACTAAAAGCCCAATATCAGCCAGGATATAGCCATAAATTAACACTAGTTGTTATTTCAAAGTCATTCAATACAGTCTACAACCGGAGCTGCAGGGTAAAGAGGAATATCTAACAGTGTAAACGTGTCCCACCTCTCCGCTGGCCAGCTGACAGTTTCCTCTCAGAGTTCATGTTGAAGTGTCTCTCCTCAACTTCTCCCCGACCTGGAATTTGAGAAAAATACGAAGCTCACAACATATCCAATAACACACGTTAGCAGGAGCTAGCTGCGGCTAACGTTAGCTTATGTGTTGGGATGTAGAGCATGTCCATGATGGGTGACGTTAGTGATATGAGGACGGATAAGGTTATGTAGGCTACATACAGAAAAACCATACCGCTCAAATAGGAAGTTATCTAGAAATTAAAATGCGTCGGGCCTCAATATCATCTCCAGACGTATATTTAACTCCCTGTGGAGTAATACAGCGTCTTCATCAACGGGATCGTCAACAAAAGCAGATGTCATGCTTTGAGAAAAAACAATGTTTTAAAGTCTGCCTAACAGTTAATAAACCAACAATGTTTTTTTTTATTCATGCCGATATAACAAAACTGCGGTGAAATGCGCCTGATACAGACTGAATGAATGAATGAGGAAATGAAGAGCGCTGTGTCAGAGGGAGGAGCGTTAATTCTCTTCATGCATCCATGGGGAGTAGACTGAGAGAAACTCAAGGTTTCTTGAAGAAAACCTGCTCCCGACCAGGTTAGGTTCACAGGGTCAGTTACCATAGTAACTGACTCTGAGGTTAAGTTACCTCTCTTTCTGAAACAGAAAACCCAGAGTTTCCCTCATCTCAGGCTTAACAAACTCAGAGTTTTCACTAAACCTGCTTTCTGAAATAGGGCCCTGGCCTCAGGAGTTTGTGCATCAGCTACTGTTTGCCAAACAACAACACACAGCCACTTTGTCTCTTTCCTTTTTCTCCTCCATGGAATAAAGCTCCAGTCAATTGCGGTCGCCGCTGAGATCTATAAACGATCGCCTTATTGTCAAATATAAAGTCTACTAGAGCTACATTGATAGCACTAGTAGACTGGTACATTGCTGATTAAATATATAACTATTGACCTCGACAAAACAAATAGTTCTTGTGTGTTTTGAGCTCTGTCTCTGGCTCCATCATCACTCAATGTTTCCCCCACTGGATGCTTAGATACAGTACTCCCCTTTCCATGGATGTTTAATCACATTAGATATGACAGCCATCTCAGTGGAGCACCTCCTGTCCTCCAATTCAGGCACTGACAGCAGATCTTACTTATTAATGTACTTTTTTCAATTATGACTGACTTTCAAACTAGATAATAATAAACGTTACATGGCATTATAAACCAGAGCCAGCTCATACAACAATGACTCTCACCCAACAGGGTAACGTTAACATTAAGTAAGAAAACATAGAAGAAGAATATCTAACATTGTAAACGTGTCCCACCTCTCCGCTGGCCAG